>WEDG01000938.1:0-200467 GCA_017591395.1 Schistocephalus solidus | reverse complement strand
AAGTGTTTTTCCTATCTTTATGTTATTCAGGAGAAAAAACTGCCGCCTGTAAGGATGATAGCAGTTCATATCAGGGAAAGACTAACACAAGTGCAGTCTGTTTGCAGTCTCTCTGTCTTTGTTAGGAACCGGTACTGTGCCCCAGGCAAGAGTTCATCCGTTTACGGTCACTCACTTTCTACCGAAAACGTCAACGGGCGCAGGCTGCAGAGACGGTGCCGTATCCCTCAAGGTACCACCTGGGATCGGGTTCAGATGCCGTGCACTCCGTCGAACAGGAAAACAAATTCTACCGTTTTAGTGCCCAGACTTCTTGGAAACTGTTCTGAATGCAAAAAAAACTAGTAATAGTTATCTTAAACAAGGAAAAACTTCGCTGGATTTTTATATTATGGGGAAGTTTTTTCCACATGGGTATGGCGTTTACAGAAAAGAATCGATGATACTTAACTGTGCGAGCTAAGGGAAGAAATAAAAAGACATTACGATGACTGCTGTCCCGAGGGTGGTCAAGCTGCCTCACAGTGGTAAGGGGATTAAATGTACGATTATTAAAAAGCTTAAACTGTAAAAATTCTCCCTTCTGCAGTCGGCAAAACCATAAAGGACCAATGTTTACAAGCCCACAGCGTTCGTGAAAGGTCAGATTACGGTGCTTCAATGATAAAATTCTTTTCGTGAAGAACTCCTGGACCGATTCTATTTTCTTCTGTTCGCTAGCACGCAGAAAACTTAAGAGAAACGAGCAGTATTCTAGGCCAGGTCTTATGTAAATTTTATAAAGGCGGAGTCTTATATCAATAGTTTTAAAATTTCAGAGTGTAAACCCGGGCGTTCTGCGTGCTTTGGAGACAGTCAGGACGCAATGTTCTGAAAGATTGAGACCGTTTGAATATGATATGCCCTGATCCTTAATATCGCCAGGCACATTTAGATCTGGCTCGCCGAACTCTGCCTCCGATTTAACCAAAGGAGTTTTTTTACTGCTTCTTTTCTAGTGCACCGAATATGTCAAAGATTGTTGACTTTTGTTTTCAAAAACGGCAAATCGTTCTGAATCTGATATGCCCACCATTTTATTCATTTCCGCTGTTAATATGGCTGCTTACATAGTGCAGCAATTATCCACTGTGTATTTATTCATACCGCGATACAACGTTTGAAATGATGGGGCTCTCTGGGCCTTAAATATACAATTTAGTTATTTATTTAACGCTCTGAAAGATTAAGACCGTTGGAATATTATATGCTCCGATCCTTAACAACACCAGGCACATTTAGATCGTGGCCATCTATCCTAAGTTGAGGTTGATGGTCGTCGCCAACAACCATAACGGAAAATGTTTGCCTAGAGAAGGAAAGGAGTCATGTGCAGCACCACTGGGCAAAGGCCTGAGGATCGTTTATTAGGAGTTCAAGCACGGTGTTGTGATCTGCCGGCTTGTATCGATAGGCAACTTTTAAATCGTCAGCATTTTCAAATGGCCTACCATTCTGAAATAAACCTGGTACATAATTGACAAGAAGATAAAATAAAAGCGGGCCAAGCACACTTCCCTGAATAACTCCACTCCTCACATGTGTGGTTTTTGAGACAACATTTGAGATCTTAACATGTTGTGTGCGAGAGTTCAGCTAAGAAGGTATCAAGTCCAGCAGTTTACTTATATACCGAAAGAGGAGAGTTTCAGGAGAAGAAGGGCATGTTCAACACGATCGAAGGCCTTGGTGAAATCGAAATAAACTATTTAAAGTGCAAAGCCATTATCCCTAGATTGCAGAACGTGATCAAAGAAATAGAGCTGACAGGTATCACAAGACCTTGTTTTGAGGAACCTATGCTGGGCTGCACTCAGTAGGTTATTCTCGGTTAAGGGATACATCATCTTATCTTTGATCAAGGTCTCCAGGATTTTCGAAGCGGCGAACATTGTGTGGATTGGCTGAAAATCGTCAAATGACGTAGATTAGCCGTGTTTGGGCATAGGTAGAAGGTGCGATTCCTTCCACACACTGGGAAAATGTTTCACTTTTCATAGCTAGATTAAATATCTTACATAGAAGGGACTGAAAAATATCATTTGCATTTGCCTTTATGATACTGATCGGTACGCCATCTGGTCCAGGACTATGAGATTGACGAAAACTTCGAATGGCTACGGTAACGTCCCAGAGGGTAACAGTTATGGTTTCGAGGACGGCACCCGTTTAACCCTGAATGGTCGGATGAGTAGCGGCCGAATTTTCAATAAATGTTCTGGATAAGAAAAAGCTAAAACAATCAGCCTTCAATTCGTCATCGACTATAGGATTGCTGATGACGTCTAGAAGGACGGGATGTCATGCTTTTCTTGGGGTTCTTATTGCGCGTGAAAAAGTTTCGCGACATTTAACGAACGGTTTTCAACATATTTGACATCATCGGCTTTCCGCTTTTCTTCAGATAGCCTCTTAGACTGCTCAAAAATACATCGACTTAAGAACAGGACGGAAATGTCTTTTTGAAAATAGAATCGATGATAGAGTTTGCGTAAGCTAAGGCGGAAAGATAAAAGGATATAAACCTTATCCATGACATTAATTGATTTCTTATTGGGGAAAAAACGAGAAATAAGTGGATTCAAAACTTTGTACAGCATATTGGTACAGTTGTTCACATCCTGACATATAAAGAAATCAGATCAGTCGTGGGAGTTAAGATTTATTAAAAATACTGTCGAAAGTGCTAATCGGAAAGCATAGAAAAAGCTATATTTTTTGGAAAACGTTTCATCGGTTTTGCATTGTTGTGTAGAAAAAACGATTTCATGGTCTGTGCTCCCAAGTGGGCTAACTAAGACACTGTCAAAGGCAGGCAACCTCTGCAGAAGATAAAATCAAGTACGCTTGATTCTCGGTTAGGGAAGTCAACAACCTGAGTCCAAATGCCGATATATACGGCCTCGAGTAAGTCCTCGAACTTAATGTGGCTGTAAGGGACCGGAAACCATCAAATTTCAGGAAGATTGAAATCACTTACAATTAAGCCATTCTTAAAATTTTTAAGTCGGCTGCGGCGTGAAATGCTTGTGAGAGACAAAGATCGAAATACTCAGTGGAATTGGGCGGGCGATAGACACAGCTAACGAGTGCAGAGTTCCTATTTTTTAAATTAATTTGAAGCCAACAGCTCTCTTCAACCGCGATAAATTGCGGATGATCTAAGGTCCGAAATGCCAGTGCTTGCTTAACATAAATACAGTTTTCTCCACCACGGCTGTCGCGGCAATCATTTCGAGTACAATTATAACCTATAAGAACGAGTTCGGAGTTGGCTACGGAAGTTCTTGCCATGTTTTAGTTACTATGACAATATCCGTGCAGTGGACAAAGACTAGAGTCTGAAGCAGAGATATCTTATTGAGCAAGGTTCAGGCATTTAAAACGAACAGTTTAAGTGGGCAAGCTGGTTGTTTTTGAGGGAGATTGGCTAATTCATCCAGTGGTTGACGGGCCACTTAACAAAGGGGTCGGGTGCTCCCGCCCTGTTTTGGAGAAAAATGTTGTGGGATAGTACGTGCCTGATGTGGGTAAAGGAGACTTAAATATGAAGGTGCAAATGACAGACAGGGGAACTGATCACTACCGCAAGCTTTTGGGGCTTATCCGGGAAATCCCTGGACAGGATACTGTGAAGTATTCCTAGTAAAGTGATACAGGTTATGTGAGTATAGTATTCCAGCAGGACCCTTCGTATAAAGAGACATCTGGGGAGATGACCGTGGAGATAATTAGCTGCTGGTTGGGGAATGCACTGCTGCAAATGGCACAGAAGCACAATCTTTAGACGAGAATGCTTGCATGTTTCATTTATCAGCCTCAGTATGAGTTCTGGGTGGTAGCTGGAATTTCGAGTTAGTTAGGATGGGGATGTTTTCGGGAGATGTAGGCGATCGTAAAGGAGCAGTTTTCGTGGAGAGGCTAAATTTTTGCGGTTTTCGAGTGGTCAAGACTTTAGTCAGACTTGTCTTTTAACTAAAAATCTGCGTTGGCTTACCGGGAGTTACTGGTAAACTCGGTATGGGTGTGGGAATAGGAGAAGTGCTGCTGTCTTGAGAACGAATAAGAGAAGGACTGTTGTCTTGGAATCCCACAAGATCAATCAAGGTCGGTTTCCATGCAGAATTAGCTAGGGATTCAGACGGCGAGGCCATAGATGACTTTGGATGCGATTTGTTCAACATGACAACGGGAGTAGTCATTTCTCTTTTGCTTGTCGACAGCTCAAAATTTTTCAGTTTTCTCTGAATTTGGGTGAAGTCAAGAGAACCTGAGGAATGCCATTTTTGAAAAATTCTCTACTCATCTCCTCCCTAGGCAGTATGAAGTTGACTTCTATCAAGGAAAAGTGAGTGACTAATATGGAAGCATAACGACTGAGCGAGCGATGTCGCTTAGCGTGCGTGACTCTGTATCCCAAGCCACAGCTTTTGAGAAACAATTGCATCCCGTCGAAAGTAGATATGTAATTTGGAATATTACGCAGCATAAAATTATGCTTGCGTTTTATTCGTTCTTCGGTTTCAGATTTGATTATGACAATGACTTGAAAAGTCCTGCTGGATAACTGTGTTGGAGGTATTGGTCAGGGTTCCTTGGAGCAAAAAATCTACTATTTCGTCAGACGACGATCGATTATTGCAGTAAGAGGTGTAGGCTTGAGCAATCAGAGGATCAAGAGGTTCAAGATTTACCAAAGGGATTTTAGACTTGATAATATCTACAGAGGGCTGTGCTAGATATGTCTCATTCCATTACTGTATTACTCAAGGATGGAGGGGAAGCTGCAACCCTGCGTCCTTTTTTGAGTCGCTTGCGGGATATCGTAAACTAATAAACGGAATTTTCGTTTACTAAATATAAAAAATTGGGTGAATAATTTACAAGAGTATACATAAAAATGCTAAAATTGCAGCTAATTTTATATAGTAAATAGAAAACGACGAGTGTTGGAGGCGGCGTTTGACGGCTCTTCCAGAAACGATTGGTATAATTACGTATCGTTTGTTTTCTCTCAAAAATCTGAATCCCAACTAAATGCTACGTTCATTCCAGGCAGAAGTTAGTTTTAAAAAGAATTTCACTAAGACTTTCTGAATTATAATTGACTAATGGCACTTTTAAGAATGCATGTACTGATAAACATTAGCATGTACACAATAGGCCTATTGCCCTTACCAAATAAGCTTCAAGAGTAGCAAAAGTTTTAGCAGCTAATTAACAGTGGGTATGGGGAGAAGGTTGAGGGCGTTCAGATGTGAGGGTGTTTATAGTCTAGGTCAGTCAATGGCTTAGTGAAAGGAAGGAGGAGGAAAATGCTCGACAATTGTCAGTTCTGTAGGGCACAGATAGTGTGGATACATTCTTTGTGTAGATCGCCGTAAATGGTCAACCGTATAAGCCATATATTTCTAGTTTTCGGATGACTGGGGCAATCCAGACCGATCATTGACCTCTCAGACTGTGGTCCCGCTATTTGACTCTGTCCACCCCGACTCAGTCGACACAGAAAGGACAACGAGCCGGTAACTACCGGGAAGAATGCTTGAATACATAGGACAAAATGACCAGAGAACCCGAGGTTACCTTCCACGTTCCACTAACCTTAGCTAACTTATGGCTTTCTCACAAGAAATAGTAGGCCAAAATTTGCTAGTTATATCCCTATTGTCTTTCTCAAAATTTTTCCTATACTAGTACTGATTGATCTGGGACTGCCTTTACTGACCTTAGGTCGAAACCGAAAGCACAAAGAAATGAGAGTGTCCCGTAACCCGACTAGTTAATGCCCTTACTGAGATAAATTGACCACTGACTCGACCGAATTTTAAAAGTGCTTACTCTCCTTATTTGCAATGAGGCCCTATACTTTTAAACCCACCCTCCCTTAAGCTCCCTGCACAAGCCCTGGTTGCTCCCGTACGCAGAAAGCGTGATGCCAGCTTTAAGAAAACATCAAAATCTCGACAGGTTGCAATATTTACTTACCTTTATCTACTCAAAAATGCGTTGGAGACTAGCTGGAATTTAGCGTTCTAACATATTTTACTAAGTATCTTCATTACTATTCAATAGCAGTAATAATTTATAGTAAGTAAAGAACAATAAATGCCTGTTGGTTACCGTTTCGCGAAACCAGTCGCTCAGCGTTGCTAAAAATTTGTTAGATTTTTTGCTACATATTTGCTGTCACACGGTTTTTTTTCAATTGCGCGCAGTTTCTTAAATTAAACTAGTTTATTTAAGCAAACTTATTCAGGATACTATGGCGTAAATTGATCTGGTTTCGGAACATGTATGTATCATTGTGTCTCGAAGCACTCGCAGGCAATTGCATAGTGAGCTGTCGTTTATGATGAGAAAATGGAACTGACAAAGACAACGGAAACCGGAGTGGCTATTATCGGCGTCATGGCTATTAGCCGTCGTCATCCACGCATATCCAAACCCGGTTGTGGATCACCTGCTATTCGAACCCGTGACACTGTTCATTCAGTGTAACACTGTCATGGACCTTTTTCATAGTTACGACTTTCCTTCAATTCGCTTCAAATTTTCCTACTGTTTACTATTTTTTTCAGATCCATAAGATCCCTATTGCCATTGTTCCCGTATTAAACTAACCAGTGGTTTAGGTTATGTCAGTGTGGCAGCGGTTACAGCCCACGCACAGCAGCTGAATACATTTAGACAAGACTATAACGCTCATATGCCTGAAGATAGTTTGTGAAATGCGTGATGGATTGGCTGCTCAAATCTCATTCACGCGTAAGTAATTTACAGACAAACCTATAACTGTGTCTGCTTACAGGACCAACTGCCAAATCTATTCCTACCTTGCATCACCTCCTAACCTAGAAATTTCTAACTATTATCAGTAATTGGTTAATTGACATAGCACCTCTTGGCACAGTCAATATCATTAGAAAACAGAAAAAACTAAAACAAACTCATTTCTTCTGCTGCCACTTTAGAGTTGTTTTGGTTTTATGCATATTCAATAATGTGTGCAATGGGAAGTTTGTTTTAAGTAAACAAATCACGTCTTCAAAGGTGTAGTTAGAACAAAATTCGAAATAAAAAGTTATACAGTATAGAAATTAATGTTTCAGCTTAAGAATTTTTTGGATCAAGCATAATCTATTACTTATGGATTTTCAAGTGTACATTTCACAGAGGTAGAGTCAGCCGCGTTCAATTCTAATGTTAATCACATAAAATCAGATGCGAGCACATCTGTAACCAACCCGTGTAAGGTATGCGTCGAATCCCAAGTTAATGACCCCCAAATAATAACAAGACCGTTGCGAAGTGGAAAAGTTTGGGATTATTTAGTACTATAAATTGGGGTTCTAACGGGATTGAGGCCTTGGGGATCCTTTGGCGCGGATTGACTGTCTTGTGGAGGTCCTTGGCAGGTCTGCAGGAGAAAGAGCTGTGATGAAGTCTTGAAGCGTCAAGGAGCGATCTCCAGTCTAAGGTGATGAACCTAAATTCTCCGCAATATTTATGTCGTGTTCTCCTGTCGATTTGATAGGTTAACATAGAATCGACCAATGAGTAGTCGTAAATCAAACATTGATGCTCGAATAAGGCAAGACGTGGAAAATATGATTATCAGGACTGATGTTATGGTATTCCGGCCTCAGTCGGCCTCTACAACAATTCTGACAGGAACAGTGCAATTATAGACTTCCCGACGCGAGGGCCAATAGCATAAACGGTTCAAAGTGACACAGGCCAATAAGATTAGAGAATCGCAATTACAACTTTCGCGTGTCAGCCAATGGGAGCTTCGAGCACTGTCACTAGCAATTCGCTAACTATCCTGGCTAACTAGCAAAAAGTAGGAAAAACTTTGACTTTATCTTTACACCTTGTTCGGGTGTGTGATTCAGCCGATTACTTAGACTTAGTTGGGCTGATCACTAAAAAAAGATTAAAATGGGTTAGGGACCCGAATTTTTCAATTGCAATAACATTTAAATGCTATCAAACCGTCATCGTATCGTATTTTATGCTATGGTATTGGTTACTGATTGATCCAGATCGGACAATGAAGCTTTAGCTTTATGATTGACTAAACGGTACTGTCGAAATAATTGTTGGAATAACTGTTGGTGTCTGACTCGTTTCGAGTCATGGATAATAAAATAATATAAAATAGAGCATACACGTATTTATGCGGGATATGCATGCCAGTGTTTTTTCAACTGGACTATGAGTGGAAAGAACGAATGAAAATGACACAATTGATAAACGAACTGGAAGAGCGAAAAAAACAATGGCAAGACACATTCAAAATATGAGAGGGACGTACAACTCACGTCAAAAGAGAATTTCTTTGGTCGAAAGCAGTCAGGCTGTCAGCTTATTCAATATAAAAACGCCCGCTTTCAACGCTACTATAAGCACGAGTGGCCACTGTTTGAAAATATGCTAAACCAACTGCCAAATTCTCTTCAACAAACTCAGTGACCTCAAATCCCTAGCCTCTGAACAGAAACCGCACATAATTGCATTGACAGAGACGTGCCCGACCGAAGAAATAGGCTTCAGTGAAGTCAGTATCGGTGGCTACCTCATGTTCCGTTGTGACAAATTTTGACGTATATGTGGAGGCGTGGCATTTTGTATGTCCCAGGAACTTTCCTACTGTCAGAGGGAAATTTGCAGCGTAGAACTAGGAAGGTATGAAATATTTTTTTGAAAATTAGAATATAAACAATTGCTGGCGCTTAACCTACGCGTTATCTACCGATCTCCTAGATCGACCGAAAGCGATGACGGAGAACTGCTGAACTCATTGAAATTGATATGTCAGCAGGATAATTTATTACACCTGGATAACTTTGATATACCTCGCATACATTGGAAAAGTCCCACAGTAAAGGCCCCAGCAACGTCATTTGGCTATAAACTACTATAATTTTCTCTGGACCGATACCCGACCCAGCGCATAGAGTTCGGAACAAGGCCGAGAGAAGGTCACTGGTCAAACTTTTAAGATCTCGTTTTCAGTAACGAAGGAGGAGACATAAGGGAAGTGAACTCACAACTGCCAATAGGGTTAATGGCCCATATTGCTTTTACCTGCGTGTGTTCTTTCCTGAGTCCACAATCGCAAATAAAGAGGCAAAGAAATATTTTGATAAGGGTTTTAAACAAAATGAGATGTGCTGCTTCCGCTGAAACCTGATTAGTCAATACAACCGATAGCGACGAAATCTGGCAGTATTTCCACGGAGACCATAGAGTCCCTAATTCAAGTCCATTGCCCAATGAAAACAATAGGATCCTATGCTCAACCTCCGTGGAGTAATCCGATGATAAAACAAAGCAAAGACTATGGAATAAGTGCTTTTATCTTCAAGATACCATATGATTTAACAGAAAATAAAAAGCAACGAAAGGAATGTCGTAAACAAATACGGATTGCTAGAACGACCTTCGAGCGTCAACTGACAACAGAAGTCACACTATGCCTGAAAAAGTTTTATGAGTATATCTACAGTCGGTGGAAGCACCGGGACGAAATTTCAAGTCTAAAGGATAGCCTTGGGAACATATATTTAGAATTTATATTTGGTTAGCACCGGGAAAGGTACTGTCTAAGCAATATGAATGGAAGGACTGCAGAAGGTACAGCTACTGTCACATTTTTTATCCTCGTTTACGGTGGAATCATCTTATGACAATCCAGAACTTGTAACGGGCGAAGATTTAGCTGTCATTGAAACCGTAACCTTTTCAAAAGAAGAGGTCGGACGAGTCCTCAATCAAGTCAAGCCAGACAAGTCTCCTGGACCGGATGGGATCGCTGAACTAATACTTAAAGAAATATTGACGGGGCTAGCAATGCCTCTTTCATCTCTCTTTGATCTGGCATTGAGAATAGCAAGCTTGACTTCGCTGTGGAAGAGAGCCAACAGCGTTCCGTTATATATGGGAGGAAGAAAGATGGCAGCAAACTGCTTTAGGCATATAAGCTTGACCTGTCTTTCCTGCAAAGCAATGTAAGTCATTGTAAAGCATGCTTTACATAAACATTTGTGGCGAAAATGACGTCTTACAGAATTTTCAGCATGGTTTTTGATGAGGGCGCTCCTGTCTTTCCAAACTGTTGAATTCTCTGACAGTCTGAACCAATGCTTTAGAAGGGGGCTTCGAAGTAGATGTAGTGTACATCGATTCCCGTAAAGCCTTTACCAGCCGGCCCCATCAACGCCTTTTACGTAAACTGAGCGTTCTTGGCATCAGGGGGAAGTTTCTGAACTGAATAAAAGCATTTCTGATCGTTCGAAGACAATGCGTCTGTATCAGAGAGGATAAATCGAACTGAGTGAACGTGGTTAGTGACGTTCCTCAAGGTTCAGTTCTAAAGTCCCTTACATTTCATCCTATACGTAAATGTCAGTCATCAGAAACTGGACTGTGGTAAGATCATGTTTTTCAATGACGTTAGGCCCTGGCAAGTTGTTAAAGACCCGATCGATCAGAATGTTCTGCAAAATTTATCTGTGTAGACGGCAACCATGGTCCGAGAAATGGCTCTTAGAATTCAATGTGCAAAAGTGTACCGTTCTTCACCTGCGTCCAAGTAATTATCTGTGAACTGAGTACTAGAGGGCATATTACCCGAATGACACTCAAATTCCCAACTTATCTTCACAGAAAGACCTCGGTGTTTGAAAACACAGCAATTTGAAGCCCTCATTGCAATGCGTCAAGGCCGCAAACACCGCCATGTGCGTACTGCAAGCTATCGAATGGGCGTTTTCATCTTTCACCGAAGTCAATGGCACCTTCGTTCGACTTCACCTACAATATGGCATATAATCGTGGCGGCCATGGCTCACAAAAGACAAAATATATCTCGGGAACGTGTAAAGTCGTGCCACAAAGCTAGTAAGAGGTTTAAAATACCACTCTTATATAGAGAGACTGGAATGCTTAAATCTATTCCCTCGGTGTTAAAGGCAGCAACGAGGTGACCATATCTTAGATTACAAGATAATGCATGGTCTTGAGCAAAGGGTTGCGCTATGAGGACATGTTGTAGTGGCACCTCTCGCCTCAGCTTCGTGGACAAGAAATGAATCCGCGGACGAAACTTTCCAAGTAAAAACTCCACTCTGAATTCTCTACGCAATAGATGATAAAACAGAGGAATAATCTCCAAAAATTAGCCGTGGATGCGAAGTCCATACAGCTTTTCAAGGATCGCTTAGATAATTATATGTGTCCCTCGTTTTACTTTGACGATTTTAACCCGAAGTAATCCCACGTCAACTCCAGACATGAGTTATTTTTAAAAACAATGCTACTTAGATTTTATAAATACAAGTTGTATAGTGGAAATTGTTAAGTGTATGTAAACAGATGCACATGACACACCGGCATATAAACCAAAAGGGTTTACAAAGTCGTTGCCTATCACACTCACCAAATAAACTGAAGTAAATAAAATAAAAAAAGGTTTGTTTGTAACCTGATGTTGAGCCTGGAATCGGTGTAATCAGATTTGAAGTTATGTTGATATTTGTTGGTGAAATTATTTTTATTAGCAGAAAATCAATTCATGGCCCTGATAAAAAAGATAAAAACGGGAATCTATGATAATGGGAGTCTTATGCATTTATGTCATTATATATTGCTAAAATAAGTGCTAGTGTCTGATAGGTCAACTGATGGCTGTGATAAGAAAAGAAAAGTGTAGCGGCCGAAGACTTCGAGGTTTGCATACACACGGGCGAGTAACGCACCTGTAGTCGTTATTAGACGATGCGCGTATTGAACAGGGTCTCTAAGCACCATGCCGATCACTCAAACGTAACAGTCATTAGAAGGAACGGCAGAAATGTTGGAAACGGATTCTGCTATTAAGAAGAATATAAAGGTATGAAAGGGCACAATAGAAAATAAAGAAGGGAGTGTTACATGAGGCGATATCCCTTTTGGAGTGGGGGGAATTACGTCATGTCTGTTGGATAACCGGTGGGCAGTGCAACGCTGTGGGCAACTGGGTCGGGACGAGGGGATGCTGACATTGAACGGAGGGTAGCGATACGATGAGCGGCGACGGTACTCGTGGGGATGGGGGTCAGCGTTCGAGAGTGGAAGGGGGCACCGGCATCTTCACCGACATTCCATCACTCCATCCTTATCCGGGATCCGCGCGAAAAAGGTGCTCCTAGTCCATTCAAACAATTCTGTCCGAACTGTGGTTCATTATAAAATAAAATTATTTTAAGTGTACTTGAGGTGACATTTTACATATGAATCCGCATAGGCGAGTGGCTTTTGGTGATATACATTTAACGTGAGGGGATAACTCAAGAGTATTTGTATATCTCAGTCTTAAGTATTTTATGGATAGTGATTCTTTTATTTCTCAATCATCAAAATTATGGGTGGCCGTTTATGCGGACCAAAGATCATGAGATGGCATTTGGTCGGTGAGAATAGCATTGCTACCGGTTACTCTATTCATTAAGCTTTTTGAGATCCAATTTTATTTTACTGTGCATTAAGTCACTGTCTGTTCATTATGCGCGTAGGTAAGTTTGAAATCGTCTGCAGCTAGAAATGTTTTGGCTGTGGTCGATATGACAGACAGGTCGTGAATATAGATGAGAAAAAGAAGGTGACCTAAGATTGTGCCCTGTAGCACTCCACTAGTAATAAGACCTGGTTCTGAGAGAACGCTTCAAAGTTCCACGACTTGATGTCGGGTTTGAAGGTAAGACACGAGAAAGTCACGTAATGGGGCGTGGATGCCGTGACTTATTAGCTTCGTTATAAGTCTTTTATGGGGGACTTAATCGAAGGATTTTTTGAGATCGAAGTAGACTGTGGCTATCATTCTCCCTTCATCTGTGTTGCTGGAGGTAATTTCCAGGAAAGTGAGATGGCAGGACTGACATGAGCTCTTAGGTATGAAGGCATGTTGGGAGGGAGGTATGAGGTTGGCATTTGTCCAGTTATTTTTGTATTTAATTGTATACTATTTTTTGGATTTTGGCGATTATCGGTGTTCCATGAATACCATGATAGCTTTCAATATTTGATTGATGCAATGCTCGAGTATTTCCACATGTCTGGAAAAATTTCAGTTTGTTTGAAGTAACGAGAATCCTTTAGAGAGAAGTATTTGGACATACATCACATGTTTAATTATACATGGGAAGATTTTATCTGTCCCATAGGAGGGAGACTTTGTTTAAATTAATTAATTAATTAAACTCTATCTCTCTGAGGGTATGTGGTTAGTTCGGTTGGTTGTGGGATTGGTTCATCTTTTACTATGTAGCTAGTGGAGAAGTACATGTTGGATAGGTTCAATATTTACTTTTCATTTGCTTTTATTTCTCCAATATCTGTGAGCTAATTTATGGCCCCGAGTTTCGGTGATTGTTTATTTGCTTTTAAAAAAATGTGGGCTGTTTGGCTTGGGGATTCTAATGCACGGTTTTCTGCAGCTATAATCTTTTTTTGCTTCCATTTTGGTAGCTAGGTCATGGATTTCTCTTATTCGTCGAGTTCTTTTTTTGTTTTTGAAGTCACTTTGAGAGGGAATTTTGAATCCTTGACTTTTTACATGAAAATATTTCTTCTATTAGGGCATGTCTAATAGGGGTTAGGGTAGAGTATTACAGGTTAGTTGCTTCTGTGGGGTATGCTGTTAGAAAGTATGGGCTCCAGTCTAATGATCTGATATAGCCGTTCATACAGTCCTGGTCAAGTTTTGAGGATTTACGTGACTCATGTTAGAATCATGTGCTTATTTTGTGTTAAGTGGGTGCATGGTTATTATTGTTTTGTGATAACTATTAAAATTTATCCTGTCATAAGGCTTACATAGAGGCCATTTGTCCTTTATTAGAATGATGTCGAATATGTGGTTTCCTCGAGTGGGTTTATCGACTAGTTGAGTCGAGTTGTGAGATGCAATGAAAGATAGCAGTTCATTATGTTTGGTTGGGGCTGAGTGCTCGATCCAGTTAATTTCTGGACTGTTCAAATCACCTGTAGTTATCTTACATTCAATGTTTATATTTGAAAATTATCCATCTAGTGGTTCGGGAGGGATGGGATCGACTATGCCACTTTTGGAAATCACATCCACTAGACTGGTCGTTCGCCCCTGCTCACCGTGGTCTATCAATCGACTAGTTGTCCCACACAAACTGAAAAACACTTCTCGATTTCTCTCGGGCATTCAAAATTAACGTTTTCCTTAGTTTCTGATTAGATTCCAGCAACAGTTTGATAGAATGTCCAGGAACCTTTGATTCTTAAACAATTCATTAGCAGTTCTTCATAAGCGAATAAAGCCCGGCTTAGTGATTTTGGAGAAGAGGAGATGTTTACGCAAGTTACCTTTCTCCACACCTAGTATGAGAGTTTTCCTACATTTTGGGTCATTGGTTTGAAAAAAACTACAAATATTTATTATCCAGAAATAAAAGCACAAAATTTCAGTTCGATAACCTTTTAGCACCAGGAAGTCCTGTCGTCGGGGTTGTGCGCCCATGTCGTACTAGCTTAGCCATGGGGAGAGTTTTTGCAAGCAGTCTTCGATGGTGCAGTATTTATTCAGAACTTCAGTTGTTCCCGTTTCATCCTGCAAAGAATTTTAGCATTCTAACAGAAAAAGACAGGACCTCAGGTACAGGTGTTATCACGCTCAGAGGTGTGTTGAAATTTTTCTTGGATTTTTGCGGCTTTATTAAATATTCGGAAAGCTCATTCAGAAAATCGTCGGTCTATCGATGCCCGAAGAGATCTTAATAAGGGTCCCTGTTACATCTTATAGCCTTCTCGAGATGCTTAAGCTCATTAATTCCTCTTGGCCAATTGCCTCTTCTGGAGGCGCTTCAAACTACGCACGAGTAACGTGGCTGCATTAGTGTCTTACATTTCTAACTGTCCGTTGGGCTCCAACAGTCAGTTTGAACACAGTTCCTAAAGGCACTTCAAGAGATAATCTACTGCCAAACAGAATTGTGGTTTGTTATTAGGTCACTTACCTCTGTCCTTCTATTCCGCAGGATCGGAAAGTCGAGAGAATTGAAATGCGCTCGTTCAGTCAGTGCGCTCATTCTCCGCAGCAAACAGTTAACTATTTTGGACCATGGACTAATACCTGGGAGTGGGAGTAAAGAGTGGGGTCAATTATCTCTGTGTACATTTCTTTGCTATGAAAGTTTAATCGTTAAGTTCGACGATGACAACCGCGTGTTTCACGGCAGGCCGGGAGCATGTGCGGGGACTTGCGCGGGGATTCTATTTTATTAAAAGTTCACTTGCGCCGAATATAATGTACACACTCCTCCTTTTGCACCTCGACCCGGTGTCATGGCAGAGTCAAGAAGACCCGAGGTAGAAGCGGACGCGGGTAGTTGGCGGAGCTTTTAAACGTACCAGCACCCTTCCTGGTCCACAAACATCCCACCATCCATCACCTCGTAACAGCATGCACTTGGCAAGGGTTTTGTGCAACAAGAAGAAGGGATAGCGGCTTGAACCTCAACTCTCACAGCGTGGGACTGCGTGTCACTACTATAGTGCGTTGTCTAGGATAACTGCCTCTGATTAGAAAGACTTCACAAGTGAAAACGTCCAAACCGGCGTCTAAAGCAAGCTGTACAGACATATTTTACGAGACTTCGATCACCCAGCTGTTTATACCCCGACATCCACAGCTAGGACATATCGAGGTTGAAATTTTCTAAGAGCAGAGTACAGGAACAAAAACCTCCAGCATTTCCTCCGTTGTAAACTGCTTCTCATCGGCTGTACTTTTATTATAATAGGGATTTATAGGAATTTAATTGTTATTTTCCTCCCTATAGACAATCAACGCGCTCAAATCTACAGCAGTGCACTAAAAGCTGTAACTTGGAAGATAGCAGACCAACTGAATAACTTTTACCAAACAGTCAATCCAGTGTGTATTTGTGTGGAATGGCCAAGTTGTGGACTGCGAGTCAGACTGCAATGGCTCCTTCTTACTGTGGCTTATATGACACTCCAAATCAGTGGGAGCCGAGCCAGGTGTAGTGGCACGCTTATGTGTTTATTCTCGCCGCACGAGACATATGTGCCCTCTCAGGCCTTTGGTATTCTTGGCTCTGTTATGACACCGGTCGCTCCATTTGTCTCGTACAGGTGGTGAATGCTCCTGTGGCCGCCTCTAACTGGTACACAACTCTCACCTGTGGCTCCTCGAAGTTGGGTTCTTCCCAGCAGCCACACCCCGGGCAACCGTCACGACCAGCGGGCTAAACAAAGTGAGGGTCTCCGGTGTTGTGTGTGCCTCCACACCCGGTATGTCTGACTCCCGAATTTCCAACCTCCCCCTCTCAAAAAGTCCTACGGTGGGGGCGACAGCAACCCCGTAGGCGGCCAAGGTTAGCTTGGGTTGTTCTCCCACTAAAAAAACCTTGACCCCTAGGGGAGTTCGGCAGCCGTTGGGATGTCCGAGCAGCCCTATTTAGGGACAGCACTGCTTGCCTCCTCGCGGAGGAAGGGGCTAGAAAAGGTGCCCTGAACCAATGCTGGTTTTCACGTCTTCTGCAGCCGGCTTCGGCTCGCAGATCGCAAAACACGTGGTCGTAAAACTCAAACAAACAGCAATAACCGCCGTCCCCATCCCCCTCGCCATACCCTCCAGGCAGCTCGGGTGAGGCCACTCACACTAGCAGCCTGGAATGTTCGTTCCCTTTTAGACAATCCTAGGAGCAACTGGCCGGAACGGAGGACGGCGCTAGTCGCTCGGGAACTGGCGCGCTACAAGGTGGACATTGCTGGTCTCAGCGAGACCTGATTCTCTGAGCACGGTCAGCTGGAGGAGGTGGGTGCAGGCTACACCTTCTGGAGCGGCCGGCCAAAGGCAGAGCGACGCGATGCTGGTGTTGCCTTCGCCATCCGGAACGACATCGTGGGACGTCTGCCCTGTATGCTGCAGGGTATCAATGATCGCCTGATGAGCCTCCGCCTGCCTCTTCGGGGAGACCAGTTCGCCACCATCATCAGCGCCTACGCTCCCCCAATGACGAGCTCTGATGCGGCGAAGGACCAGTTCTACAAGGACCTGCATGCCCTGCTGGCGACTGTGCCGAAAGAGAACAAGTTAATTGTCCTTGGTGACTTCAACGCCCGCGTCGGGACGGACTACGCTGCCTAGCAGGGAGTGCTGGGTCCCCACGGTCTCGGTAGCTGTAACGATAACGGCCTCCTGCTTCTGCGTACGTGTGTGGAACACCGTCTCCTGCTGTCCAACACCTTCCGCCTTCCGATGCGGAAGAAGGGCACGTGGACGCACCCCCGGTAGCGGCGCTGGCATCTGCTGGACTATGTTCTCGTCCGGAGGTGAGATCGACAGGACGGGCTGGTAACCAATGCGATCCGTGATGCCGATGTTTGGACAGATCACCACCTCGTCATCTCCCAGATAAGGCTCTGACTGCAACCCCGACGAAGGCCCCAATGTAAGAGGCCGCCAGGTAAGTTAAATACTCTTTTGTTAAATTTGCCTGCTCACTGTTTTGATTTCAGCAACCAAATAACCCAGAAATTTGGAGAACCTGCATGCTCCAGATAAAAATGGCACCGTGAAGGCACGATGGTGTCAACTGCGAAATGTCATCCAGTCCACCGCCCTCGTAGTCCGCGGACGCGCACGCCGTCGACACCAGGACTGGTTTGACGACAGTGACGCTGACATCAACAACTTACTCGCGGAGAATAATGGACTATACAAAGCCTACATAGACCTTCGGACTGATGCCACCAAAGCAGCCTTCTTCAGATGCCGGCGCCTTGTACAGCAACGGCTGCGGGAGATGCAGGACGCCTGGATGGCCCGAAAGACTGCGGAAATCAAGGGGTATGCGAACCGTAATGAAATGAAAAACTTCTTCAAAGCCAGAAAGGCCATCAAGGGAACTGCATCGCTGCTCAGTGCTGACGGCAAAACACTGCTGACGGAGACATCCCAAATTCTGAAGCGTTGGGCCGGGCTCTTCAACAGTTTGCTAAATTACTCATCAGCCATCTCCGATGCTGCCACTGACCGGCTGTCTCAAGTGGGCACGAACAATGACCTGGATCTGCCGCCTTCCCTACCAGAAACCATCCGGGCCGTGCAGCAGATTTCCAGCGGTAAGGCACCGGGATCTGACGCAATCCCACCGGAAGTCTACAAGCACGGTAGGCCCCGGCTGATTACAGAACTTACAACACTCTTCCAGGAGATGTGGCGCCAAGGACAAGTTCCTCAGGATTTCAAAGACGCGACCATCGCCCATCTGTACAAATGGAAAGGGAACCGGCAACTCTGTGATAATCACAGAGGCAACTCATTGCTCAACAATGCCGGGAAGATCTTCACCCGTGTCCTTCTCAATCGTGTGAACGGTCACCTAGAGCAGGGAATGCTCCCAGAAAGCCAATGTGGCTTCCGCCGACACCGCGGAACAACCGATATGATCTTTGCCGCCCGCCAGCTACAAGAGAAGTGCCAGGAGAATCGAACTCATCTATACACTACCTTCGTGGATCTAACGAAAGCCTTTGACACGGTGAATCATCACGGACTGTGGAAAGTAATGCAGAAATTTGGCTGTCCTGAGCGGTTCACGCACATGGTGCGTCAGCTTAATGACGGGATGACGGTGCGCGTCACTGACAATGGGACGGTATCCGAAGCATTCGCAGTGACCAACGGAGTGAAGCAGGGCTGCCTATTGTCTCACACCCTGTTCAGTCTTATGTTCTCGGCTTTGCTGATGGACGCCTACCATGATGAGCAGCCTGGGATGCGCATCGCCTATAGAACTGTTCGACATCTTCTCAATAGTCGGCGTACGCAGGCGTTAACGCGCGTGTCTACGACTACAGTCCACGACTTGCTCTTCGCGGACGACTGCGCCCTTAACACCGTGACGGAGGAGGACATGCAAAAGATAATGGACCTCTTCACCGCAGGCTGCGCCGATTTTTGATTTACAATCAGTACAGCCAAAACGGTTGTCATGCACCAGCCGCCACCCAGCGCGGAATACAATGCTCCCAAAATCAATGTCAACGGTGTTCAACTCAAAAACGTGGAAACCTTCGCTTATCTAGGAAGCCCGCTGTAACACAACACGAGAATCGATGACGAGGTTGCCCGACGGGTTTCCAAAGCCGGTTGCAGGCCTCCATGTGGAATCGCCATGGTATTCACCTGAACACCAAACTGAAGATGTACAAGGTCGTCGTCTTGACGACACTCCTTTACGGAGCGGACACCTGGACCATCTACTCGAACCAAGCCAGGAAGCTGAATCACTTCCATCTAAGCTGCCTCCGCAGAATATTGAAGCTGAGATGGCAAGACAGGATCCTGGACACGGAAGTCCTGGAGCGGACCGGAATCCTCAGCATCCATGCCATGCTGAGTCAAGTGCAACTACCATGAAGTGGTCACCTGTTAAAAATGGACGACGAGCGACTACCCAAACGACTTTTCTACGGAGATGTCGCTATGGGTGCTCTCCGACATGGAGGTCAAAGATGACGCTACAAGGACACTGAAGAAATTGCTGAAGCAACTGCAAATCAACCCGGCGACCTGGGAGGACCTCGCCCAGGATAGACCGAAATGGAGAAGATCCGTGAAGACTGGGCCAGCAATCTATGAGGCCAACCGGATCGCCGCCGCCAAGGCCAAAAGAGCGGCACGAAAGTCACCAGCGCCCCGGACCAATATCGTCGATGCCCAGGCCCTGCCAACATGCCCGCGTTTTCAACGCATCTTTCGCGCGCGAATCAGCCTGGTTGGACATCTTCGGACGCAATGCACCAACAATCCTTCAATTCAAATTTCTACGTCAAATTCTGCCAACCCTCCTTCAGACTCCCCCACCCTCACTTCTGACATCAATTCCATTACTCCCACAATCATAGAGACCAGATTACTCTACTCATCGCCTGTTTCCCCCACCACCGCAACCACCACCGCCTTCGCCTTCACTACCACCACTATCAGCGATGAGGACTCTCTCATAAACTGTCCTCAATGCGACCGCATATTCACCTCACGCATCGGCCTGATCGGTCACTTGTGAATCCATCGTAGAGAGATTGGTGAACCAGTGCCTGGAGCACGAACACACAGCAGAGATCTTCGCCTCCACCGCCCTCACTATCCTCGCGCATTCGCTCATCGCATGGGCCTATTCGGTCACATGCGCATCCATGAAAGCGGACTTCACAGCAATGCTGATAACAACGAAACATCATGCACACCCTCCACTCCTGCCATTCTTACCGCCACTGCCACCCCCACTAACATGAATGACATCCCCCCAGCCTCTACCGATTTCTCCTGCCCCAAATGCGCCCGCAATTTCAACTCGTGCATCAGCCTGGTCGGTCACCTGCGAATCCATCGCATGGAGGCTGGTAAACCAGTGCCTGGGGCTCGGACAAACAGTCGCCGCGCCCGCCTCCACTGCCCTCATTGCTCCCGCACATTTACACACCACATGAGCCTATTAGGACACATGCACCTCCATGACAACCTGCGGTAAACCACCAGAGGCTTAGCCACATCAGCGCACACCATATACACTTATACATAGACAACACCCTCACAATCATCATAATGTACCTGATAAAATCACGGGGTTCTAGAAACCGTGGCTTGGAAGGCTGCCAATCTGACGCTTACACCAGACCACGCCGTCGGCCCAGTGTATGTGATGTGTGTGCCCAGTGGCTGATCAGTGGACTGGGAGTCAGACGGCGATGGCTCCTCCATATCCCCCGGGTAATTAAATCCTGGTGTGTGCGTTACGGGGGCCAGGTCGTGCTGTGGTGCGCGAAGACGGGTACGCTGACCCGTCAGCCAATGTGCCCACTCCCACCTCAGACAACTGACTGGCTCGGATGGTGGTCTGATTGTGGGGGTATGAGAGAGAGTGAGGTTGACGACTCAGCGCATGCTCCTCACTATAAACAATCTGACGCGCTTGAAACTATCACGGTGCGCTAAAAGCCGTGGCTTGGAAGGTTTCCAACTGACGGGATAACTCGGACCACGTGGTCAGCCCAAACTGTGTTTTGTGTGGAGTGGCTGACTGGTGGACTGATAGTCAGGCTGCAATGTCTCCTTCTTAATGTGGCCTTTATGGCACTCCAACTCCGTGGGATCCGAGTCAGGTGTGGTGGTACACCCAGGGGCGGCTCCGGCCGCGCCATCCACCTGCGCCCTCTCCTATCTCCGGTCTTCTTGACTCTGTCTTGACAGTGGGCTCAGGTGGGGGAGGAGGAGAGAGTGTGGTAGCTGCAGCGCAAGGCTACTATCACTTAAAGCTAATTCACGCGAAAGTCACCTTCCCTGCACCACCTGGTTTGGAGCATACGTCGAACTCGACTGTCGAACTGTCAGGACACCGGTCACGGGTGGGGGATGAGGAGAGAGTGTGGTAAATGAATCACAAGTCTGCTATCATTATAAAATAAATCATTTCCAAATCACCGTCCCTGCTCCTACCTTGCTGTGGGACACACGGTGAGCCTCGTCTGAAACGAGATTCAAACTATCATGTCATGTTGCCACTAAATATTGGGTGCACTTGAAGCGAATGTTCATGAGATCTCGAACAGCAATGGCCGTTGGGGAGATCAGAGCGTGTGCCGACGTCGTTCAGTCATGCCTGGCAAAGTGAGCTCGAGGGCTTTTGTGAAGTAACAAGCTCGTAAGAGTAATTTTTAGTGCCCTGAGTCCAAGTGATGCATGCTACACTTCCTGGGGTTGTGTGGTAAAGTGATCCACGCTACATTAGCTGAAGATGATGCGTACATTTGTGGCACAAAGGGCTGTGACTATCCGAATGCACGCATGTCTCAGTCGAGCAGGCAAGGCGGTCAGCGCGCCTGGAGCTGCCTGCAGCGAAGCTGAATGCCATTGACGCAACGGGGCATTGAAAAAAGACACATGGAAGTGCAATAATGGAACCCGGTCTCAAGCTAAGTCTCCTTCATTTCGACAGTTCGACCTGGCTATCTGACTAGGTCCACTTTGTGCTCCATAGTACGGTGGTGCAGGAACGGTGGCTTGCGTGTGGATTCTTTCTGAGTGATAATAGACTTGCGCTGCATCTACTGCACTCTCACATCCCTCACCCACCACTACTCAAGAAGACCGGATACGGGATCGGGCGCGATTGCCTGGCGCAGCGTAACTCTGCACCTACCTCTGCCACCACTCCAAACCTCCCCAATGTTCGTCCTTTGTTATGGGAGCGCAATCCGAATAGCACCTCTCATGCCCTGATCTAACCCCCTTGTTAGTCCAGCGCATCCATCACACGGTCAGTTTAGAAGGTACGGTTAATATAAAATACTAAATAAATAAGCCAATTGCTTTACTTGGTACCCACAAGGACACCACCATGGTAAAATTTAAAAAAATATATCTTGAGTGAATTTTCGAACGAATAATTGTCTTCTTTCTTTCTCTTCAGTGCGGGGATTTTGCTTAAGCATAGTCATCAGTCACTAAAATTGCTCATGGGGAGTGTTGCTTCCAGTGACCGTTTCGGTGGGTCAAAATATCGAGCTCTCAACACAAGTGATACAATGATGGCAGTTAATAACTCGGACAAGGATGATTGCACCATTGCACCTGCGATGAATGTGCGATCGCCAATTATGAATCGTATATAGTGGCCCAACAATTGCCTGCCTGCGCATCCGCTACAGTTCTCCGTTGCGGCCTCTGAAGATAGAATCGCACGCGAATCTCAAACGTCGAGAAATTAACCTTCAACTGTCCTCTCTACTTCTTCCTGTCGGGTTAGAATCAGTCTATATAGTCAAGGGGGTTGAACGATCGATCAAGTCTAAGAATACCTATAGGCGAGAACAGAAGGAAGCAAAGGAAGCCTTCTCTAGAAAAAGACAGAATAAATACACGTGAAGGGATGGTCCTAGGCTAAATTCCAGACAGATTGGCGTAAGAGCTAGGGGTTTGGTTCGAGTTACAGTTGGGCCAAGTGGGAACACAGGAATATGTATCGTTCTTGGATTTTAACGCAACGCACGGGAGATTCCTACTTACTGAAAAACGAAGGACCTGAAACTGAGGATACCTTGTAAGTGTAGAAAAAGCAAGTCCATTATCGGAGAAGCCTATGGGATAGGTAAATTGTGCCAAGAGAGAGAATAGTAAGATATGTGGAGCTGCGCAAATGTCAAGTTGGATCCACCTGTCAGTCTTCTTCTGGCTGATTCAGCGATTAGTTTCTGGATCGTCATTGGAGTCATCAAAACGACCTCGTCGATTTGACAATGCTACAACTAATGACGGTTCAACAGTCGCATATAACGACAGCCGAGTGCCCCATGGAGTGGGCGTAGCACCTGCGACATGCGTCCCCCTCATCCACCATGAGCTAATGGCAAGACAATGCCAGCTTGAACAGAGTTGAGCTCGAAAGCCGTGGCCGACAAAGTTAAATATACTTGTCGTATGCGACCTGATACCCACAGCATAAAGAAGGCTATCATAGGGGCGACTCAGGTCTCATATCAGTGAGATTTCCAAATGGGCTGCTTTAGAAAGGAGCCATTGACCCTAGATCTAGGTCCTGAAAGCGAGCAAGGTATTTCGTCAGTCATCAAACTTCTAAAACACTGCTCTTAAAGCCTCGTGACAGAGTCGAGCGTCACATTTTTTAAAGGGAGGAATTCGCTGATGCGCCGTGAGGACTCATTGTTTCAAACATAAACTATATGCCTCCTGGCTTGCGTCACCTCACGAATTTTGGCCGCTGTCGACGATCGGATACTCCGGTCCCCTATCCAAAAAGTTATTGATACCCCCCGACACCTAGGAACCCCCTTCGTGGAATGAAGGGCGATCAAACGACTGAGAGCTCAGCAAAGGTCGAACACAGGCGTGGCCAGCTGGAGCGTTTCCTTACCAACTCATGGTGTTTATCCGTGTTGAAAAGTGGAAGTTCTCCCGGAAGGAAACTGCCGCTGCAATACTGTGGCGATGCAACTACAAGAAGGCAGGAGGGGACGGCACTCCACTACAGTGTCTACAGGTCTTGTGTCAGCACTCTGATGTCCTATGTCCATGTAAGGGCCGAGCAAGCGGAGTACATGACCAGTAACGACCGATGGTGTTTGTTATTGTGGACTTCGCTCCAGCATTCAAGCCCGTCTGCTCAGAACCCTTGCGGAGGCTAGCGGAGCTAATTTTTGCACCCAACAAAATGATTCCCAATGAACGCCTTTGTGCCCGCCGACCGATTTATATTCCATGTGCCTTTAAAAGTTGTTATTTACATAGTATATTTCCGAGGATAGAGTCAAAGGCGCACGGAGACCAGCATCAAAGGCGCTGACGATACCAACCTTAGAAGCTCAAGCCATAGTGACCGTTAAATAAGTCGGTGTGCCATCAAAACAGTGCAACTCCAAAGGTAACTTACATTGAATGGTTACTTACTGTTCGGTTAAAGCAGTTTGTGGGCAAAAGAGCAGAGTATGGACGACATCATGGGACTCATCCAGGTCTTCCAAGGCTGTCGTAGTATTTCGATCCGCATTAAGATCCATGTATATCGAGTATTTGTTTGATCAGCCGCCGACCACAGTTGTAAAGACTAGGTTATACAACCGACAAAGGGATTAACAAAGAGGTACTAACGACCGCTGCCTTAAAACGACTCTTCGAAAGAAGTTCACCGATATCGTATTGAATAAGGTACCCTGAATTCATTGGGACGGCATCGCTGAGAATAAGGTCAGTCGAGAAAGCCGACTGAGGTGATTTAGGCACGATTACTCACCAACTCCATAAGTTCAGTGTTGCTGGCCCTGGCCCGAGGTCCCTTGGAGGTGAAGAGGGCACTAGTGCTAAACATGGGTCCGTCAGAAGATGGCGGCCTACGGGTCCAACGAGGACAAGTCCTCGTCTGTGCACTTCGAGTTCAAGGCTGAAGGCTTATGAGATCCGATGCTGATTCGATGTCGCCTCCGAATGCTAACTTGAATCAAAATGTCTATAAGACGCTTCTTAAATGGAATACAAGGCCAATTTTTCGTGATAAGTTTATCATACGGAGATTAGTTTCTGAATCTGGCACCATCACGCATGTCAACTATGAGCCACTCACCCAGTCTGTGTCAAAGCCTGGTGGTAAGAAGAGGGAGGGGGCGCGGATCGTGTATTTTGCACGCGCAGACGAGGTAGCTGCGCCCATTCCCCAAAATAATTAACTGACCGGCTCGGACAGTGGCAGGGGCCTGGAAATAGAGTAAGGTGGATGGCTTAGTATATTTTCCTCACTATAAAAACCTGACGCATTTGAAGCTATCACACTTTGCTAAAACCACCATAATTTGATTCCTGTGCAAGGTACCGTCCCTGCGCCACCTTGCCGCGAGCCATGCAGTGGACCTCAGCGGATATGACGATCTTACTGTCATTATCAGCATACACATCCACTTGTATTATGACTAAAATCAAGCCCGTAAACTCGAAGGTGATATTCTTCCAAATTACACACGGTAGTGACCGATTGCCCATAACAAATGAATAAATGGCCAAAAACGGCTGTCACCTGTTCAGAGCCAAAATTCCCAACATAGCTTTAACAAGCAATAAAGAACCATAGACTGCGGGTAAGTATCCGCATGTAAGCAAAGTCGGTATTCATTTTTAGACCCACAACCTAAGTGTCCCTGCATAGTAGGCTGAAACATAGAAAACTGCTAGCTTGCGTAAGTTGATCTCGGATTGATGAGAATCGGTTGACAGAGACAACCTGGTTAAGAACGTCAGTATCTATCCAATCCTAGTTGGTGCATAATGGGACTTACAAGCGTACTCTGGTGGAAAAACTTGTTTCGAGACGAATTCAAAGCGCTCGATCTAAGTCATTCAGTGGAAACCCGTCCAGTGAGAAGTAGAGGCATACACTGTTTAGAAAAATGTAATTTTGGATGAAGAATTCCCGTTTCCCCGAATTTCAGAAAAACCTGACACCAGTCCGACTGACTACAGGCAGTAGCAATTGTCAACACTAACAATATCCTACCTTGAGTGACCAAAAGTTTGAAGTGTTTAAACACAACTACACACAAAATTATTGAAAGGGACCGGACAACGTCTCCCTTCTATATGCAAATTTACACAGACGACCACTATGGCGAGGACTTTTTAGCCCAATCTGTGGTGGCCACGCACTCATTCTCTCTCAGGATGTAACTTCCGTTTTGATCGCATGGCAATGTTTGACCCAATCAAGTGCTCGAGTCAAAAGTGGCGTTAAAACGATGACTCAGCCAACAGGCATATCAAATTGCTGCCCGTCTACCATACGTTAAGACAGAAAATGAGAAGCAGACGGCCGAAGGTCACTGTCACAGCCAGGATGAACTCAATTACGGCCTACAAAGGAAACTAAGTTCGAAACAGAGACTTTCGCCTAACGCCTGATGCGGAAAGACGGTCCCTACAGCCCGGGCTGGATCGCCATCACAAAAACAAAAAGTTCATCACGAGAAAATATATAGTAAATAGAAAAGAAGTTCGAAAAAAGAGCGCATATATAGATAAGCAAGGTCCTTTTGCGGGTCCCTGAAAGGTGTTTGCGAAATGCAGCGGAGTGGGCAGGTCTTTTAGGTGGGTTTGGTTGACAGTTGGTGGATGAGGTCCACAAAAGCGGCAACCTTCTCGGGCTCAACGTCGGGGTAGATGCCATGACCGAGATTGGCAATGTGAGGTTTGCCCTCGAAGGAGGTCATCATCTCACGAACGCGGGAAGCAAGGTCATTGAGAGGAGAGTACAGCGCACAGGGATCAAGATTGCCCTGGAATCAGAAATAATTGTGTTTTTAGTAGAATAAAAATCTCCTAGACTGCATTTAAACATACACCTCACTGGTGGTAAGATTCGAAGGTTCAGCTGCATAAAGTAGATTACTCTTGCTCATCTTTCCACACAACAATGCCATCGGTTAATTTTGTTTGCTGACACAATGCTCTTCTGAATAACGCGTCTGACCGGAGTGTTTGACTGCAATTTTCATCGTTTACCACAGTTTTCCAACATGAATATGAAAAAATGATATTGAAAGCAAGTAGCTAAGCAGCAAGCAAAATAAATTGGAAGACTATTATATGAAAAGCTTAATTATAATGTTGAGTCGCCGAAGGCTGCCCGCAAGAGCCGAAAAAATGCATAATACTCAAGTAGTAATTTGTTCATAAACGCTCACCGATCGCTAACAGAACTCAATCGTCCTGTTCTGCCTTAGGGTCCAGCAGCCGCACAGCGGCTAGTAACCGTAAAGGCAGATTAAAAATACCAACTAAGACAAGGGAGACTGGAATGGCAATTTCTGGCTAATAAGCCGTCATCAGCCAATCATACCCAACCCCAAGTGGTGCACCACCCGAGGATCGAACCCATGGCTCAATGCTTAGAGCGTTGGACTTCTAACCAACTGGTCGCGGCTTCGAGCCCTGGGGTGGGACACCACCTGGGGTTGGGTATGATTGGCTGATGACGGTTAATGAGCCAGAAATTGCAATTTCAGCCTCATTTTGTGGGCATTGTTCATTTGCCTTCAAGTAGTCCTTTGTACAGAGTGCAGCCAGAGGCGGCCAGAAGGAGATTCGCTCAAATGCCGGAATCCTGACGTGAATTAAATATTTGGAATTAGGTTGCACGATAATAAATATTACAACTATACTTCGGTATTTTTTCAAATCGAAAACACTTCAGAAGTGCGGTTAGCTTTTATAAGATAGGCAACCTACTGTATCTCCCCCTCAACGCGATCAGTGAGCAACCATTTACCATTATTAATAACGTTCTGTACGATTTTAAAGCAACGTTAATAAACCTACGCGTATAAGTAGTTGTGAATAATCACGCGAGTGTATGATAAATTTCAGGGTTGTAACTCTGAGAACACTATTCAATGATGAGGTAACCAGTATTACCTGTCAAAGACCAGTGACAAAGCTTGGCCGCCTCCATCTAGGCTGTACCCGAAAGATTTCGTATATGAAGTGGAAGAGGCGGACTTCAAAAACCAAGGCGACTGGTAGGCTGGGCATCTATACCATATTGAAATACGACGGAGCGGCCAAATCGTGAGAATACAAAAATAACGCCTCCGCCTGACGCTACGGGCGTTAACAGACACGATGGATAAAGGCAACCATAGCGAACAGATTTGAAACCACTCTCAAGACACATTTGAAAGACATGTGCGGGCCTAGTATACTTGCCGAATATGTGACGAAATTGAAGCAACTATCTTCAAAGCCAACACACTAGAGACAGGCAATGTCGCCGACCAAAGTCGAACCTCCGTCAAAAAGTACCCACTGTTAACGCGCCTTGGAGGCCGGATGGACATTTTCGGAAAAACCGTAATGTCCATGCTACAAATTCACCCTAAACAAAACAAGATCGCATTACTGCCCGCGTCATCCCTGGGAATGCCCCTCCTCACAGCAATGCTGTGCTTCAGTCTCAACCTACCCTGCAGCTTAAAACGTGGCAAACCACAATAGGAACGTCTTCAGGACATTTGGGGCATCAAGCACCACCACCACCACCACCAGCTTTTTTAAACAACAGACACTGCCAACTTGCTCATACTGCGATGGCAAATCCTAATCATGTATGCGCCCCGGCAGTCGCCTGCGAATCCATAACAGTGCGACTGGCGAACTAGCTCCTGGAACTCCGGCCAACAGTCGTCACACACATCCTGCTTATTCACACTGCACTGCCAAGCCCAGCCACCGAATTCACCTCTACCTTCATATGCACATGCATGGCTGGAATTTTTAAACAGTCACTCATGACCCAAATCTTGCACCCTTTTCACACATGCAGGCATTGCATGAACCCAGTCGACCATATGCGTAGACACCCACCCGGCCAACAGTCTGTGTGAGCGCACGCGAAGCACACGACAGGCTGACACACAACGCTCTGCCAGCCACTGCGTCCAACCCCATCAACAACCAGTTGGCAAGCTCGGATAAGTCACTAATGTATGGAAGAGAGACTGATAGTGAATTCTTTCTTTTTTCACTTGGACACGAAAAATAGGGTAGAAGTGAGGTAAGGATGCATCGTAAACCTGCTTCACCATATAAATCCACACGCAACGGGTCATTATGTCACACCCGGTACAGTAGTGGTCCTACTCATGGTAAGGTGAAAAACTACAGTCCACGATGCGATGCAGAAGACACGGGAAAAAAGTGCTGAGGAACATTCACCCACTCAACTAAAAGCACTAAAAGGTGAATAACAATTCAACTTTTTTCAGCGCAAAATACACTTGAATTTGAGTAGTGGTTACTTTTAAGTGGCACCAACGGACCTTCTGGCGAGGGGAAGCGGCCATTGCTGTGGAGCGCGCGGGTCGCGGCCGAAGACCTAGCACTTATCAAAAAACTGCCCAGAGACACATCAAAATGGGACATAGGCAATCGTGTACAAGTTGGTTCTCCACATTCACCGTAGTCCGTCTCTCCAAAATATTCTTCTGTCAGGAATCAGACGCAGGGCAACAACGGCTTGATAAATAGATGCTTGTTTAGGTGGAAACTTGTTTGTCAAAGACCCTGCTGTCACCTGTGGACACGCATTATACTGTGAGTTCTTAACTTCCCGAAATTCCTGTATTCCGGTTTCGCACCGAACTCAGCAGCGAGTTTGTGCATATTCCCGCGCGGATCCAGCATCGCGGTAACGTACTCCTCTAGGATTCACCACATCTTGTACAGCCAAAAGAGCACCTGAGCAGTAACGACATTATATCTGAATTCAGGTTGTCAGCGACCAGCCCCGATGCCGCCTCCGATCTTTTTAGCTCTGCCATGAGACCAGGTCCAGAAGGGGGAGAGAATATATATATATATATATTAATAAGCCCCATAAGTCAAGTATTTCACGCGCAAATCACAATCCTTACGCCTGCCAGGCTAGGGGCACACTGTGGACACCATCGGTAACGAAGACCAAACTGACACTTCACAAAAACGGAAGTGGTGAGCAAGAGGTCATGGAGCCACTTACCTGGAGAGTGACTTTGTTACCGACAATCTTTCGGACTGTGTTTGGATCGCTAGTCCAGTCCAATCCTATCACCTCAAACCCCACGGCTGCCAACGCCTCAAGAGCAAAGTGTCCATCTTTCGCGTACATGACCATAGGTGGACAGGTCTCTTTTGTGAAGCCATACCGGCTCATCAGTTTCTCCCGGGTCTCCTGATAGATCCGCTTTAAACAGGGCAGTGCGAAAGTTGAGAAGAGGTAGGGCGAAAGAACTCCCGCATGAGACTCAAAGACCTGAAAGAAAGGAAGGAAATAGCTCATCATTCTTATCGATGACAAAATATGTTCTTAGATAGAAATCGACCAGTAGTAGTAATAGTAGTGGTTGTAGTGGCAGAAGTGGTGTTGGCGGCGGCGGAGGTAGTAAGGACGTTCCGATCGTCCTGCAACTGATTATCACTATTGGCCTTGCTACCAGAAATGTTGGCTTAGTTCAACTTGTCCCCATTGAGATTGCACCTTCACATTACGCACTGGCCCAGTCGGTCACCAGCGGATCCATCGCACTCAGACCGGCGAACCAGTAGCTGGAGCCACGATATATACATTACACACACGCCTTACCAGACCACAACGCATCTACGACGGCGGATTTCACCATAATATCATCACGACCTGTAGCCAAAACGTTCACTACTACTTTTACTAACCTGACCACGGCCAGCGTCATCAACATCATCTCAGCAGACACAGTCTCATCCTGTTCTTACTGCCACCGCACACTTGCATTAAGCATCGGTCTGATCCGATATTTGCGAATACATCATACTGAGACGTTCGAAACAGTGCTAGTAGTCCCACTACACACCCGTCGCACCAGCCTCATTGTCCGCACTTCCGTAAGAAATTCGATTATTGCATGGGCCTATTCAGACGTATGCACTCCTTTGGAGAAAAAAAACCTTCGATAAAACCGCACTCCAGACGTCATAACCATGCCTCACCCTCCCTGACCATATACACATCTCTAGGCTCAAGGCGCATCACAGTCCGTAACAAGCATATATCTTTCCGGTAGAAAGTTTGTGATCTACTTAACCATTTCCGGTATGGCGGGCGCGACGTCAAAGTATGTTCTTTGATGAATCGCTGTAAATTAAGTGATCAGGTCGCGTGAGGCACACGTAGACGGGCTGCCTAGCACTGTCAGCCAATGCAGTGACAGGCTCGGACAGCCTACTGATGCATGGGAGAGGAAAGAGACCGAGTGAGGACAACACTGGGGAATTCACCCCCACGCCATATCCGTACATTCTTCACTATAATAAATCTTAAGCAATTTAATCGACCAGGACGTCCCACGAGCTGTGGCTGGGAAGTTTACCAACTGACAGAATAATTCGGCACTTAAGAAGTAAGTCTGGTTTAATAGTTCCTTCTTCATTTGGTCTTCATGGTACTCCATTTGGATGGGATTCCAGCCGTCTTCATGAAATCCTGGTAAATGCAGCAAACACCAGATCATGCGTGGCCCGGGTAGACGGACAGGTTAAATCTGCCAGTCACTGCACCCTAGCCTACATCCAGCCGTCTTGACGTTTTCTTGTCATCTGGGCGTAGTGGGTTAAAGAGAGAGGAGAGAGAGAGAGAGAGAGAGAGAGAGAGAGAGAGAGAGAGAGAGAGAGAGAGCGGTAGTCTGTCTCATTATAACTAATTTTCACGCATATCACCCATGCTAGTCCACTCCACGGGGCGGACAGTGGAAGTCTTTACTTCTCAGCCGAAGGTAGAAGCCATGTTTCTCAACCACAAATCAGGAAGACTAGTCCAATAGGCCCATATACTCTAATCTTCTTCTTCGAGTAAACCTCGTGAGCCAAACCACATTAGTCGACAAGTTACGTTGACGGCAAGCGAATATAAACAGTTTTGCCTCAGGTGGCCAGGCTAATCCCTTCGAGTTTGTGAGACCTAGCACAAAGCGCAAAGGGATGAAATAACCCAGGGGTGGTATAGAAGCTCAATAAAGCTCAAACGGAAGGCCACAGACCGATTAGTCGGTCTGGAGCACAGAAAAAGTGACAGGCGGCACGGATGTCAACAAAGGTGAGAAGGGCTTGTTAACTGTAATTCACCTGAAGCATTTGGGCCCCCGCAGCAACCTGTTGTACCAGGTGTTCAACCACAACGGTTGTAAGGAGGTCTAACAGCCGATGACTACTGGTGGGATCTGTGTAAAGCCAGCGCTTTGCCTTTGCATGCGTTTTGGAGCCTCCGCCCTCAATCATGTAGGACATGAGAGTCCAGGGCGCTCCTGAGAATCCGATCAAGGGGACCTGGCCCCCCAGCCTGTGCCGCGTCAGCGTGATGGCCTCATAAACATATTTCAGTGCGGTTGCCACGTCCACATTGCAATCTAAGCGATCCAGATCGTCCCCAGACACTAAGGGCTCTGGCAGTTGAGGTCCCACTCCGGGTGTCATGACAACATTCATACCTAGGGCCTGTGCACGGGGAGAATGCAGATGAAAGCAAAATTAATTAACAGCCAGCCTATGAAGTTTATTAAATGGTGCTAATTGGCAAACTGTGACAGTTTAGCCTGCGAAAAACGCGCAAGTTTATATCCGCAAACCCCCCAGGCAATAAAATCCGATATCGAGATGGTTAGTGGGGTCTGTGTCTAATAAGTAGCAGCAAAGGCGACTTGTGATGCCTTCAGAACGAAACCAGCTATTCATAGTTGGAGCACCTGACGTTCTTCACGCCATGCAAAAAATTACTTTGAGCGCAAGGCTGTTTTTCTACAAACAGACCTTAAGAGTAACAAAAACCTGTACGTACATCTATCAAATTGAAAGGTATTCTTACTAGGAGCCTAGAGTCCTCTTCGGTTGATGGGTTTGGGTATTTTGCAGAGACTTCTTGTTCTGAGAGGAGCGTCTCTAAAGCCACCTATGACTACAGTTCTCACTGTACGTTTCGAAAATAAAGTATAAACCTCTTAATAGGCAAGATAGCGTTTACCAGAACAACCGATCTCACTTCACATAGGCAGCATATACGAATACGCCTTATGAAGTTTTCTACGTGTGACAAAAACGGAATGGTCGTCAACGTCTGTCCGCTGTGAAATAAACAGGCTCTCGGGCCTGACGAAAAACGGTCGATGACCCTAAGGCTGTAATACTTTCAAGGGTGGCTAAGCACAAATCTAGGAAACCAGCTGATCCACGGGAAGGTTCCATGACAGAGGGATGTTTAAGCAGGCATAATTTTAACTCCACCGATGTTTTCTTCAAGATAAGGGACCTTCCTGCAGACCGGGCAGGATTGAGGATCTCGCCTGTTTCACATCTCCGCGAATTTCCATGAATATTCACGAAGTAAGTTGTGTGGATCCAACAAAACCTGAACAAGTGGTAGGCGCAAAGCTGCGCAAGCAGCATACTCTAGTAGGAATGGACTGAATTTGCTCTCTGAGGTGGCAGATATCCAACATATTTCAGCAGTCCATGCTTCTTCTTCTTCTGTTGTACAGTGTGCAAATCGATTTTTCACTAACATAAAAAGCAATAAGATGTTGCTTCAGGCGACGCGATCATTGGGAGGAGAGTGCTATGCGTTGACGTTTCGAATTCACACCCAACCCCATCGTAGGATTTGTTCAAAACAGTAAACCTATCTGATTGCGCCTCTGTTGATGAATCCGAGTGTGAATCCGAAACATTAGGCGAATAAAGCTCATGCTCCAGTGATCTTGTCTCCTTCTTCGGAACTGCCTCCTGGAACTCACGGTTTCGCTTGTATCGGCAGATGGTGATTGCAGGTTGGAGAGGCAATGAATTTTCAAGTTAGTTAGCATGAGCTAAAGTAGTCCCTAAACCGTTTCACGCGTCTAAAACTCCGATAATATTGTTATAATGCCCTCAAATAGTCGATAGGTTTTTAACGGAAAAACAACAGAACATTGCAGAAAATTTCGAACGTGCATAGGAACCGCAAAAGCGTCTGATTCAACAAAACAGTATTTCTTCTATTATTACAGAAGACTTAGACACAGACGAGGAATAAACTGACCTGTGGAATGACGAGAATATCGGAAAAAATTATCGCTGCATCCAGATTGAATCTTTTTATGGGTTGAAGAGTTATTTCACAGGCTAGCTCAGGAGAACGGCAGATGTCAAAAAATCCGTGCCTCTGACGAACAGCCCGGAATTCCGGTAGATAACGGCCAGCCTGACGCATGATCCAGACCGGAGTGTATGGAACTTTCATACCTCTAGCCGCCCGCAAAACAACGTCATTTTGCAGAAGCGGAAAACACTCTGCCTGGGCCATTAGCCTACAAAAGAAAAGAATTTCAACGGTATAGAGAGAGACTTTATCTTATTTGTCCACGTTATGTTCACTTGCTGTCCAATTCCACGAAGAATCTTAGATGAAACCATAAGAAAATGTGCTCCTGGATGAACTTTTTTGAAATTACTGTTAATCGAAAGTTAAACCGTCTTTACTGACGATGCTCACCGAATGACCCACAAAAAGGTGAGTGCAGGGACAGTGAATTGCGTGTGAATCAGTTTATAATGATAGTAGCTTGCGCAGCATATACCGTAGTTTCTCCACCCTTACCCACCTGAGCTCGGTGTCGTGACGGAGTCAAAAAGACTGGATACAGGATCGGGAGCAGATGGCTGGCGAGATGTGAGCCTGCACCTTGTATTGCCACCACATTCCGCGCAAGTTTGGCAATTTTGTGCGTGATCATTCCTAAAAACACCTACGGCGGTGGCTCAGTGCATCTACCACGTGACCCGTTTAAGGGAAACAATAAGATTCACATTGAAGAAAGAACGAACTCCCTCCCTCTCCCCCCTGCGGACGGCGCAGAGAGCGCGAAAGCAGAAGCTTGTGAATGGTCTTGGCCCGTGCCTCGACGAGATTTACGTATTTCATTGGAATGGCCTCCTATTACCGATGATTCACAGCTAAACCATTACTGTGGCTCATCGATAACATTTTCTGGATTGAGAATTCCAATCGGCCTTCGATAGGTTTAGGCTCGGCTGACGACGACTGCTATATTGATGCTAATTAATACGTCCAATGATGCCCAAACGTTCATAATTGATGCGGACACCTGCGTGTTGAAGATCGGTGGCGTTCTGTCACAGGAAAATAAAAACGGCAGTAGGAAACCAGCCTGTTGCGAAAGTAAGATACTGTCCAAGCCACAAGGAAACTATAGCACGTAGCGGTGCGAATTAGTAACAAAAAGCACGTTTGTCAATCGGTTCCGTTCCTTTTTGCTATGGAAACCTTTTCTCACACGTTAAGACCATAAGGTGTGCCAGGGGTTACAAAGCACGAAAGATGGTGAAGGCCAACCCACACGCTGGCAAGAGGCACCTCAATATGAATTCAAACACACCAATGCAGACGAGGCCCTCTCCGTCCATAAGTGGAGAACTGGGACGGCATGGTGGGTCGGAGAAACGTTATTTAAGCCAGTGAACCGACACAGCGTCATAAGGTTACTATACAAAGAACTGGTTTGAAAAAGCCGTAGTCTATGAGCATCCCATACACGGATTACACCGTTCCACATATGACGAAATATGCGGATTCCCTCAGTGACCTGTTGGCTCATTTATTTATCGATAATTTAATTCTATTATTCAAAGAGACCGTAACGAAAACGTCTCTTGTCGCTGGTTAGCGCAGTATCGTGCTAATAGTACCTCAATATCCACGCAAACAGGACGGAGGCGGTTGTGAGACAAGTTTTGTTGGTCGCATACAAACTGCGCATCAACGAATACGCATATCACCGAAGCCAATGTACACTAGGTTTTGGGATCAAGCGACTAGTTTTCAACATCATCGGTCCTCTGATTCATACTTGTTATTGAAGACAATTTTACCAAGTGGACCGAAGCAGTGTCGTTTTTAGGATAAGACGCGTTTTAGGATAAGACCGCGTTTTTCAAGGATTGAATACGCCGTTTTGGGACGAAGCCAATTTTGATGGCAAACCGGTCCTAGATGCTTGAGATCTACAAGACGTGTACAACTATGGCGCATTATGAAGCAACCAGGTAACTTGAAAGGGTTAACCGTACTTTTCACCAACTTATTAAGGCCTTTGTGGGGACCGAAATCCTCCGGATTCGGACAATAGTTTGTCATGTGGAGTGACGGCCTACCGAGCGGCCATACACACTTTCATTAGTTGCGCCATTTATATGTTACATGGGTGCCAGTTTTGTCTACCTGCGTACTCACTTTCCTCTGCCAACACCGGCACGCACCAGAAAGCTACGTACTAAAACTGCAGGTGTTGTTATGGCTGACACAAACTCGCCAGCACGCACTTGAGATCGGTGGCTAAACGGCAGGATACCCATGTAGACCGCCAGATGAAAAGCACAGTAACATCTATTACGTCGGTTCCGACCAGTGCCTCTTTAGGACGTTGGCAAAATTATTTCACTATTGACAAGGGTCATTCGTGAATGTCGAATGTGGCGACTCACTACCTCATAAGCTAATGTTCGCGTTATATTTCGAATAATTAAACCGTACCAAGGATGTTTGCCTGCTGCCACTGCCGAAATAACATCTATTATCCCTCTGCACTTAGTGCCTGTGACAGCTGATGGGGACGAGCAAACGATCATATGGACAAGACTGTCAAAAGATAGTATGTGGAGGACGGCATGATTATTTCTGTCAAAATATACATGACAACGGATTTTCCGAGAAGGGTGGGAAGCAGGGATTGACAGGTATATTCTTCGCAGCGAAGGATGACTGGCATGACTATCAAAGACGTTCAGGCATTAAAATGACGCAAAAGGCATTACGGAACCGGCAGAACGCAAATCCGATCATGCGCAACCATTTCGGTTGGCTGCTCATGTGCAACCTCGAGTTGCACGAACGTCACCACAACATGGGCTTGCAGGCGACAGACCGGCAATCCACATCTTGTGACTCCACGGTCGATTTACCGTCAAATCCAGCTAGACGACGGATTAATACCACAGACGAATCCGATGAAGTCCATCAACGGCTTAGGGACGTCGTACTACCGAAACAGATTGAGATGGTTTCATGTTTTTTACAACTGACTTTCAAAGACCATTTCTGGCTTGTCTGGGTGGACGAAATACCAACGACTTTGTCAAGTCGGTGTTTTATGCTATCTTTTATGACGAGGTAACTATCTGGATTTATGGGCAAGGGCAGTCTTGTTGAGGTTTATGAACTAGAGGACGCCTCAAAAGGTCCCTGGGTGCACTCAGGAAGTGGTTTAATAGGCCGGATTCTATATTTGATGCAAACTAGCAGTTAATCCTATTATTCTCCTAATATATTTTTTTCGTTTGGCACCAAACGCAGGCCTGTTAAGACCCCACGAGATAACTTTATATCGGAGGTTAAGTAAATCTGGATTACACTTTTCCCAATAAACGTCAAAAAAGTAAGTTCAGGTTAAATGAATACCCAGGGACGCGGAGTTTATGAGGTGATAGGTTTTCGGGGATTCATTTGAGGAAGGTGAGGGGGCGGGGGGTATATAAGTTTCGGAAGTGCCAAACGCATACTTTAATGAAAATTTCTTAAAGGCAGACAGATCTAACGCCGCCGCTGTGAAGCGCCGCACCGCGATTTTTCGAGGCCTCCGCGATGGCGACCAAATAGATAAAAGCAGCGCCAGAGGCCATGTCTATTGTGACTTTTCCAGGCTATGGACTGCCACCTCAACGTGGAATTTCTACTGAGATTCTTTTCCCTATGCACTGAAGTTTGTAAATATTCTTCGTGCAAAACCTTCAAAGTGAACCCCTGGCGGTATTCTGCAGTCAACTGCTTAGTTCCCTGCTAGCGTTATATATCTGCTTCTACCCATTATTGCATATATTGCTGTTCCTTATTAATGGATGTATATGGCCATTAGTTGTGTGCAATATTTGATAGCAAAATAGCTTCACTCTTACCTAAGTTTTACCGATCCTTTTATAATAATTTAAACAAGAAAACGACAGACCTCTAGCGAACTAGGTTCTGACCGCGCATACTACGAAATTTCGCCTCTTGTTTTATTACTTTAAACAACATTTGCTATATTCATTCGCTTTTCTATCTGTTACCACTCGGGGAGGCATAATGCGCAATATATATATATATATATATATATATATATATATATATATATATATATATATATATATATATATATATATATATATATATATATATATATATATATATATATATATATATATATATATATATATGTGTGTGTGTGTGTGTGTTTTCGAATATAATAAACGTAAGATCATATGTGAATTTCAGCAAATTACATCAGAGGTGGTGTCGTTAGTTTACGATGGGTTTTATCAGGGTGAGGGGGAGAAATCAACAAAGCTGGTAATTGATGATAATTAGCATTAAACTTACCTTCGTGACATATTTTCCCGTTTAATTGTGTCTATTTCGGTATCTTGTTGTTCGTATCGTGTTTTACATTCGGACATATTAATCTTTTCCTTCCTGACAACTAAACGGTTTGCACGAACATCCTATTTTGGATATTTGTCTTGATGTATGCATAAAAGAGTCCAATTTTTGCTCAGGGTCTTGCCTATGACTCTAGCTGAGATGCCGTTCCTTAATGTCCTAGTATCGGCGTCGCTTGTCGACTGGATAATGAAATTTGTTTACCCGTTCACGAGCAGGGCGGAGGTAGATCCCGTGCCAGATTACTTCTCTTAAAACTAACCAGAGAATTCGCCAGCTGCAAAAACCAAGTTTGTAGCCAAGTAAAATAAAACAAACATAAATAGGAGCGATCCGCTCTGTGTTCGAATTTTTGAGCAAATTTGGTGGCTGGTTCAAATTGGATAAATGGATAGATAGTTGTAGTTGAGAAGCTGGAAGGGCACAATCATTTTTTAAAAAACAATAAAAAATCTCAGAAATAAGGAGGAAACTCGTACAGTTGTTAATTTATTAATGGTACATCAGCTCAGTGGCGATGTCCAATGATACGAGGCAATGCGGCGCAAAAAAAATAGAAAACAGCTGACTGTGAAAAAATTCGTTGGACGTTTTCAGGGAAAATGCAAAACTTGAATGCGATTTTGGGTTCTCAAGGAAAAAAACTCGGGCTCATCGGAGGACAACATACACGTGATATGGGACCGTTTTGCTTATGAGCGCGTGTAAGTGCTCGAAATCGCACCTCGTCGTGGAGAAAGCATGTAACGGTAGTGGTTTAATTAGGACACCTTATATTTGCAGGTGCGATCATAATACTTCTTGGTTAGCTACGGGAGCAACCGTCAGGAAGGTGAGACATAGGAACCTATTTCAAGCATCATCAGTACTTCTATGGTCGAACTTGAAGGTGTCCCTAGAGGTCACGAAGATCAACGCCCAAGTACCAGAGATGCAACCATGATACTCTCTTGCTGTTTGAAAAAAGCACTGATAAGGCGGTGAAAAGAGAGGAGCCCACCACGATCGTCAATTGTATGTTAAGGGTCAACGCAAGGGAGAACATTAAAGGCCGTGAATGATATTGTCTCAAGACTCGGTAGATGCGATTGCTGAAGAGCTCCTCGCACATCGCGTAGAATCAAAAAGAAGAGATCGTGATGGCCATCTTCTGAGAAGGATGTTTCCTTGTTGATTGTTGAAACTATAGACAGGGTTGTACAACATAGGAGCCCATCGAATTCGTCAACATTTCGCAATGATGGGCAAAATATAGAGGGGACTAAAACAGATGCGAAGACCGTCTCTAAAGGGCAAAATATCCGTGGATTTTGAAAGCTATTATCATCAAGGGAAACCACCCCAAATTCCATGACGAACCCTTTTATGGTCCAAAAGTTCAGTTCAGTTTGCGAAAGTTAGATTTAAATACAGGATGTTTATATGAAAGTCTAATTTCGATTGGAAGATTATTTCAAATAAAATCATATCTTGAGGAAAAAAACGAGAACAGTTAAGGGTTCAGCAAAGGATGAGATGTAATGATCATGGAGGAATTGCGGGTGGCATAAGGTTCACCTTGTGTATTATAAGGGATATAATTAATGCGAAACAGGAAGCAGAGGCAGGCATAGAATCTCCTATGCCACGGAAACTTTATTTTCGATAAGTTACATCTTTAAGTATAAGAGAAACCGGATCCAGAAAGAGAGAAGTTTCTTCGCGTTAAAACATGGAACCTTTTCAATATTAACGCGGCCACAGGGGTTCTTGAGACCAAAGAGGGAAAATTAATATTCTCGGATGCTAATGAATGAAAAGTAGACCACCCAGCATATTGTGTTCAAATATGTCACGCGTAGCGTGAAGTAGCTATTACCCATGAAGTCCTTTTGACTCCGGTTAGACAAGGAGGAACTAATGAAGTTGAGGGGGGAGGCCAAATGCATAGGGCTTCCAGTTTTACTAGAAGACATTTGTGTGGCACCTTATCGGAGACTTTGCTAAGATCAAGCTAGATTACAAACTCTGTTTGACGCTTTCAAGCATTCATGTTCAGGCCACTACAAGGGCATGGGGACTGTTTCGGGGGTTTTGCACAGTCATTATTTTCTTTCCCACTGCGCCTGCATAGCGCGGTCGGCGTGTTGAAAACTTTGGTTAGCGAGTGGATCGATTCATGTTTGTCTGTGAGCGCTGTTTATTATTCAAGCACGCGGAGAGCGTGTGACGCTTACTGAGTGTATGCTTTCTCCATAACCCGGAGAATGAATCCTCGGGAATTTAAGAGACCAGCTGCCAAATACATTTCCATTTGTGTTGTCCCATGATTAAGTATGTCTCCCTAACCCATCTTTCAGACAAATAATTTGAGTCATGTTGATGGCAAGGTTAAAATCGACTCCGTTTCGTTTGCTTCAAACCCTTCTCGGGATACTGTACTGGAAAATGAGATGGAGAGTCCACACGTCCATTTTCGGTCCTCCCTCGGTTAACATGCAAACCAGCTCCTCCTCAGTGCACAATTTTGAGGTATTTGTACTCACTTACTGGAATGCTTTTATATATTCATCCTACACTTACAAACAAACTACCATGCTCGTCCATATCCCTCTTCTGTTCTTTTTTGAAAATGTTGGAGCCCTCAACTCTGATGCTTCGTTTACTATGTGCGTTTTTTCTCTGCTTCGTTCTGAGCTGACTATTTTATTGGAAATTATTAACGACTGTTCCAAAAGTAAAAAACTTGGCTTACTATCCATCATCACTTTTTGCGAATTCTGCTGTATATCTGGCCGCTCACAGAGACTACCAACGTATAAATTGTATTTATTTTACCTCAGCGCTAAGTTTGTATTCATAGTGCCCTCTGGGTGCGTAAATTTAAAAAATATTTTTATTTTTATTAATTTATTAGTCGAGGAGCTCATGCAGCGTGCGAGTAAAACCTATAGTTGGCCGGGGAAGACGGACTGCCTGTATCCGTCCCTTCTGTCCACAGGGCGCTGGGTTTGCTAATCAAAATCGCCATTGTCTTGACTGTGGCTAGCAAACAGGTGCGTATTTTTTAGGCTTAAGTGTTTTAGTGCCCGATAGATTATGTGAAAGGCTTCTTTGGCGTCAACTTGGTGATTCGTATCAATTATATGTGCATGAATTGAATTTTACCTTGATCGATATGCGGGTATTCGTTCGCATACCATCTTTTTCAGGTGCCTTTTTATTTCGCGAATGAATCCCGCTCCAAAAGGAGAGGGAAATAAACAAACATGCATCGCTGTGGCCTGCAACCGCAATCAGCCTTTAGCACCAAGCCATAGGAAGACTAAGGGCACGTTTGTCTATGGGAAAACACTCGTGATAGCCGCCTTAATACGTCATTTTTACAATCCGTTTTCTGCATCTCATAGGAAAGACAGCCTTATAAATAAGTATTTCTTTTTTGCAATTGCAACAGTGGACATTTTGGCACGCTCCTTAAGGTTCCAGAGGATACCCCTTTTCGCGAAATGTTTTCAACCGCCCCTGGAGATCTGCTTCCACAATTTCAGGAGAATGGATGCATCGTACTCTGGCCGCCAATCCCTGGATCAAATTTCGTTTTAGATAAAGTGGTAAAACTGCAAAAATGAATTTTTTGTCCTGTACGGGTGTTCCATAGGAATATCTTGCGTTGGATGGGACCATTCTCTTGCCTGTATAGGAGGATATCGAGCAATGAGATTTCGTGTTTCGCCTTATTTTCTGCTGCAAAATTTGATGGGAGTGTACATTTTAAACTTCTAAACTGGATCTTCGATATCGGTGAACCAAACTGTTAGACAAAAGATATCGTCCACGTAACAAGCATATAAATCAAGGTCATTAATAATATATTTGAGACTAGTTTTCCTGACCTTGCCTATGAACACATTTGCGAGAAAGGTTGCAAGTGGAACATTGACGTCTTATAGCTACACCAGGGTCCAGTTGATCAATATACCAGAAAAGGTTAAAATTCACGGAGGTTGAAAAGCATGTCCGTGGATAATGCGGAATGTTAAAAACAGCTCGCACTTCATTTGTCCATGGGATATGAGGAACACTTTTATCTTGACCAATCTATCTGATTATGGCAGGGTCCTAAGACTGTCCCTCAGTTTTGTCGCCGCTCATTGCAACTTCTCAATGGAATCGTGGGCATTCTTTATCCAATCACTCCATGCTGGCATTCCGTATTTTTGCATTCAGAACATTATCCGAGAATTCTGGGCACCGACACGGTAGAATCTGTTTTCCTGTTCTACGGAGTGCGTGGCATCTAAACCCGATCCCGGGTGTTACCTTGAGGGATATGGCACCGTCTCTGCAGTCTGCACCCGTTGACTTCTTCGGCAGACAGTGAGCAACCGTACATGGATGCATTCTTGCCTGGGGCAGAACCCCAGTTTCTAGCAAAGACAGAGAGACTGCAAACAGACTGCAATTGTGTTATCCCTTCCCTGATCTGAACTGCTTGCCTCCTTACAGGCGGTAGTTTTTTCTCCTGAATAACATAAAGATAGGAAAAACACTTATCATGATATATATTCAGGAGTTTTTTGCACTGCCAGCCTGATCCTCACTGAATATTTCATCTGACAATGCCTATAAACAGGCATTAAATACAATTATATTATTATTATTATTATTATTATTATTATAAAATGCGGTCTAAAGAAAGTACTGAAGATCCCTACAAACAGTTAGGGAGGGAAGACTATGAAAGCACGCCTGATCCAGTGCATGATGTTCATCGCCTTTTTGAAAGCCATTATAGAGTGTTCAGAAGGCATTTGATTTAAAGCTGGTCAGATGCTTCCATCCTTGTGCATGTTCAATTCATTTATTAAAATTCCGTCATAAAGTACCGATGTTTTGGGAAAGTTCTTCGCATTAAATCAAAGGTTAACACTATAAATTTGAGTATACTTAACATCAGAAAACAATCGCTGGCCCAGACTGCCAGTTTATCAATGTTTTCATGTAGTTGCTGTGCGTCATTATTAGAGCAAATGGTTTTCCAGATTTTTAAACCATCTGCAAAAATTATGCTATCGCAGTCAGTATTATAATTACAACCATGTATACCAATGAGTAAAAGAAGATTACATTAGACTGAATCCTGTGTATCAGCACTTTTTATGAGTAAACATTGGGAGTCTGTGGTGCCAGCAATAACTTTTGCAGTATCTATGAATGAAAACTTTTGATCCATTTTAAAATTTTACCCTGGAAACGACATTGCCAAATCTTTAGACTCAGCGATTAGGTACACTATAAAACGCTTTCTTGAAGTCGAAGAAAACGACATCAACTGAACGGTCTTGGTCTATTGATTTGTAATTTTTTCTCCGAGTAAATATCACTTGTAAGACAAGAGTAACTTGGGTGAAAGCCATGCTGGACAGCAAGTAATATTTTCTTCCGCTCCAGATACGTAATAAAGTGTCTCATAATAAGTCGTTCCTTGACATTGCACCAATGGGATGGCAATTTTCCGACTCCCGTCTGGGCTCGCCTTCGAAGATCAGGGAGATAAAGGAAGTTTTCCAGCAGTTTACCTTCTTCCAGGAATTTTGGAATACAATCGACACTGACCCACACATTATATTGAACAAGTGGATGAATTCTTTCTGGACCGGGTGGCTTGGCACGCATATTTCGGTGTTATTCTGTCCTTAATGATTTTGGCGAGAAGTAATGATCATCTTCTATCGCAAACTTATGAATGTTGTCGTTTCTCTGGTTGGAGGGAGCTGGGGAGTGTTTTTCATGAGTGAATACCAACTGAAAGAAGCTTAAGAGGATTAATGCTTTCGTTTGTTCATTCGTCTCCAGTACTCCGTTTTAAGACCACAGCACTAACGTTCGTCATTTTTTTCAATTCAATTTATTGAGGGAAATAGGCATGGACCTTTGAGTACCCTATTTTTAACGTAAAATTAAGTGCGGTATACAGAGAAACCGTGTGGGTTGCAAAGGTACAAAAGGCGGTCATAAAATATGACAAGTGGTGCACGAATCTCGAGGGTACAGATAAATTCCTCATCGCTCAGGCTCGTTGCGGAACATAAAACTGTCAAGGTTCCTTTTAAAGCTTTCCAGCGATGGTGACATCACAACGTCTTCAGGGAGGGCATTCCATGGTTTAACTACTCTGACAGAGAAGGAGAACTTGCGCTCATCTAGTCTCGCCTGCTGGACACGCAGTTCCAATAAGTGACCTCGGAGATGGGTCGTGGCGGCAAATTCAAAGAAGTCCGAGAATTCCAGGCAACAATACAATCCCTTCACAATGCGGAATGTCTGCAGGAGATCACCACGCATTTGCCTATAACTCAAAGGGAACAGATTAAGATTCATTAGGCGGGTTGGATATGGCAAGGAGCTTTGACTTCTAACCATGTTGGTGGCTTTCCTCTGTCCTCTTTCGAGACAGTTCTGATCTTGAACTGTCCAGGGTTTCCAGGCTTGCATAGCATATTCCAAATGCGGCCTAGTGAATGTTCCAAAAGTCTAAATGAAGAGATCTTCATCAAAATCAAAAAAGGCTCGTCTGATGGCATGCAACACCGAAATTGCGCTCTTCGCCACTTTTGAGCAGTGAGACGATGGTTTTAAGTTGGTGGTCGTCAGCACACCAAGGTTTTTTTGGTTTCCACGTCTTTTAAGGCTTCACCGTTGAGAAAGTAACTTCTACTTTCGGCAGATCCAGATGGGTTGCCTAAGCGAAGTATTGTACACTTATCGACGTTGAACAGCAAAAGCCAATGATTCGACCACTCCTCCAACCGAGTTAGATTGATCTGCAGTTTATCTTCGTCAGCAGGGCTCTGGATTACATTCCAGATTTTAATGTCATCGGCAAACATTGCTGCTTCACAGTCGAGATTCCTGACACAATCGTTCACGTATTTTAAAAAAAGTATTGGCTCTAGTACTGAACCCTGAGGAACCCCACTCTCGACCGCAGCAGAACTTGACCTCTCTTGGCCGATGCACACAACCTGGTGCCGACCCACGAGGAAGTTTTCGATCCACTTGAGGAGGTTACCTCTTATTCCAATTCTTTCTAGCTTGTAGAGCAGTCTCTCGTGCGGCACAGTATCGAAGGCCTTTTTAAAGTCAATGAAGGCAATGTGAACCACGTGTCTATCTTCAAGTGCTTGAAACCACCTCTGGAGCGAATACAGCAAATTCGTTGTGCATAATCTTCCTTTTCTGAACCCGTGTTGACAGCTTGATAACAAATTATGAGTCTCTAGGAATTTCATCAATTCGCTCTTGATGATCCTTTCCATAATCTTGCCAAGTATGCATGTCAAGCTTATGGGGCTGTAGTTTGTCACTGACGCCTGGCTAACGCTTTTATACAAGGGAGTTATATGTGCCAGCTTCCAATCGAAAGGAAGTGTTTCGGAGTCAAACGACTTTTGAAAGTGTACTGACAGAGGTGCGGAAAGTTCATTGTCAAGTTCTTTCAGAAGCTTGGGTGGAAGCTCGTCTGGTCCTGGGGATTTCAACACTTTTAGTTCTTTTTATTCCTTTTGGATCAGAAATTCGGAGAATAGTATGTGGCTTATGCTTGCAGTTGGCGGGTTATCCAATGAGGGACGAAGGAACCTTGCCTCGTTTGTTTAGACTGAGCGGTAGAACTGTGAAAAGTACTCGGCTTTTTCCCTGTTTTCAGAAATTTCAACGCCCACGGCAGTCTTAATCAGCGGTATTTGATGTTTATTCCTTTTACATCTACGGAGGTAACTGTAGACTAACTTTGGATTCTGCGTTGCCGTTTGCAGTAAAGTCTTCTCAAATTCTCTTCGTGTTTTAAGAATAAGGCTTCTCATTTTGTTTCTCTGTGTTTTATACTTATTAAAATTGGCAGCTTCATTAAAACTCGCAATATTTTCTCAACAACTTGTGCTTCCTGTTTATTTCCCTTTTAAGTTGCTGTCTAGCCACCCAGGACGCTTGCTGTGATGGACACTCGTTAGTGGGCAGTGGTTGTCCATAAGTTGCAGAAGAACATTTCGGAAGGACTCCCAATCTTCGTTCACGGTGCTCGAAAACATTGAGGTCCAGTTGATGTCTGTTAAATCTGCTCGCATCTGATGAAAGTTTCCTCGCCAAACGTAACGCCGTTTTTCCTCTATAGCAGGCGCAACGGAGAATAAGGAGTAGTCCCATATAAGCACCACATGATCACTACGACCGAGCGGAGGCATTTAAATAATCTCGTCAATGCTGCCTGATGTTTTCGTGAAAACCAGGTCAAGACAGTTAGCCCTTTGTCCTTCACGTGTTCTGGTGGGGAAAGGGACATGTTGTGTGAGGAGTGCCTTCAAGGTCTTGTGCAGAAAAAAATAATCAAAAGTCGATTTCGGGCATGATGATTGAACAGTGCTCCAGTTAATTCCTGGTGCGTTGAAGTCACCCATAATCATGACATTAGGTCGACTGGAGAAATTTTCTAATTATTCCAACAAGTGGGTGTTCGTGACTCGGTCTATCCTAGGTGGCCGATAGACAATGAGGACATCTAGACATGGAGAGCCAAGAGCCTTGATATTCAACCATATGGCTTCCGTGCTGCACGCAAACTTGCTCGTCTTGTCAGACACTATTAGCACGTCTTTCACCTACGCAATTATTCCACCACCCTGTCGGTTTTCTCTGTCCCTCCGATATATTTGGTATCCAGACAATGTTATTTCGCTATCTCGAATACTGCCCGACAGCCAGGTTTCGGTTACTGCTATCACATCCGGAGAAACTTCGGCAAGGCAAATTTTTAACTCATCAAGTTTTGATAAAAGGCTTTGTGCATTTGTATACAAGCACTTCAATTTTGCGCCAACCAAATTTCCTGTTGCGTTTGTCAATTTTATGGGCCCAACTGCGTCTCCTCTAACGTCAAGTTCGTATGTCTTTTCCGTTTCTTTATGATTTTCGGTAACTCTGGTTTCTTAAGTGAGAACGCTGGGTGTTACCGAATCAGTTCTGACATCTCTTTGGGCAATTGGTTCCCTGATGGTTTTGGCGTTAGTGAGGTGGTTGCCGTTGTCCTCAGAACAATCGGTTGGTTCAATGGAAAATTCTTATTCTTTTGAACTACCTTCCCCTTGAAAATAGCCAGATTGTGTTCGCCAGCCTTCAGTCTTGATTGTAGTTCCAAGACAAGTTCCCGGCGTTTCAGCCTTTCCGCAGGGGAGTAGTCCAGTTGAAAAAAAACCTCTTTATGCGAGTGATGGAGGTTAGTTTTTTGGATAGGATCGCCTTGATTTGGTCTTTGCTCTCTAGCATTATTTTGAGAGGTCGCGTTCGCGGCATTCCAAGGCTGTCTTCAGACTTTTTGCCGATCCGGAATGCTTGAATAACTTTTAATTCCACGCCCGGTGGGAGCAACTGGTTTAGGAGGCCATTAAACGAAGCAAGGTCTTCGGCGAAACGGTCTTTTGGTCGGACTGCAGTTGACTCGTGCAAACCCTGAATAATTAAACACTGTTGCCGATCCTGGTGCTTGGAATTTTCGCTTCCTTCTAAGTTCTCCTTAGGGGCACGAGATAATTTAACAGAGCTCTCGTTGGGATTTAGTCTATTTCTGACCATACTCTCATCTGAAGGCTTCAATGAATCCATCAGAGTTGATTGTGATTTTGTCCTCCTGTTGTGGTGTTTCCCCATTGCAGCTTGCCACGCATTTGTTTCTTGGGATTCAACTACGGGCTCTTTAGAACACCCAAGATAGCAGGATTAGACTTGTGGTTTGCTCTGGTCGTCTTCCGTAGGATTCAGAGGCTGTGTTCCTGTTATCCGGTCGTTATGGGTAATCGCATCCGAACATTGTGAGCTGTAACAAATTGTAGTTTTTGATACTTTTGGTGCTTTAGTCACTGCCTTTTTAACTGGAATATTGCTAAGCGTATTTCGTCAAGTAATGTTATCTTGCAAGAGCTTCCTTTAGTCTGCAAGCTCATTTTCCAGTTTTTGAACTCTTAGTAAAATATAAGAACATCCAACGCAAGATTCGTCCTCATAACCGACGGATTTGGCTGCCATTACGCTTTTTGAGCGCTTTGCTGGTTTTTGGTTGTAAGTATAAACTGATTGAGTGCCAGTCGTGGATGTCGAAGCCAGCTCAACAGGCTTTCTTTTAAAGGAAGTTACGTGACTGGTTCTGTTGCTAGCAAACAATTGTTTTGAGTCCATGAATGTTAAAACACTGCGTAAAAGTATGTTCTCCTTTGAGCGCAAAACGAAAATTTCCGACTGGCTTTGGAGTATGGCGGGTATTTAATGCAACATGAGCAAAAATGTTTATAGTTGTTCAAAAACGCTTTTGAAAAATACTATAAACGGTATGAAGGATATTCAGGAACGACTCAGCCGTTCGGAGATGTCGAAGGTCCTGGATAACTTCAGATATTCACGAGGTTGTACACGTTTCGTTCCCTGAGTGGTTTTCAGTTTTTATTGGTGCAGAGGCTGCGCAGTCAACTTGAATAAGATGATAAACAAATGCCAATTTGATGCCGTTTTATGACGAATTTCGGCACAAGAAAAATTCCAGATGAGCAGGAAGCAAGTAAATACATGCAGTTGAAACAGTATTGTCCGGAACAGTCCTAGTGAAGTGGTTCAGTTCAGTTCAGTTCAGTGTATTTGAGGAAAATAGGCTTACGCCTTTGAAATCCCTATTTGTTACATAAAAGTAGCAAGAATAAGAAGCAAATTAAAGAAGTAACAGTCAAGTGAATGCAGGCAGGTTTACGTGGTACACTGATATTGTTAAGGTTAAGTAGTCACATAGTCTTCGTGGTACTGTAACATATGTATGTCAAGCCGATGTTTGAATGTATACACAGACTGGGACATAACAATCGCCTCAGGTAGGTTATTCCACGGTTCCACGACACGGTTGGTGAAAAAATACTTCCTCACATCCAATCTTACTTGGGGCACACTTAGTTTGAATGGATGACCTCGGAGATTTTTCGTAGTGGCAAGTTGGAAAAAGTCATCACATAAGAGGGCGCAATCCATGCCACGCACGATACGGAAGGTTTGTATCAAGTCTCCGCGCAACTGCCTATAACTCAGAGGATAGAGCTTTAGGTTATTTAGACGAATCTCATATGGCAGTTCAGATTGACCTCTTACTAATTTTGTGGCTCGCCGCTGCACCCTTTCGAGCATGTTGTAGTCCTGTTGCGTCCACGGTCGTCAGGCTTGGATCGCATATTCAAGATGTGGCCTTACAAACGTACCAAAGACTTTAGAAAAGCAGTCTTCATCGAAAACTTTAAATGCCCGCTTGATAGCGTACAGTATTGAATTGGCGGATTTAGCTGCCTTGGAACATTGCGTAGAAGGCTTCAGGTTGTCTTTCATCCAAACTCCAAGATCCTTCTGTGTGTGTGCTTCTCGGAGTGGCAAACCGTTCAAATAGTAGGGTCGCATATCAGTGACCTGATTTCGATTTCTCAGGCGTAGCAGGGTGCATTTGTTTGAGTTGAAGGACAAGAGCCATTTGTGGGACCACTCGTCCAATCGACGAAGATTTTCTTGGAAATTGTCTGCATCAGCAGCATTGTGGATAACTTTCCAGATTTTTATATCGTCCGCAAACATAGCAAAGTTACAGTCCAATTCCTGTACACAATCATTAATGAACAAGAGAAATAGGATCGGTCCGAGCACTGAACCTTGTGGGACTCCACTCTCGATGACTGTGCGCTTTGATCGCGATCCGCCTACACAGACCACTTGGGAACGACTGACGAGAAAATTCTTGATCCACGTAAGAAGTTTGCCGCCAATACCGAACATTCTCAACTTGTGAAGGAGACGCTGGTGTGGAACACTATCGAAGGCCTTCTGGAAACCAATGTAGGCCACGTGCACAGTGTCTTTTGCATCAAGTGCTTTTGTCCAGCTTTGCATCGTATAAAGTAAGTTCGTAACACACGATCTTCCCCTACGAAAGCCGTATTGTGCAGTCGATAAGAGGTTACGGGTTTCTAAATAAATCATCAATTCCTTTTTGACAACCTTCTCCATAACCTTGCAACAGATTGAGGTCAGGCTGACAGGCCTGTAATTTGTAGCAAATGCACGACTACCACTTTTGTGAAGCGGTGCGATGTGGGCTGTTTTCCAGTCGGTAGGAAGAATTCCCGTATCGAACGATTTTTGGCACAGCAACGATAGCGGTTTCGCCAGCTCTCGAGCAAGTTCGAGGAGTAGCTTTGCTGGAATCTCGTCGGGGCCAGGAGATTTGCATGCCTTCAGACTTTTTAGTTCTTCAAAGACCGCCGCTTCTTGAAAGAGCATATCCTGAATAAGTGGCACTCCTGTAGTCTCGTAACTTGATGGAATAAAAACAGCTTCTCTAGTGAAAACCGACTGAAAGAACTGGGAAAAGTGTTCAGCTTTGTTTTTATTTTCTGATATCTCGAAACCGTCATCGTTTCTCATAACAGGAATCGGGTTCCTGTTACGTGTGGTTTTTCTTACATAGCTGTAGAGTAATTTGGGATTGTGAACTGCTCTCTGGAGCAAATCCCTCTCGTAATCCCGTCGGCTTTGGAAGATCAAGCTTTTAACCTTGTTCCTCTGAGTTTTGTATGCTTGCAAGGCTAAATTTTCATTTGGATCGGCAAAATTTCTTCCAAAGCCTTCCTTTCCTGTCAATCTCTCTTTAGATCCATTGTTAACCACTGTGGTCTGTTAGATATCCTAAATTGTGATGGCGGACAATGGCATTTTATTAGATCAAATTGTCCAAGTTGGAGGACAAATAATTGGTGGTGCTTATAGGGTCTTCAAGGTCACGATTTTCTTAGGTTATGGCGTATAAAACCGCATAGGCCCTTGGGATTCTCTAAAGATTTCTCCTGTATGGTAAGCCTATATTTACTTATAAGCCTATTTTATTTTTATTTTATTTATTTATTGCCAGTTTACAGGCAAGGTCAAAAATATATATAGAGTAGAGGGTCAAGCTGACAGTGAAAAAAAAACTCCGGTGTTTTAAGGAGAAAAATACTGCAGCTTATTGAGTAATTAAAGTTCAGGACAGGGACGAGTTAACACAGGTGTCCGGTGAAGAACTTCTCCATTCAGTGTTATGGATCCAGTATTCTGCACCAGCAGGTATATCGGCGAGCGGCTGTTCGCTGTCGACTGAGAAATAAGCCGATTCAGGTCTGCAGAGCCAGAAATATTGCCCTCAGAATGAAGTCCGTCACAGAATTCCGAGTCCGTGAACGCCATCAGAACCGAAGAGAGCTTCCACAGAGTCAGCACCCAAAAGTTTTGGAAGGTGTCCTGAATGTAGAAAACTTGTGACAGTTCGCGTAACCAAGGGATAGCTTTGCTGAATTTTGATACATCTAGGTAGCTTATGCCAGATTTCTATAGCGTTTACCGAAAAAAACTGTCAGTATCTACCTGTGCGTGCCAAGGGAAGAAATAAAAATACATCTCGATGACTGGTGCGTCGAGAGTGGTCGAGGTGCCTCAGAGATGTAAGAGGGTTAAATGTACGACTGTTTACAATTTTAAACAGTAAAAATAATCACTTCTGTAATCTACGAAGCCACAGCGGGTCAAGGCTTGTAAGCTCACAGCGTTGTTGGTAGGACAGGTTTCGGTGTTCTGAATAGAAAACTCTTTTTGTAAAGAAGTGCTGGACTGATTCTATCTTCTTTCGTTCACTAGCGTGCAGAAGGCTAAATAGAAACGAGCAGTATTCCAGACTAGGCTTGACATACATTTTATATAAGCTGATTCTAATGTTGACGGTTTTAAAATTTCTGAGAATAAACTTAGTAGTTTGGCGTGCTTTCGAGACAATCAGGGCACAGTGCTCTGACAGATTAAGACTACTAGAATATGATATGCCCAGATCCTTAATAACTCCGGGCATATTTAGATCGTAACCGTCTATGCTTAGGTGGGGCTGATGGTTGTCGCCAATAACCCTAACGGAGCAATTTTGCCAAGAAAGTGAGAGGCACCATGTGCGAAACCACTGAGCGAAGGCTTGATGATCCTTTTTTAAGAGCTGAAGCACGATGTTGTGATCAACCGGTTTATATTGATAGGCAACATTTAAATCGTCTCCAACTTGTAGACACCCCATTGTCATTTTTATTCTTGTAAGTGTTCGAATCTTTCCCTTCAGTCGAAAAGGTTTCCACATCTTATTTCTTCGTTAAAAGGAGATCTGAAGTTTGCGATTCATCCACAGTAATTGGTTGCTTTTTTTCGTTTTAGAGGAAAATTTAGATAAATAATGATTTTACCAACGAACTGCATGCACTCCAGTATGAGTAAACGGTTCCCCGCAATGTGGTTGTACAAGGTTTTGCTGATATTTGCCTTCACATATTGGAAATATCTCCCTTTCATATGTTTGTTTCTAGTTGTTTACGTGTGTCAGGCTGTGAAAACATGGAACACTCATAGAGCAGTACAATATTATCCCAAGCATCCATTGGCGGAAGATCATGTAGCTCCAGCACACTATCCTCGTCTCATGTCAACACAAGCTCTGGATAATTTGAACGTTGTCCTTCCTAACGCGTGTTCCGAATAGTACATGCTGGAAGGGTATTTATTCCGCTATCATCTCAAAAAACGATGATCAATGTATCCAGTGGACCCAAAAAGTTCAAGTTTTGCCGGTTGATATTACTAGCGCTCATGTCTCGAATGACAAGGAAATCTTTGTTTAACCAAGCCCTGTTCACTTCCCTTGGGGGAAGGACATCGCGTTTGGCAGTCGTGTTTGGGGGACGATATGCAACTGCGAGTGCCATTAGCCGTGTGTGCATAGTTGAGAGGATAAAGATAAAACTTCAACTTCAGTAGTCCTGGTATATGACTCGGTAACTAGAACTAACATTAAGAGCAATGCTTCTTCCTGCTGCTTCTCCTGTCTCTTGCAAATAATTGATAACTATGGAGAGATACTTCGTGTTCTCGAATGCCTTCTGAGAGAAACGTTTCTGCCAGCGCAATTATGCTTGGTGTTTGTTCGTCAAAAAACTTCCGCAGCACGTTTAATTTATTATACAGGCTTTGTTCATAAGAAAAATTTATTGTCCATCTTCTGGGTTAGGGCAAGCCCTGATTATATCAGGAGTAAATTTTAAGAAAGACTGCTTGGTCACTTTTATTTTCTTGTTCCTTACTTGAAGTCATATTTCTCTCTCTTCGGTCATCCTCCTTAGCTAGGTCCTCTACCCCCTCATTTTGTGTTTTTTCCGCCGGATTGTAATCTGGCTAAAAGAAGACATCCTTGCGTGAGTTACGGAGGGCCATTCTCCGTTCTATGAGGTTTTAAGCCTGAACTCCGTTTTTGTGAATTTTTATAAGAAGCCCTGGTGAAGACAGCTCATGTAAGGCGTCCACTTTTCCTATACAGAAAGCTTTAAGTACGAAAAAACATTCTCCATCCTGAAGGATGACATTTGAAAATGCTCATAAGATATTTAGTTCATGTTCCACTCTATCCTTTGCAGTCTGAGAAATGGAATCAGGAGCACCCTTAATAACGATATGAAGTTTTCGGTCAAGAGATCTGTTTGGTGACTTGGTGCTCTGGTTTTTTGACGGAACTTCAGTACCAGGAATAATTTTAGTTTCGTTGACTTTGATATTTTCATCAGTACTAAAGTCAGTTCCCCCACGTTAAACAAATATCACCAAAAGCCACTAGACTATGCGGATTCATTTGTAAAAATTTCTCCTCACCTGCCCTAAAGACAAGACTATATAAAAATGTACGTTTTTACCTCTCTTGGATTACTGCTCAATTTTTGGCATTATGCCATCAGAAGCCGAAAGAAACTAGAAGCCATTCAAAGATGCTTTACCAGATCCTTATCAAAATGTGATGCCTCTCAAGGCTCATACATGGAACTATACGATAGATATGGTCTTCAACCCGTCTCGATCAGAAGACTCAAAAATGGTCTCACTTTTCATTCAAAAATCACACAAGACCAAGATATTCTCAGAATGAATTTACTAACAAATCAAAACGGTCCCTCGAGACACTAGAAATTCAGAAAAATATTATAAAAATTCCGAAATTCAAAAAGGCCCAACGATCCAACTCTATTCCATAAGATACGCGACAATATGGAATGCCCTGCCAAATTCTATTAGAAATAGTCGAACCATACGAGAATTTAAAAATAAAAATCAAACAATATATGTTAAATAATAGCACACATCTATTTTTTGAATAAGATAGGCATTTTTTTCAACCTCAGTTCTTCAACATAGAATTCGGGGCCGAAAGGGCTCTGACGCGGCAGTTACTGTTGGCGATAGCTGCTTCAATCCTGAGTTCTCCCCGATGAGCTGTATTATCTGCACCTAGAAGTCAAGCTGAAAATCCAAAACGTACTTTTGCATGCGATGATAGCCATTCACTAGAACCGGATACTCAGGCCAGAATCTCCCACGATTAGTTATTTCATGTCCTTTACAAACCACCACGACGACCTGCAATGCACACAGAGATTAAGAATCTTATCATCTGGTTATGTGTTACACCCTCTGGTTATGGGCAAGCTATAAGTGGTGGTTAGTGACCTACAAGACTCATAAATACTTATCTTCTGGCTAGGCACAAGGGCTCTCAATTTAATGATTTATATATCCATTATCTAAAAAGCAGCTTTTTCTATCTTTAAAACTATTTTAAAAATTATGATAACTTTACATTTAAAAATGTTTTTGGATAGCGTCTTTATTTTTATGTATAATTTTATGATTAGTAAACAATTTGCTTTTAAAACTAACTTGCAAAACTTATTATTTTTTTATCTCTGTCTGTTAGTAGTATGTTTTTTCCATTTTTTTAACATCATTTATGCTCTATGTCATTCGAATGTGCAATGAGCCGCATCGTCTAGGGTTTTTGATATAGCTTTTATGAAACGAATGGTACTAGCGGTTTCATACAGCTAGATCAAACATAATCAACACTATGATATATAATACAAATATGAAGACTGTATGACTGCATTGAAAGTTTCTTACCGTTGAACTCTTCGTGCTCCTAATCTATTTTCACCTTTTTAGCAATCAGTCAACTAAGTAATTATTCGGCAGACCCCACACCGGAATCGACTGCGCTCGCATCTGATTGGAAGTACCTATCCCTTCGAATCGACCGCAGACGTTTCTACCTCTGTCAAAATGAATGAATACCCTCGAACGTCAATAACAGACTAGTCTTGACTCTAAACATTATTTCCTGATACATTCATCTTCATTCTGTATAGCTGTTTTAACATCATTTTTTTGCTATTTCTAAACCTTGGAAAACAGGTTTTTTTACTTAAAACAAACTCGTCATTTCAACACTGCTATTTAAGCAAAACAAACAAACCAAAGCTTAAGTGTTTAATGAAAAGAGGAGTTTGTTTTAGGTTTTTTCCTGTGTTCTAAGGATTTGACGGCGCCAAGCAGTGCCAAATCAATAAACCTATTATTAAGCTGATGGCGAACCCATTTCAGGGAAATCATCAATTTTTCTTGCTATGTTTTCTTTTTTTACTGGAGCCGGATTCCGTTTGAACGTATAACGAGAAGGAGCTTTTGTAAGAGTTGGAACTCATTGTTTGTGTACCTTTCATCAAATTTTTACTCATCGGTTCTTCAAATGTCAAAATATTTGAACATCGCCATTTTATGTAGCGTGCAGCAACGATGTCACGCTTATTGTTTTATTAATTGCCAGTTTACAGGCAAGGTCAAAAATCTACCGTAGAGGGTCGAGCTGACAGTAAAATAAATCCTGATCGTTGTTTCAAATGTTTTCAGGAGAAAAAACTGCAGCTTATTGAGGGATTCAATTTCAGGACAGGGAAGCGTTGACACAGGTGCCCGGTGAAGGACTTCTCCATTCAGTGTCATATATCTGGTATTCTGCACCAGCAGGTATGTTTGCGAACGGCTGTTCGCTGTCGAATGAGGAATAAGCCGATTGGGGTCTGCAGAGCCAGCAATATTGCCCTCAGCATGACGTCCGGCACAGGATTCAGAGTCCGTGAACGCCATCAGAGCCGAACAGAGCTTCCACCGAGTCAGCACCCAAACGTTTGGAAGGTTTACGGAATGAAGAAAACTAGTGACAGCTCTCGTAAGCAAGGGATAGCTTTGCTGAATTTTGATACTTTTGGGTAGCTTATTCCAGATTACTATAGCGTTTACCGAAAAAAACTGTCAGTATCTAATGGTGCGTGCCAAAGGATGAAATAAAAATACATCTCGATGACTGGTGCACCGAGAGTGGTCAAGCTGCCTCAGAGATGTAAGGGGGTTAAATGTACGACTGTTTACAAGTTTAAACAGTAAAAATAATCCCTTCTGTAATCAGCGAATTCAAAATGGGTCAAGGCTTGTAAGCTCACAGCGTTGTTGGTAGTACGGAATTCGGCGTTCTGAATCGAAAATTATTTTTGTAAAGAAGTACTGGACTGATTCTATCTTCTTTCGTTCACTAGCGTGCAGAAGGCTAAATAGAAACAAGCAGTATTCCAGACTAGGCCTGACGTATATTTTATAGAGGCTGACTCTAATAGTGACGGTTTTAAAAATTTCTGAGAATAAACCCGGTAGTTTGGCGTGCTTTTGAGACAATCAGGGCGCAGTGCTCTGACAGATTAAGACTACTAGAATATTATATGCCCAGATCCTTAATAACTCCGGGCATATTTAGATCGTAACCGTCTATGCTTAGGTGGGGCTGATGGTTGTCACCAATAACCCTAACGGAGCACTTTTGCCAAGAAAGTGAGAGGCACCATGTGCGAAACCACTGAGCGAAGGCTTGATGATCCTTTTTTAAGAGCTCAATCACGATATTGCGATCAACCGGTTTATATCGATAAGCAACTTTTAAATCATCAGCGTACATAAAGGGCCTACCATACTGAAAACAATCAGGAATATCGTTGACAAAGAGGCAAAATGGAAGCGGAGCGAGCACGCTACCCTGAATAACTTCGCTCCTCACATGCGTGGGTTTGGAGATAACATCAGAAATTTTAACCTGTTGTGCGTGAGCATTCAAATAGGAGGATATTAAGTTAAGAAGCTTGTTACCTATGCCATAGGAGGCACGTTTCAGCAGTGGGAGATAATGGTCAACACGATCAAAACCCTTCGTGAAATCGAAGTAAACGGTGTTAATTGCAAAACCAATGTCTCTAGATTGTAGCCCGTGGTCAAAGAAATAGAGCTGACAGGTGACACAAGACCTTTTTTCGAGAAAACCACGCTGTGCCGCATTAACTAGGGTATTTTCTGTTAGGAGATCTAGTGGTCTCTAAGATCTCCGAGACTGCTGGCAGTGTATTTATTGGCCTAAAGTCTTCAAATGACGTAGGTCGGCCGTGTTTGGGTATAGGCAGTATGTGATATTCCTTCCATAAAATATGTAAGGTTTTCTTTTTTCAAGAGCAACATTAAATATCTTATACAGAAGGGATGGAAATATATCGTTTGCATCTGCCTTTAGAACGCTGACTGGGACGCCATCTGGTCCAGGACTTTAAGACTGACGAAAACGCCGAATGGTTACGGTCACGTCCCAGAGGGTAAAAGTTACGGTTTCAAGGACGTTACCGGTCCAAACCCGGATGTAAGGAAAGGGAGCGACAGTATGTTCGCTAAACGTTCTAGACAAGGAAGCATTGAAGCTATCAGCTGTTAACTTAGCGTCAGCTATATGGTTTTTTAAGGCGTCTTGAAGTACGGGGTGCGGAGTTTTTCTCTGCACTTTTACTGTGCGCGAAAAGAGCTTCTCAACATTTAACGAAGGGTTTTCGGCAAATTTGACCTCATCAGCTAGTACCTTTACGTCAGACAGCCTCTTAGCCTCTTCAAAGATTTGATTGAATCAAGAGCAGGACGGAAGTGTCGTTTTGTAGATGAAAACGACGGAATAGTCTACGCAGTCTACGGCGGAATAATAAAGGGAGGTAGACTTCATCCTTGACATCAATTTTTTTCTTATGGGGAACAAAACGAGAAATGAGTGGTCTTAGAACTTGGTACAAAGTATCAGTACAAACATTAACATCCGAACATACAAAGAAGTTAGTCCAATCGTGGGAATTTAGATGTGTTAGCAATTTCCTCATATTTGCTGATCTGAAATCACGGAAAAAACTCTATTTTTTTAAGAATGTTTCATAAACCTCTAGCTCTAGTGTAGAAAGAACTATAGCATGGTTAGAACTCCCAAGTGGATCTAAAGTTGACACTGAAAATGGCTGACAACCTCTACAGAAAATAAGATCAAGTATGTTCGATGCTCGGGTGGTAAAATCAACTACCTGATCCCATATGCCTATATCTATGGCGTCAAGTAGGTCTTCAAATGTGCAGGACCGGTAGGTGGAAACCAATGAACTTCAGGAAGATTGAAGTCACCTGCAATCAATCAGTTCATCAGATTTAAGTCAGCTGCGCCTTAAAATGCCTGCTTGAGACAAAGATCGTAATCCTCGCTGGCATTGGATGGGCGATAGACACTAGCAACGAGTAAAGAATTGTTATCTATCAGAACAACTCAGAGCCAACAGCTCTCTTCTGCCGCGGTAAATTGTCGATAGTCCAACGGTAGAAATGTAAGTGGTTGCTTAACATAGATACAGCTTCCTCCGCCACGGCCCTCGTGTCGATCATTCCGACTGTAAGCGTAGCCTTGAATAGAGAGTTCGAAGTCAGATACACAGGGTGTTGTCCATGTCTCGGTAACTATTACAATGTCGGGGCGGTGGATGAAAACCCGAGTCTGGAGCAAAGGCATCTTATTAAGCAGAGATCTGACATTTAGGATGATTATTTTTAAGTGGGCACGTGTTCAGTTTCTGAAACGGGACAGTTAGGCTGTCAGAGTGACTGCCTTCGGCCAAAGAAATGCCCTTTTCACTTGAACTATCTGTCCGTCCCTTATTTGGAGATGTGCCTCGCCATTGGTCCTTCGTGTTTCCAGTTCTATTATTAGCTGTCACATTTTCATTCGCTCTCTCAGCCCATATTCCGGTTGAATAAAACTTCAGAATGCGGACCCCGTAGGGTTGATTTTCTCTGTAGCAGGAGCTGTGCCTGTGCTTTGTTTTCCAAGAGAATTTTAAAAGGTCTTGGTCGAGGATTTGAATCGGGTGTTGACAGAGCCTTCCCTATTCTATATGCCTTGAGAATTTGAATGGACTCACCGTCCGTTAGCAACGTTTTCGCATACAATTGAAGGAGTTCCAAGTCATGTTTTACTCGCTCCTTCGGAATTACTGAAGCTGACTCAGGAATGCCCTTTGTGATAACATTATGTTTTCGACTCAATCGAGTGTCCGTTTGCAACTCAGGTCTTTCAACTGAGTGAGTACATGTAACCAGTTTACTTGGTCCGGTAGGTCCAGATGGACCGGGTGTTGGGCAGGCTGGAGCCAAATCTGCGTACGACTTGGTCTTCTTAGACCTTTTCCTCTTTGGCTTTACAAACTCACCAGCCTCTTCAAACATCGCATGATGGTGCGACGTCCAGTAGCGATGTAGCGCTAGGTTGTAAGGCCAGGTTATTGCTAATGCTGCCTGAGCTTAGCAATGATGGTGTGGAACAAGGACTAGATGGGACACCCTTTTGAACTAGCGAACCATCCTCTGGTTATCTGGGTTTGGTAAACGCGATGGCTTTTATGTGAGTATTAGTTAAGCTTAAAGAGGCTATACATGCATACGAATTTTTTTGCGGTAGGTTTTACCGACGAGTTTTTTTAACAGGTGGGCAAGAAATATAATTACTTGTGTGATGCAGCTTGAGCTGAGTGACAGTAGAAGGATGCATTAAATGTTTCGATCTCCCTTTTGAATGAAAGCAATGTTCACTGATGTACTTATATCTGTAGACGTGCTGTCTTTCATCTCAACGTTAGGTATGCTTAAGCAACCTGTATTCGCATGCGTTTTTTCTTCTTAGGAAATCATTTTTTGTCCCTGGTATTCGTTTTTGTATATTTTGAATGGTCACAGGCATTGCCCTCGATGACCATATAAATGTAAATTTATCCTTCTATGTGTTAAGTCAATAAGAAATGGTGTACATTTAAAATGTTTGAGTCAAAGCATAACATTACTTCAAATGCGTTTTCACAGTAATAGGCGAATCATTCTGGAAGAAAAATAGAGCCCGAAAGATTTTAAAAGGCTTGCTTTAAGTTATCTTGTTGTGAGAGTCATCTTTTGTCAAATATTATGCCATCAAACCTTCTTTTAAAATCAGAAATGCTTTCAGCGGTAACCGTCTCGCTTGGTAACGAGTTACAACGTCGTACTACTCGTTGATTGAGCTTTCTGAGTTTCAGTCGCGTGCGTTCACTGTTGACCTTGTAATGATGAACACGCAGATGAGTTGTGCAGGCAAACTCGAAGAAATCCTCCCTATTCAGGGAAGAATCGTGGCCCCGGATAATACGGAATGTCCAGAGAAGGCTTCACCCTAAGTGCCTGTAGGAAAGAGGAAATACGTCAAGCTTTTTCAATCTGTCTTAGTATGGTAAAGTTTTAAGACCGTCGACCATCTTCGTTGCTCTCCGTTTCACCTGTTCGAGGAGGTCAATATCTTTCCTCCTCCACGGTATCCAGGCTGGTATTCCGTAATCTTAATGTGGACTCACAAAAGATGCCATTGACTTTTCCGAAGAAATCAAGGTAAAATATTTTAGATGCACGTCTGATCCAATGCAGTTTACATGTTTCCTTCTGGACTGCTTTCTTACAGCGTCCACAGTCCCAGATCTTTGTGCGTTTCTAACTCTTTTAATGCAGTGCCATTAATACAGTACTGGTGTTTCATATATACTTTTCAAGCGGCGCTTATATGTCGGATCACACACTTGGATACATTAAACTTAAGAAGCCACCTGGCGGACAAGGCACTAAGTTTGTCCATATTCGATTATAACCCTTTTGCGTCAGCAGTGCAGCTGACTTCAGTCCATATTTTTTATGTCATCTGCAAACATGACAGCTTCACAATCTAGGTCATTGAGATAGTCGTTCATGTAGATAAGGAAGAGAATGGGGCCCAAAACAGAACCCTGTGGAACACCAATTTCTTCTTTTGCCCATTCCGAGCTAGAGTTTACAACAATAACTCTCTGTACTCTAAAAGACAATAAACTCTTGAAAACTTTTCCTCGAATTCCTACGTTCCAAATCTTCTGTAAAAGAAGCCTGTGTGGTACGCTATCAAAGGCTTTCTTGAAGTCAAATAATACAACATCTACTGGATAACCCGAGTGAAAAATGAGCCGGCTTTTTCAGATCTGTCATTTCCCGTCTCAATAAATCAATCAATAAATCAATCAATAAATCAATCTCTCAGAACGTCTGAAGGAGACTTAAGCATCCCATTTATTAAGGTTAGCATGCTTTTTCACCCGCTAAGTAGGCGATGACTAGCAACAGAATATTCATCTGTGTCGTAATTTTCTGTTTGCATGAAATTTTCGTTCAATCTCCCACCTAAGCGTGGCCGCGTGGTTTGTGGCGTCATTTTTATGTCAAGAGGTTGTTTTAAATTTTCCAGCTCAGTTCAAAATCCCGACTGGGGCTTCGGACGTATTTCCACACTGATTAATCTTAAGCATCTCTGTTTTACATACCCATTAGACTTATATGCAGAGGAGCGCAATTCGTAAATAATCTTAAATAAACGGGTGAGGTGGCAATAATATTCAGCATTCAACCTTGTAAGAAGCATGTAGCGATTCAGCATTTATTGTGACTCCTCGTTCCATGGTTGAGAGTTGATTCAAGGAGCAGACCAACGGCGTGAGTTATAGGAACCAGTGAAGGTTGAAGCTTGTACTTCTCGTAGGAATAACCTTAAGGACAGAATTGTCACGTCTTATTAGACTCCGAACGTTGGCGAATATACAATACACTAATAAATTATTTCAAACCAACCTGTCTTCTATACAAGGGTGGAGGCAAACACTTCGTGAACTCGAGTGACGCGAAATCCGAAACCAATGCATCGCATCAACACATATTTTATAAAAAAATGTTCTCATTAACCCTCAAGATAACTATATTTTACGCTATCTACATATACTTGCATTCATAATCTAGACGGTGCATAAATAGGGTCATCATGGGTTACGCTCGTTACCTCCATTTATTTATATATATATATATATATATATTATTTATATTTTCAAATGCTGTTTTCACAGAAATTACTACAGTTGGTAAATGACGAGTTTCTTACACTACATGTCACAATGAAGACGCGGTTCCGAAATGGGCAGCAGTCAAGCTGTTATGATCCAATCATTAGTAGAGACTACAATTGCATCCTTGCATTAAGTTCTTACGTGCCGCTTGGACGAAGTGATCATTGTGTTCTTGCTTGGGAGTACAGTCATTTTTCTGTACCCAAATGTCGTGTAGTTAGGCAGAGAAATGTATGGAAAGGGATTATCCCAAAATGAAAGAATTATTGAATGGGATAGACTGGAGCCCTGCACATGTACCTGACCCAAATGCTGCCTGGTTCTTCATTAGTAAATTGATTCAGCAGTTGGTAGAGAAATTCTGCCCACTTAAAAGGTGATCGTGCGTCTCCCGACCCGAGTGGGTGACATCGGAAATAAAAAGGAATCTCAAGAAGAGAAGAAGACTGTGGAGAACATATGCCAGATATCAACAACCCGAACATTTTTCCGCTTTTAAGAAACGGCGAAATCGGTGTCGGAATCTTCTGAGAAAAGAAAGATCAGCCTTTGAGTCAGAAATAGTCAAAGACATACCAAGAAATTCGAAAAGGTTTTATGCTTATGTTAATAAGGCAAAACGAAATCGCACTGCATTCCTTGTCTTAAAGACAATCAGGGAAACAGGTTAACTGATAACTCTGATAAGACCTGCCTCTTATCCAATTTCTTTTTATCCGTGTATACCGAGGAACCACCTTTTGACGAGGACCAATACTACAGTACTGCCACATCTGCAAACAAAATAAGCACGGTGTCATTTCCAATGGACACAGTAAGAAAAACTCTGAAACAGCTACAGCCCACTAAATCACCTGGCCCAGATGGTATATCCGCAAAAGTTCTCAATGAACTCACAGACCAGCTGGCCTCTCCGCTCTCCAAGATATTTGAAAGTTCGATGCAGGCGGTGGCTCTGCCTACCGAGTGGAAGATAGCCAACATAACCCCTATCTATAAAGGAGGAGAGAGGACAACACCAAACAGTTTCCAACCAGTCAGACTCACAAGTATCTGTTGCAAAATGATGGAGAAGATAATAAAAACGGAACTGATGAGGCATCTTGAAGAAAATAACTTGCTAAGTTCATATCAACATGGATTTCGAAGTGGTCGATCCTGCCTCACAAACCTGCTCACATCCATGGAAAGTTGGACAAAATCATTAGAAATGGGTTTGTCAGTCGATGCGGTCAACATTGACTTTAGCAAAGCCTTTGACAGGGTTCCACACAAACGTCTGATCTTTAAACTCCGTCAAATGGGTGTGACTGGCAACCTACTCAAATGGTTGACTGACTTTCTCACAGACAGGCGCCAGCGTGTTTGTATCGGAGACGCCAAGTCTCACTGGGAAACCGTTCACAGTGGAGTTCCGCAGGGCAGCGTTCTGGGTCCCATTTTGTTTCTGATATACGTAAACGACTGCCTGGATTGTCTGACATGGGAGAAGGTAATGTTCGCTGACGATTTGAAGTTATGGAACTCGATTGAAAAACCGGAGGATGCGCGGAAATTACAACAAAACTTAGATCGTTTGCAAACATGGTGTGATGAGTGGCTGCTGAACCTTAATCTTAACAAATGCCAAATAATCCGACTGCGGTCTTGTTCCAGAAGGATGATTCAGTTTGAATACCAGTACTTCATCAGTGGTCACCAACTCCAGGAGGTAAATATTCTAAAGGGTTTGGGTATATGGATAACACCAACTCTCAAACCATCGTCGCACTGTGCGAATATCGCAAAGAAAGCTATGTGTATTTTAGGGCGCAATCAGGAGGTCCTTCGTTAATTTTGACGGAGAGCTTCTTGGGCGCGTGTTTGGAACATTTATCCGGCCGGTGTTGGAATATTGCGTTCAGGCGTGGCGCCCTTGGACGAAACATGACTACGCTCTGCTGGAGAAAGTTCAACGGAGGGCAACGAAACTAGTAAGCGGATTGGAATGCCTACCATATGAGGGCTGCCTAGCAAGACTTAAAATTTTAACTCTCTCTTATAGGGAATACAGAGGGAATATGATCTAAGTCTTCAAACTGGTCAGAGGAGTTGATTGTGCTCTTCAGATGGCCAACTTTTTTGAATTGGCAAAAATGACAAGTCTCCGAGGTCACCAATACAAACTGAAAAGAAATCACGCCAAACTTGAAGTGCGGCCAACTTCTTTTCCCAACGGGTGATTAACGAATGGAACAAACTGCCAGCCTCAGTTATTCAGGCTGAAAGCGTAGAAATGTTTAAAAGAAGACTTGATGCATTTTTACTTGATGAACATATATTTAGTCGACAGCAATGATCGATATCCTAAAACGACTATCGCCATGTAAGATTTGCTTGTTTTGCTAGTGTCTATCTGTAAATAGGGTTTTCAAAGGCTCTGCCTATCTCCCTTATATATACTATACTGAATACTGAATTCTCTACTCTTACTCCAATGCACTAAAATTGCACGCAGTAACGAATTTTGTTTTGTATTAACTTGCGATTTGATCTCGTTATTTGAAGTTTAAAGCCACCTTTATGTGTAAAAATCCTTTCTTCTGCAAATAAAAAACTCTTAGGAGTAACATTATCAAACACATAGTTCCAGACATGGCTTTATCCGTGGAATAAGGTCTACCAATTGGGATCAGCTCGGGATTTCTGGAATAACCCAGAGGTATGCTGCTTTGTAAAATGACTTGGTACGCAATAGGATCTTAACTTTAGTAAGTTCCGCTTACCAAATTAACCTTTAATTTTCCGCATCTATACCGAGCAGATTTCTCTATGACACAGAGGAAAGACACGTGGGAATTTAGGAGACCATCTACGAATTACCTAACCCACTCGCATTTCCTTCTCTAAGTGTGGCTTCGCTTGTCACAATCGCGAGGGTAGTGAAGACAAAGAAGACAGGTTGTTGTAAACAGCGCACATTTTGACATATGCTACCTTTATTCACCCAATTACAACAATGACTACCTGAAGGGGGCCAGAAACACGCCAAAACAGTACCATATAAGGCTATGGCTGTCAGTTGCATACTCTTTAAGCATATGCAAAACGGGAGAGTGGAAGGACGGGAAGGTATAAAAACCATCAAGTATAATGGATCAGAAAAAAAGTATAAGTGTTGCCTAAATTAAAGTAATCATGTATAATATCGACTGGAGGGCCAAAATGGACACTAACCGGATATGAATAATACAGTATCCTTAGATATACCTGGCTAATGGCAGGAAAGGCACGATGAAGGATTCTTCCAATATTTGGAAGGGTCTTAAACTCGACAGCGAGACTAAATAACTTGCAGAAGATGCAAGGACATGCCCGATTTGTGTTTGCGTTTGCAATACTGAGCGAGACCATTTGGGCCTGACCCACGATCTTGTCGAAGACATCGAACGACTACAGATGATAAAATTAAGATGCTCGAGAATGACAACTGTTCAAACTTAGAAATTCGGAAGTGTAATATTGCTATCTAAGACAGAAATCAGTTTAGCAGCAGCGTTTTAAAGGATTGAATTTCGCATTGTTTTGAATTTTGCGTTTGTTTATGTGGTAAACATGTTCTCTGATGTTGTACCGATATAGAACGCTTTCTGTTACCTTGTATATATCCCTTCCTCTCTTTTCGGGAAACCCTCGATACACACTCTGGCTGACCCAACTGAAACTAAACCGGACGAGCCGGATGTGTTAAACAGGTCTGGCACGTGTGACATGGGTTATTAAACGAACTGGGTGACAATAAATCGTGTTTTATTGACTCGTCTCCTTCTTCTTTGTCCCTCATCCCGGTGTGCTGTTTGATGCAGATTTTTATCGTTACCCCGATCGACCCGTAATTTTTGTTTATACATTCGCCCGTCTAGCTTACATGCCACATTACGTTGGTAGCAGCGGTGGGATGACGGATCCCAAAAATCACCATCCTTACCAGTGCCCCCTGTTTCTGAACCTGGGGCTTCGGACCCACCCGTTATTACTTCGTACGCTCACCCAAATTTGGAAAAAGTGTCAGATTTCACCCGTCCAGCACCCCGCCCCCCTCCCAACCCTTTCTATCCTGGGGACGATTATTCCTTATGGGCTTTTCGCGCCCAAAACTTTCTCCATGGCGTTCCTCCCAAGACGGCTGGCTCTTACCTTGTTTCACTTTTGGATGAATCGGCTGGTCGACAGTTAATGGCTACGGGGATCTGCTTGGATGCCCCTGCCGCTGCGCTTTTCGATGGACTGAACGATCTATTTTATCGTTAACAGCCAGATGCCTTAGCTTTCGAAGCCTTTGGGAGTCAGCGACAACTGACGACAAAGTCTACCGATGCCGACGTTGGAGGTCTACGGGATCTGGCACTGAGGGCCTTTCCAGATGAATCACGCGCTCGGCGTGAGACTGAGGTAGTCAAACGATTTACGCTAGGTGTACGGAACATGGAACTTTATTCGAAGTTCGTTCTTAATAGTATGTTTCTCTGAAGAAGACTCTGGATGTGGCATGTGGATACGAGGCTGCTGAGGTGGCCCAGCAACAAATTGCGTCCACCTTCATTTTTTCGGTGTCGCAACTGATTCCGTCTAAACGTTTGCCATCTCCTCACCCAGTCCATCATTACCAGGTGCGCCGATTAGCTGCCCCTGTTTTCACCGATTTGGCAAGTGAGCACAGCATTTATAAATAATAAATAAGTTGTATATGTAAGGCCTAGAGGGCCCCGTCATTACAAACTTAGTATCATGGTATAAACCAATGCAAAGTGGATAATTGCTGTACTATGTGAACAGCCATATGAACAGCAGAAATGAATAGTATTGTAGGCATATCCGATTCAAAAAGAATCGCCATTTTTAAAAACAATGGTCAACAATCTTTGACATATACGGTGAACTAGGAAAGATGCAGTGAAAAAAACTCCTATGGTTAAATCAGGGGCAGAGTTCAACGAGCCACCACTTAAGAAAGCGAAAATATGAGAAAAAACTGCTTCTCTAAAAAAATTAATAGCTTGAGTTGATGGCATTGATACGATGCAATGGGATAGTACTGGGATGTTGCTGACAACGTATGTGGGTTCGGAACGCTCCTTGTCGGGTGAGAGATAATATATCAGCCAGAGATACTGTTTATAACCATCAGGGAGGTGAGAGAGGAGGAACTCATCATAGACAACCGGGTCGGAACGAAGAGGGAAAATAAGGGTCACGAGATTATCACCGACATGTGACCTTGCTGACTGTATAGTTCACCAACAAGGTGGCGAAAAAATCAGAACCCACCACTATCCTCAACAGATCCCGGAGACCATCGTTAGAGTTGCAAAAACGGAGGAAAGTATCACGGTTGTCAAGAGTTGGCGATTATAATTTAAAAGGAGGGGACAAAAAAGTGACTGCAGAGAGTATAATAATAACATATTTAGAAACCTATGTAATACAAAGGGAACTGCCTCAAATAGCAGGAGGACCCTTTTCAAAATCCAAAAGTTGCTAGTTTGGGAAGGAAACAGACAATAACGACTTTACATCTTCCAAAGTAAAATTTTTTCGTAATGTGTGGTTTTAAATCACTTATGTAGACAACAACCTAATTTCGAGTTGAAGATTATTCCAGATGAAATCATATTTGGAGGCAACAAAATTGAAACGGTTAGTTCTGGAGCTAAGGGGTGGTGAAATGCTCATCGGAGGAATTATGAGTGGCATACGGCCGATCTACAGGAGTGAGAGCGTTAATTCATGGGGATTTGGCCTAAAGTTAACGCGGAACAGGAAGCAGAGACCGTCTTTGAGTCTTCTAACCAAAAAAATTTAATGTTTGCTAACTGACATCTATCCGTATAAGAGATACTGGATCCAAGAAGAGGCAATAGTCTTCGAGTAAAAAATCTGAATAGTTTCGATCTAATATCGGTCAGAGGCATTCATCAGCCCAAATAGGGGACAGAAGTATTCAAGAATGGGAAGAATAAATATGCGGTACATTCTAAACTTTAATTCTGGAAGGAATAAATTATGTGATATAAAAAGACACAGTTGTGCAGCCTTTGCAGAAATTCGATTTGCATGAGGCGATAATTCTAGCTTATTTGTGTAACTGAGACCCAAATCTATTCTGGTAGCTCGTTCTAAAAGTGTACTGTATTTAAATAATAGGGGTCCAGGAAGCTTGGCGGAGCCAAAACACACGAAAATACTCTTGGGTGGAGAAAATTCCATTTTCCATCTAGAGCTCCAACGTGAGAGTATAAGTAGATCAGTGTTGATTTTATCAATGCAACTCGGTGGTTTCTATAGAAAATGAGTAAATGCACTTAAGATCATCGACGTTAACAAAATTTTGTCAATTTTTGAGTACAGTTGAAATTTTGTTTATGTACAGAATGAAGAGGAGGGGACCTAAAACCACGCGGCCACAATCCCCAAGTCATCCTCAGTCGAGTCTTGGTAGGTCCATTTTTAATGATGTCAGTCTTGCGTCCCTGGCCGTTCTTTCTCGTAACGCTTGCCCACCTCTCACCATCCCCGGTACGCTTGATTGACATAAACTGTCGTTCTTGTTTGATATGGGAGCGTCTTGCACAGTAGTTTGCTCAGATCTTCAGTGGATAAGGGCCAGAGCTCCCACACAACTCTTTTAGCTTTCGACAGCTAAGGGCTCTCTCCTCCACCCTGAAGGGCAAAAAAGTTGAGCCGGAGCAATTGTTCCTTTCACCACAGAACACAGCTTTGTATGCACACGTATCCAATAGAATGCAATTCTTGGAATACATTTTCTAAGCGGCTATCACGCATCTATAGAGTTATCCCCCTTAGAATTCGTCAATGCGATAGTTAAGTTTTTCGCACAGATGTCATTTTGGCGATTGCTGATAGAACTTTGTGGGCCCCTCTCCTCTCGGAGTCGGATATATGTGATTCGTCACGGCTCCTAGAGGAGTTTTCTACACAGTTTGACGCCCATAACTGACCATTAGGGCATACACATGTACTTAATAATTATATCGACCACGGGAATTCTCGACCTATCCGCCAGGTTCCTCGACGCATTCATGTGTATTATCAACCAAATCTGAAAGAAGATGATCCAAGATATGTTAACAAGCATGTTATTCGGCCATCCACCTCTCCCTGGGCAGCACCCATTGTCCTCGTCAAAAAGAAGGACGGCACCCTCCATGTACGTGCCGATTATCATCAACTGAATGCCATGACTGAACTTGACTCCTTCCCATTGCCCCGCATCGATGACACCGTTGATGCTATCTCCGGGGCGATGTGGTTTTCCACCTTGGACCTTGCGTTCGGTTACTGGAAAGTTGACGTTCACCCAGCCGACCAAGTGAAGACGGCGTTCATGGTACCTTCTGGGTTTTACGAAATATATGTGATGCCCTTTGGCTTAGCAAACGCACCGGCAACATTTAAACGGCTCATGATGACAGTATTGCATGGAATCACGCATTAATCCTGCCTGATTTACCTCGACGATATTATCGTGCATGGAAAAATGGTTTAAAAACACAATACAAATTAATGGGTGTTTCTACTAATGGTTGAAGGATTTTGGACTAGTGTTAAGAACGAAGAAGTGGAAGCTCCTACAACGACGGACTTTTTCCCTTGGGTATATCTTAATAATAATAATAGTTGTATTTAATGCCTGTTTACAGTCATATTCAGATGAAATATTCAGTGGGGATCAGGCTGGCAGTGAAAAAAATTTCTGAATATATATAATTATAAGTGTTTTTCCTATCTTTATGTTATTCAGGAGAAAAACTACTGCCTGTAAAGATGATAGCAGTTCAGATCAGGGAAGGGCCAACACAAGTGCAGTCTGTTTGCAGTCCCTCTGTCTTTGTTAGGAACTGGGATTCTACCCCAGGCAAGAGTGCATCCGTGGACGGTTGCTTAATGTCTGCCGAAGAATTCAATGGGTGCAGGCTGCAGATATGGTGACGTATCCCTCAAGGTAATACCTGGGATCGGGTTCAGATGCCACGCACTCTGACGAACTGGAAAACAGATTCTACCGTGTCGGCTCCTAGAATTCTCGGCAGCTGTTCTGAATGCAAAAACTAGTAATAGTTCTCTTAAACAAAGAATAACTTCGCTGGATTTTTATTGTATGGAGTAGTTTATTCCGCATGGCTATGGCGTTTACCGAAAAAGATTGATGATACTTAACTGTGCAAGCTAATGGAAAAAAAAAAAAAGACATTGTGATGACTGCTACGCCGAGGGTGGTCAAGCTGCCTCACTGTGGTAAGGGGATTAAATGTACGACTATTCAAAAGCTCAAACAGTAAAAAGAGTCTCTTATATACTCGGCGAAACCATAAAGGATCAATGTTCCCATGCTCACAGCGTTCTTCATACGACAGATAACGGTGCTCCAATGATAAAATTCTCTTTGTAAAGAAGTGCTGGACCGATTTTATTTTCTTCCGTTCACAAGTGCACAGAAGGCTTAAAAGAAACGAGCAGTATTCTAGGCCAGGCTTAACGTACATTTTATAAAGGCGGAGTCTAATATCAATAGTTTTAAAATTTCGGAGGATAAACTCGGCAGTTCTGCTTGCATTGGAAACAATCTTGTCAGCTTTCGGTATACATCCCAAGACGAATACAACTTCACACATATTTGAGTGGTTGACAACCCGCACGGGACAGGAAGTTTGCACCTCTATCGATCTTGCATCGTACTACAGGAAGATCGTCCGAGGGTTCGCTGTTATCACCGTGCCCCTTCACAGGTTGACTGACAAGTCTGGGCCCTTCCTATGGATTAAAGATTGTGAACAGGCTTTCGACCAGCTCAAAGAGGCCATGATCTCCCCTATCTTAACCTCCTAAATGTTTCTCCATCTGCTAATGGGTTCATCCTTGATACTGATGCTAGTGAGAGAGACATCGGGACTGTCCTCTCACAACAGACAAGTGATAGTGAAGAAAGGACGATCGCATTCCCAAGCAGACATTTAAACAAGCATGAATGGCGTTAAAGCATTACACATCGAGAAATGTACTTTGTCAAATATTTTGTGCCTTCACCTCCTGAGACATCATTTTATGGTCCGCACGGAACACAATACCCTACAATGGCTGCAAAATTTCCATGAACCCGAATGACAAGTAGCAAGCTGGCAGGAAAAACTCCAAAAATACGACTTGACTTGCGTGTACCGCCAAGGTGCGAGACATCAGAACGCCGACGTCTTTACCCGATGACCGGCGCAAAACGATAGGACTATAAAGGCCGTTGTTACATCTGTTGACGCACAGCAGTGAACCACCATTTAAGCGGTGGATCCAGATTTTGGCAAAAGTTACAACCGGCATTTAAACGGATTTCAGAAACCAACCAGCAGGGAGATGACAGAGAAGTCAGCCACCACGCGTGCACTGTGGGGTAATTGGGCTAGGTTATGGTTAGATAATGGTTCCTTGTTTTTAGTGGGAGGTGCTGATAATCCATGGCAATTAGTTATGACAAGGACGAAAGTACACGACACTATAAACGACATTCATAGCCAACTCAGGCATGCGGGCCAACATAAGATGAGAGCAGCCGTCAGCAGGCACTTTTGGTGGTCAACAATCCATTAGGATGTCATGTCCTACTGTCGTAGCTAACTGGTGTGCGCTCAGATTAAGTCGCCGGTCCCCGCAAAGCGAGCGCTACTACAGCTGATCGCAGTGGACGGACCTAACCACAGGATCCTTGTAGACAAAACGGGACCACTCCCGACCCTCACCGTGGTAACAGGTTTATATTAGTTATAATTTGACTATTTTACTAAGTGGTGCGAGGTGATACCCTTACAACACCAAGACGCAAGGTCAGTAGCAGCAGCCATCATCAGCGATTGTATCAGCCGTTATAGGGCGCCAACTATAATGCACTCCGACCGGGGCACTGCGTTCGATAAACACCTCCTGATTAAGCTGTGCCCGCTGCTCCAAATAAAGAATAAAAGAACCACCTCCTACCATCCAGAAGGAAACGGACAAACCGGACGATCGAAAAATTTTGTCCACATTCGTTGAACGTGAATCCCCCCATAGCTGGGATGACCACTTGTCCCAATGCCTGTTAGCATGTCGTACCACCGTCCGCGGCTCAACCGGATTTTCTCCCGCACTCCTTCAACTCGGCCGCGAGCTGCGATTGCTGACAGACATTCATCTTCTGTTTATTCCCACTGAAGCAATTAATATGGGTGAATATACCCGAGTCCTCGAGGAAAGACCCGTCGATAACATTAACACGGCACAGCAACACCAGAAAAGAGGCTATGAATGACACGAAGCTGGGCTGGAGTATCGTATTGGTGATTTGGTGCTAATGTTCAGGTCACGACCACCCATTGGAGTAGCTACTTAATTTTACCGTCCGTGGCTAGGCTCGTACACCATCGTTTACCCACCCTTTACCAAACCTTCGTCCTTCGCGATCCACAGAGGCCCACTGCCGATGTCATCCCCATCCACTACAATCAGATCAAGCCGGCACTCTGTCGTGCACTAACGCTCGGTCCCTCCCTTTTCCTTGTACCCCCTGATTCCCTCCCCCGTGGTACAGGCAGTGGAAAATACCACGCCAAATCCCCTGGAACAAACGATTAAGGAAAACTGTGGACAGTGTTTCCTCTGAGGGAAGGGCATTGTTATGATATAGATCGCTTGCTGTTACCTTGTACATAAACCTTCCACTATTTTAGGGAAACCCTCGATTAACACCCTGGCTGACCCAACTGAAACTGAACCAGACTAACTGGATGTGCTAAATAGGTCTCGTACGTGCGACGCGGGTTATTAAACCAACAAGATGTCAAAAAAGCGTGTTTGATCGACTCATCTACTTTTTCGTCGTCCCTCATCCCAGTGTGCTGTTTGATGCTATGTTGTTATCGTTACTCCGATTGACCCGTGCAACATCTCTTTTCTAAATCACCTAACCTCTCTTCGTAATGAGCTTCTATCTGTAGAAGTTATGTATTTGATCTTAGTAAGGCCTTCGATAAAGTGCCTCATAGACGACTTCTAGCTAAACTAGTGGCTACAGGATTTCGTAGTCCCCTTACTGACTTTATTAGATCATACCTATCTGATCGAAAACGAAACGTTTAGTGGGGTCCTCATGCTGAAGTTTTACCCTGATTGTGAGTGGTGTCTTTCAAGGTACAATATTAGGTCCTTTGTTGTTCTTACTTTACGTAAATGATATTTCATCGATATCTAAACATTCTCAATCTTATATTTATGCTGATGACCTCAAATGCGTATATTCCGTCTCTAACTCTACGGCCAAACGATGCCTAGAACAAATTCATTCGGACGTAGACGCTCTTTTGACGTGGAGCTCCACAGAGCTAATGGATTTTTTACCTTCATAGTGTCGCTACATGTATTTGGGCCAGTAAGGCTGCCGTAACCTGTTATTTTTAAAGGTTACCCTATGACTGAATGTTCCTCAATCGAGGACTTGGGTTTAAGCCACACCAATATATTAGATCTTTCGCCTCATGCCCATAGAACTACGCTAAAGATGCTCAGATTTGCGGCTTTCTTTCTTATAATTTCTACCTTCCTGAAATTAAATTAAGACTATATCGTATGTTTGTGCTTTCAATTCTTGAATTTTGCTGTCCTTTCTTCGGTTTAATGAACGAATCTGGCCATTCAAAAAAAATAATGTCCCAAAAAAATTTCACAAAAAACTCCTGTATCCGACTCTTTCAAATAATTTCTACTCAACTAGATGCCAGCTGAGGAAGCTACAATTTCTTTGGGTCAGGAAACTGGAAGCAGACTTTTGTCTCCTTTTTGACTAAAAAATAACTAAAATCTTCCCACGCTCTCTGTCATTACCCCCATTAGTCTTCCTTATAACCTCTGAAATTCCGCACTAATTATTCCTCCTCATGCATCCTACACGTGTTAACGCTCTCTATTCTTTGCTTATAGGTATGGCTTTTTTTGGAATAATTTGCCAATTAAAATAAGGTCGTAAATTAGTCTTTCTGCATTCAAGCGAAAACTGCGCATTTATCTTAACACTGATTCTATGAACTTTTTAATTTCCTTATCTTTTCCGAGCAGGTTTCGCTATGACTCTGAGAAAGGATCAACGGGAATTTAAGTGGCCCTCTTGAAGCTATTTTTTCTCTACCTCGAGTCCCCAAAGAACCATGATGTCTCATTATATCACCATCATTCAAAAGATAAGTCTTTCGGACGTTCACATCCAGACAAACACAGTCTAAAATGCTGCCGTTTCGTTGGATACTTAGCATCATCAGAATTCAATTCGCGATCCAAATTTGCTGAGGCCTGAAGTTCACTGACGCCCTATTAACGAGATTTTGTTTCATGCCCCATAGTGATAAAGAACGAACCATATTGGCGTTTCGTTAGATCATTCTTATGTCAGACCCCGTGCATCATAAAGGCTGGTGCTCACCGAGACGTAGAACATGAAATTTGAAGTACCCAACTGTACAGAGCTCCTATAAAATAAGGGAGGCGCTCCAGAACGCAGTGGACGACCACTCTTCAGAACTCATCGTGGACGGGATGGACATCAGTTTGTCTCGGAAAGCACTGACGGACTCGAGCATTCAATCCCACGAAATGAGCAGAAGTCTATATAGAGGAGTGGCACAGAGTAAATTGAGATGTTTGTATACCAATGTGCAGAGTCTCGTTTCGAAAATAGACGAACTCATGGCACTTGTCTCACATCGAACCCCCAATTTCGTTTCCATTACGGAAACGTGGCTCAAAGTCGAAGTTGCAGATAGCGAGTTTTCAATAGATGGATTACAGCACTTTTGAAAAGACCGAGAAAACGGACAGGGAGTTGGAGTGACCATATATGGTAGGACATGAATCTCGGCAGTCGAACGACCGAACGCCATCTTTCTTGAATATGAATTTCCTTGGATAAAGATTAAAAAGGATTGTTCACAAAACCTACAATTCTTGACGATCTACAAAATCACCAAACATTCCAAGTGCAGCTGATGAGTTAATCATTTATCTGGTCAAGGAAGTAGCCATTCACCAGGAGGTGCTTGTTGCTGGATATTTCAATGCACCGACAGTAGAGTGGGTTAATCTGAAAGTTGACGATGCGCCGACTTCCTGCGGTAGCAATCTAATGGATCTCACTCTCGACCACCCCCTGGTACAGAAGGTTAACATAACAACTAGAGTTTGAGAGAACCAGAGAGCCAATTGCCTGGACCTAATATTTACGAAGGACTTCTCTAACATTGATGAAGTGTATTCTATTGCACCCCTTGGTAAGAGTGACCATAGTACTCTGCTGTGGGATCACTTCTTTATTCTCAGCGCCAGAAGAGAACGGAAAGCAAGCAAAATAGACGGAAGGCCGATTTTAATAAATAAATAGGTTTATTTATTTGGCACTGCTTGAGTGCCGTCGAATCCTTAGAACACAGGAAAAAAACTAAAACAATCTCATCTTTTCATTAACCACTTTTGCTTTGGTTTGTTTGTTTGCTTAAAAAGCAGTGTTCGAAATGAACAGTTTGTTTTAAGTAAAAAAAACCTATTTTCCAAGGTAAAGAAATAGCAAAATTTGAAGTTAAAACAGCTTTACAGAATGGGGATGAATGTATCAGGGTAAGAATGGTTAGAGTCAAGACTAGTTTGTTATTGACGTTCGAGAGTATTCATTTGACAGAGGTAGAAACGTCTGCGGTCGATTCGAAGGGATAAGTACTTCCATTCAGATGCGAGCGCAGTCGATTCCGGTGTGGGGTCTGCCGACTAATTAGACTTATTTGACTGATTGCTATAAAAGGTGAAAAAAGATTAGGAGCAGGAAGAGTTCAACGGTAAGGAACTTTCAATGCAGTCCTAAAGTCTTCATATCTGTATTATATAACATAGTGTTGAATTATGTTTGATCTAGCTGTATGAAACAGCTAGTACCATTCGTTTCATAAAGCTATATCAAAACCTAGGCATGCGGCTCGTTGGCATTCGAATTACGTAGAGCATAAATTATGTTAAAAACGGAATAAATATACTGCTAACAGACTGAGATAAAAAATAATAAGTTTGACAAGTTAGTTTTAAAGCAAATTGTTTAACAATCATAAAATTATACATAAAAATAAAGACGCTAGCCAAAAACATTTAAAAATGTAAAATTATCATAAATTTTTAATAAGTTTTAACAATAGAAAAAAGCTGCTTTTAGATAATGGGTATATAAATCATTAAATTGAGAGCCCTTGCGCATAGCCAGAGGATAGGTATTTATGAGTCTTGTAGGTCACTAACCACCAGATATAGCTTGCCCATAAGCAGCTGGTGTACCACATAACCAGATGATTAAATTTTTCATCTCTATGTGCATTGCAGGTCGTCGTAAGATGTTCTTAAAAGGATGTCAAATAGCTACTCGTGGGACCTTCTGGCCTGAAATGGCTATCGCCGTCATCGGAAGTGCACGCAAAGTACGTTTGGATTTGCTTGACTTCTAGATGCACATACGGCAGCTCATTGGGAGGACTCAGAATTGAAGTAGCTATTGCCGATAGTAACCGCCACATTGTAAAGCGCTTGATTCCCGAAGTTGGCGTTATCAGAGCCCTTTCGGCCCGAATTCTATGTTAAAGAACTGAGTTGAAAAATGTCCTATCTTATTCAAAAATAGATGTGTTGTATTATTTAACAGATGTTGTTTGATTTGTATTGTAAATTCTAGTAGGGTTTGACTATTTCTGATAGAAATTGGTAGGGCATTCCATATTGTCGCGTATCTTATGGAATAGAAGTTGGATCGTTGGGCCTTTTTGAATTTAGGAATTTTTATAATATTTTCATCATTTCTAGTGTCTCGGGGGCCGTTTTGATTTGTTAGTATATTCATTCTGAGAATATCTTGGTCGTGTGTGATTTTGACTAGAAAATTGAGACATTTTTGAGTCTTCTGATCCAGACGGGTTGAAGACCATATCTATTGTAAAGTTCCATGTATGAGCATTGAAGGCCATCTCATTTAGATAAGGATCTGGTAAAGCATCTTTGAATGGCTTCTAGATTCTTTCGACCATCTGATGGCATTATGCCAAAGAAAATTGAGCAGTAATCCAGGAGAGGTAAAGCGTACATTTAATATAGTCATGTCTTTAGGGCAGGTGAGGAGGAATTTTTACAAATGAATCAGCATAATCTAGTGGCTTTTGGTGATATTTGTTTAACGTGGGGAGATACATCAAGAGCATTTGTATAGCTAAGACCGACGTCTTTTATTGATGTTGTCTCGGTTATTTCCTGATTATTGAAAATTATGGGTGGAAGTTTTTGTGGACCAAAAATCAGGAGATGACATTTTCTTGGAGAGAATGGCATTTACCATAGAGTACTCTATTCGCCTAGTTTTTTTAAGATCATTTTCAATCATTCTATTCATACTGGCCACTGTATGCTTGTTATATGCATATGCAAGTTTTTAGTCGTCCGCACATAAAAATGTTTTAGCTGACGTTAATATAGAGGATAAGTCGTGAATGTATATAAGAAATAGGAGGGGACCTAGGATAGTCCCCTGAAGTACTCCACTACTAATAGGAGATGGTTCTGAGACCACGTTACGAATTTGAACTACCTGATGTCGATTTTGAAGGTAAGATTTTAGAAATTCGAAAAGAAGAGACCCAATCCCAAGAATTATTAGCTTCACTAGAAGCCTTTGATGGAGGACTTTATCGAAAGCTTTTTTAGGTCAAAGTATATCGTAGCTACCGTGTTTCCGTCATCTCTGTTAATTGAAACGAATTCAAGGAATGTGAGATGACAGGACTGACATGACTTTTTAGGTAAGAAAGCGTGTTAAGAGGAAGGTATGAGGTTAGCGTTTGTTAGATAATAGAGAATTTGGTTCGAAATTATTTTTTTCTAGGATTTTTGCTATAACCACAGTTCGGTGAACACCACAATAACTTTGTGTATCAGATCGGTTCCCGTTTTTAAAGATTTGGGAAATGCTAGAGTATTTCCAGATTTCTGGATACATACAATTCGATTGGAGTAAGGAGAATAGACTAGACAGCATTATTGGAGCGTATATAATATGCTTCAGTATGCAAGGTGAGATTTTATCCGTTTCATTAGAGGTGGAATTAGACAGTTGTCTGATAGCTTTTTTGGCGGGTTCTTCGCTAAAACAGATATCATTGAGATTAAATGCTGTCATGTCTGTTGGTTGGAGTATCGGCTCATCCTCAACTGAATAGTTGGCTGAGAAGTACTTATTAAATAAATTTGCTATTTGTTTATCGTCCGTTATTACTTGTCCTGCATCATCAATTATGAGTTGGGGACCTGGTTTTCGATAAGTGTTCATTTGTTTCCGAAAGATCTGGGCTGTTTTTTTCGGAGGACTCTATAAATAAAAAGGTTTGTTGATTTGGCACTGCTTGGGTGCCTGGCATTCCGCTGCTATGTTTTTGATAGCCTCCATTTTTTCACCTAGATCGTGAGTTGCTCTAATTTGTCCAAGTGTGGATAAACAACTAACTTAGGGAACATGAATTTGTTTTTTGATGATGATGTGGTTGTTTTTTGATGTGATGAAGAAAGAACTGATGTCCGTGAAATTGGATTTTTTGCTCAAAGGGAATCCGGAGGATGACTGGTTCTCGTTTAACGCGATTATTTCTTGGTTAACAAGAGAACTTAACATGCACTTAAAGAAGAAAAATAAAAAAATGGAAGATATTAAGGTAAACAGGGTCAGCAGAACATATCGAGGTATTTCGTTACCAAAGAAATGATAACAAAAATGATTTATCAGGCAAGGAAGAACTATAAATCGAAAATTATCCAGAAATGGAAAATAAACCTTAAATTTTATTCCCTTATATCAGTAGTCGATTACAAAAAAACAACCAGTTGCAGTACTTATGGATGGGAACGGTATTGAAGTCGTAGCAAATAGCGAGAAAACCGAGCTCTTGGGTCAGGTCTTTGCCTCGGTATTAACTAGACAACCTGAACTTCAGCTTTACCACGTCAGCAGTGCCGATACAAACGCCAGTCCAGTGCTCGAATGTTTACTTTTCTCGGAACCTCTCATGGAACGAGAACTGCAAGATCTAAAAGAAGCGAAATCATCTGGTCCGGACGATTTACTGGCAAAGTTCTTGAAAGAACTGGCTGGCGAACTCTCCAGACCACTAGGGCATATATTCAATTCGCATTTTGAATCTGGGAAACTGCCATTCCAATGGAAGGCAGCAAATATATACCACACATACAAAAGCGGGGCTCGATATTATGTCAAAAATTAGCGGCCTGTCAGCTTTACCTCCATTTGCTGTAAAATAATGGAATCAATAATTCAGAAGGCAACTTTTAAGTTCCTTGAGGAAAACCAATTACTCGCAGAGCTCCAGCATGGCCCAAGACAGAATCAATCCTGTCTTTCCAGTTTATTGCTCACCACAGAGCAGTGGACTCACGCATTGGATGAAGATGGTAGGGTTGACTTCATCTACACTGATTTAAAGAAGGCGTTTGACAGTGTCCCACACAAACGTTTAATCTATAAATTATCTGAAATTGGCATAAGAGGAATACTGCTAACATGGATCGAAGATTTTCTTACATGAAGATTGCAAACTGTGTGCATAGATACCTCGAAGTCAACATCTACACCAGTTCTAAAATGTGTCCCCCAAAGCGCAGTCTTAGGGCCGTTACTCATCTTAGAGTACATCAACGACTGTGTCGACGACCTGGGTTGCAGTGCCATCATGTTTGCAAACGATATTTAATTGCGGAGCGTCATAAAATCTGATTCCGAAAGGCACGCACTTCAAGAAAGTCTCAACCGTCTTAGTAGTTGGTCTGCTCGAAGGCTCTTAAATTGTAACATTGGGAAGTGTGTCATCCAAAGACTCCGTACCAGAAAGACCAGCAAGGCGGATGATTCCTTCCAATACCTCAATGGGCAGTCCCATTCGATTGTTGAGGAACAAAAGAACTTCGGTGTTCTAATAAACTCATCACTCAAACCATCTTCACAGTGTGAAAGGAAGCTAAACGTGCAAAACAAGTTTTATTTGCGCTCAGACGTGGATTTGTGCAGATGGATAAGGAACTATTCCGAAAAACCTACGGACAATTTGTTCAATTTCACTTGGAATATGCCGTCCAGGCTTGGTGTCCATGTTTTAAGAAGGATAATCTACAAATCGAACGAGGGCAGGCGAAGGCTACGAAGATGGTCAAGAATCTAAGTCATCTCCCTTACGAAGCCAGGCTAGTTGAACTTGATTTGTTTCCTCTCAATTACAGGCAACTACGCGGTGACCTCGACCAAACCTACGGGATTGTTAGAGGCCGCGAGTTTGCCCTAGAGTTTGTTGACTTCTTCGAATTGGATGCGACGGAAAATCTGCGGGGTCATCCCTTCAAACTGCAGAGGAAGTTGGTCCATACGGACGTCCGTTGGAACGCCTTTTCACAGAGGGTCATTGGAGCATCGAACGGACTCCCTGATGAGGTGGTACTTTCAGACGCTGTTGGAAAATTTAAATGCAAACTAGATGCTCATTCGCTGAGAAACTATTGTACATATAATGAAGATTATGTCAGTAGCGGCAGCTTGCGCCTGGCCCACACGTATTGACGACCTTATATTTTCAGTTGTCAGATTGATTACTGTAAACGTTTATTATTTGGACATTTTGCATGAAAATAGGGAGCTGAAGGGGGAAATCCAAATAAAGTGACTGAAAGTGACTTAAACTTTTACTGAGCTGTATTTAGAGTGACTAGATTAGATTTTACTGAAGGGTGTAAACTTTTTGGTGTCCTTTTTTTGCATTCTTCTTGAACCAGTGCAGTAAGTCGCTTCGATAAATTTTCCCTACGAATCTTGGTGTAATAAATGTACCAATTTATCCTGCTAGCCTGCCAACCGTCCCTCGTTAACGAGTACTATTTCGATATCTATTAACGATATGCTGGTGTGTCTTAAGTGATTAGCAGATTTTGGTCGGGTCTGCTCTCTCTAATCGAAAAAACTTATGGTTAGTAAGCGGAATCTGATATTAACAACGTAGTCCTGCTAGCGTTATCAGGGCACCGAATAGTAGACCCATATTCTATAACGTTTGTAGAGGGGGCGACTGTTTCTTGATCTCGCAGCTCATGCAGATCCTTATAATAGTAATAATATCATTAGTGATGTTCAGAGAAGGAATTGTAAGTGACGACAGTGAATGGGTGCTTTGAGAAAACCGTGACCAATGTTGTGAACAAGAGCGCAAACTCATATCTTAAAGGTCATACGATTTTGTCGATCAATGTCTTAATGTATCTTGCAAATTATGCATGAGTTTGACGGCCTTGCATCGCTGATGCTTATACTCAACATTTTCTATGCAAAAAATGACCATTATCGTCGTCTTTCCAAGTGTCGTGACGCTATCAGAGCGGCTCATAATATACATCGTTGGTCCATTGGAATAAAAAACTTAATGACAATGCGTGCGAAGGAGCATACTGCATAGCAGGAAATGCAAAGCATGTTTTATCTGAAATAGTGCCGCCTTGGGCGTCACCGTTGTCATAAGTCAGCACTTCGTCATACAAACCTATTTCTGTATATAACAAATCCATGTTCAGTATTATAATGCCCTTTGAGGTGCCTGAATCCTGTTCTAGCTCGTTCGCTGGGATAAGTGCGGTGGAATGTCTAATAATTATGTTCAGCCTTCGTTGTATCGAGCGTTGTTCTTTCTACGTTGCCTCGTGTGTGCCTTCATCAACATTCCCGGACGCTACACGGGTTAGCTTATTTAAAGTCCTATTATTTGTTTTACTAGGTAATTCACTATTCTTGTGTTTGGCTTTCACACTCAATAAGTTACACGGACACTAACTCCATGGGTAATTGTTAAAACTAATCTAGCGTCTGGGCCTACATGAATGCTGAGAAAACGGGTGTAAAAATGCTGTATGATAGTAAACTACTAGACAATAAAAACATTCGGACGATTAAGGCAGTATATACACCCGGTAAATGCCATAAGTTATATCAAAGGACTACCCTGCTAGAAAAATGTCGGGTACTTTTTGCCGACAATGTGCCTCATGCAAAAGGAGGTACTTTTAACGGTTTCAGCCTTAGTTTTGTTCACCGTGCGTTTATTATCGCTGTCAGTGCACTTCCCTCTATGGCCTCGAAATGCGATGGATGAGCGCCGCCATTGGTCCGGAAAACCCCGCCCCGCTCTGCCCTCCCTCCACCCCTCCTTACGGTCGTTCGGTAAACTCGAAGTTGGGCTGTGGATAAACGTGTGCACAGGCATATCGATTGCGCGCGCCGTAACACACTGCAGAGACCACGCTCGGACAGCCTGAGGAAACAGGCTGACGGGTATGCTGAAAGTGCCTGGACTGATGTACTGCAGGGGGAACGGGGTTATGTGTGGCTGCTTATTTGGACTTGAAAGGGCGGCGTAGTGAGTAGGCCAGTGAACTCTAGAGGTGCGCGACAAGCCGAAGGTAAAGTCCCGCGTTGGGGCTTAGCCACTCACAGTGCCGCTTGCTTCCTGATGCAAAAATTCGGCTGCCGAAGGCACATTTGTAATATTGCTTTGCTAGCAGGCACATTTACAAGCATCAGGGCACTTATGGAAAACCTGGGTATTAATCCGTACGCAGATTGGTTGAAGAGACACCCCGACAAAATTGAGACCCATAATGAGGCGTCTAGTGGCGCAAGCGGCACCAGTCGTATGTGAGAAAACATAACGCTGCAAAATTTATATCAGGACGTAATACGAAAATCCTAGAAAAGATTTAGCTGATGAGTTGTCTGCCGCAGTGACGCGGAAATCGCTTTGGCTGTGGGGCACTGAATAGCCTTAGTCAGTTTGACCATCGTGTTCGACGATGTCCACCGTATGCTGTGCAGGATCCGTGAAGCGCTGGATTATAGTGAGTAAATTTAGGAAGGGACTGCTAACGGTAGCTAGTGACGGTAGTAAGTTAGATATGGTAGTAATGACATGTCGGTGAGTAGACATGTTAATCTGAAAAATTGACTGCCAACGGTATGTATTGACGCAGTAATTTAGGTATGTCAGTAACGACATATGTCGGTGGGTAGATATTTTGACCTGAGGAAGTGACTTCTAAAGGTAGGTAATGACGGTAGTAAGTTAGATAAGGCAGTAATGACATGTGTCGGTGTTTTGACATGCTGAAGCTCAGCTGTTCCTAATGTTAGATGCTTCGACCGCCATAGGTGCAGTCTTGCATCAACACCTTGTGGGTTCGACTCGACCGTTGGCCTTTCTCTCCAAAAAAACTTTTGCTGACAGAGACGCGCTACAGTACATTTAGTCATGAACTTCTCGCTATTTACCTGGCTGTGAAGCATTTCCAATATCTCATTGAAGTTCGGGAGTTCGCCATTTTCACGGACCACAAGCCTCTGACCTTTGTTCTTCTAACCCACTCCGAAAATTACAATCCTGCGCGAGACCGTGGGCACTCAGCACTCCCTGCCAGGCAGCGTGGTCCGTCCCGACGCGGGCGTTGAAGTCACCAAGGACAATTAACTTGTACACCTTCGGCACAGTCGCCAGCAGGGTGTGCAGGTCCTCGTAGAATTTGTCCTTCGCCGCATCAAAATTCGTCATTGGGGGAGCTTAGGCGCTGATGATGGTGGCGAACTTGTTTCCCGAAGAGGCAGATAGAGGCTCATCAGGCGATCCTTGATACCCTGCGGCAAACAGGGCAGACGTCCACGATGTCGTTCCGGATGGCAAAGGCGACACTAGCGTCGCGTCGCTCTGCTTTTGGCCGGAAGCTTCAAATGAAGGTGTAGCCGTCACCCACCTCCAGTTGACCCTGTTCGGAGAATCGGGTCTCGCTGAGAGCAGCAATATCAACCTTGTAGCGCGCCAGTTCCCGAGCGACTAGCGCCGTCCTCCGTTCCGGTCAGTTGCTCCTGGAATTCTGTAAAAGGGATCGAACATTCCAGGCTGCTAGAGTGAGCAAGCTCACCCCAGAGGGTATGGTGGGCAGGGATTGGGAGAGGAGTTGTTGATATTGTTTAGAGATTTTCGACCGCATGTAATTGCAGTCTGCTAGCCGCGGCTGGCTGCAGAAGACGTGAGACCCAGCATTTGTTTAGGGCACCTTTTCTAGCCCCTCCCCGCGAAGGGGTAAGCAGTGCTGTCCCTAAATGAGGCTGCTTAGTCATCACAAGTGGCTACTGAACTCCACAATGGGTCACGATTTGGGTTAGTGAGAGAACGACCGATTCGCCTGGGCCGCCTACGTGATTGCATGTCGTTCTCGCCGTAGGTCGTATTTGACTGTGGGGGAGAAGGGAAGGGTGAGGAGAGAGGGAGAAGGGGAGAAGTAAGAGTAAAGGAGAGGAGGAGAGAGAGAGAGAGAGAGGGGGAGGAGTAGAAGCAGGAGGGGAGATGGGGGACAGGGAGGACAGGAGAGGGGGAAGAGCAGGCATAGGGGAGCAAACGTACCAGGTGTGAAGGCCCGCACAACACACGTCGACGACGACAGTTCGACCGTCGATTTCGACGTGGTCCACCGTATGCTCCACTCCATGGTGGTGCAGGGACGGTGACTTGCGCGTGAATTAGTTTTAAGTGATAGTAGCCTACGCTGCAGCTACCGCACTCTCTCCTCCTCCCCCACCTGAGACCGGTGTCAAGACAGAGTCAAGAAGACCGGAGATGAAAGAGGGCGCAGGTGGCTGGCGCGGCCGAAGTCGCCACTGGCTGTACCATCACACTTGACTTGGATCCCACGGAGTGGGTGTGCCATAAAGGCCTCATTAAGAAGGAGCCATTGCAGCCTGACTCTCAGTCCGCCAGTCAGCCACTCCACACAAAACACACATTGGGCTGACCGCACGTTCAGAGTTATCCCGTCAGTTGGCAACCTGTGAAGCCACGGTTTTTAGCGCACCGTGATAGTTTCAAACGCGTCAGATTGTTTATAGTGAGGAAAATACGCTGAGCTGTCAACCTCACTCTCTCCCCCATCCCCACAATCAGACCACCATCCGAGGCAGTCAGTTGTCTGATGTGGGAGTGGGCGCATTGGCTGACGTGTCTGCGTACCCGTCTTCGCGCGCCACAGCATAACCTGGCCCCGTAACGCACACACCAGGATTTACTCACTCAGGGGATGTGGAGGAGCCATCGACGTCTGACTCCCAGTCCACTGGTCAGCCACTGGGCACACACAACACATACACTTGGCCGACGGCGTGATCTGGTGTAAGCGCCAGATTGGCAACCTTCCAAACCACGGTTTCTAGAACACCGTGATTTTATCAGGTACATTATGATGATTGTGAGGGTGTTGTTTAAGTATTAGTGTAGATGGTGTGCGCTGATGTGGCTTAGCCTCCGGTGGTTTACCGCAGGTTGTCGTGGATGCGCATGTGTCTTAATAGGCCCATGCGGTGTGTAAATGTGCGGGAGCAGTGAGAGCAGTGGAGGCGGGCGCGGCGACTGTATGTTGGAGGCCCGGGGACAAAACACACACACACACACGGCACAAACGATCCACAGATGGGTCTTCTGAGGGCGCACTAAGCACTTAACCTCAGAAATTCAGCACTGGCAGTTGCTGTCACTGCAGATCGGGTTGCTAGTTAGATAGGAATGGACGCTCGTTGATCAAGTGATTTTCTGGAGCAATCAAATTCTAATGCGTGACCGAGGTCATTATATATACATGCACTTCAGAATAAAAGGAGCAGTCGGTAGCTGGGTTAGGGTACGGAACATATTTGCCCCGTTGCGCCTGGGAGCTCCAAGTGAGCTCTCGCAGAGAATATTCTAGTGCGAATTACTGATGCACTAAGGGAGCATCGACAAAGATAAGAGAAGCTGGGGTGGCCGTCTCTTGTTTTCAAGTCGTCAGACTACTATATGGCCATAGGGTACGGTTTCGAGCCTGGAGTTATTCAAGCCTGCGGTTGAGGCATGACTATTTGACAATGGTTAATTGGCCGGGAACAGCAACTCTATTTGGATAGCTGCTGTCCTAAGTTAGGAGCCTTGTGGTGTCCTATTCCTAATTTGATGCTTCAAAAAACCGCTCAATCAATTCTTATGCAAGAATGTGCCTCCATCAGGCAAATCGCACGAGATAAACCCGAAGCATGCAACACTAGTCAGGTCGTGGCCCTCGAGGTAGCTCAACCAGTCCAAATAGACGATCCAAAGAATAAACTACCTTCCAAGTCACTAGAAAATCTCAATTGATTCGGCTTCCGTTCTTGGTTTAAATAAATTGACGAAAAGATCAACCTATTGACTCCCACCAACGCTCTCTCGCCCTCTCTCTTACTGAAGAATACATTGTAACGAACGCTACAGTTGCCTGCGTCTTAGGAGGTTACCGTGATCCCTAGCCTGCTTATGAACCGATGATTTATCCTATGTGAATTCTCGACAGCGGTATTTTTAACTCAACACGGCTTACTCGTGCAGGGACTGCTGTCTCACCCGATCAGTGAGCACTGCCTCTGAATCGTCCTCAAATTGAGAAAAAGTTTCGTGACGGAAATTGTTAATGGTATCGTTGAAATGCACGCGTTCACTGTGTAGTTTAAGCGTCCAGAAGCATCGTATGTACGAAAAGAATGTTGATTCTGTAGACTTTGGAGTTAGTGCATGTGGAATATTGGGCCGAAATTTCTATCGTACAAATACTTGTTTTGGTGGCACACTCGAATAAAACGTAAGTATGCTTAATGGTTAGTATATTTTTTTTTCATAAAACTATTTAAGCATTTGATAGGCCTATGCGAGGAAATTCAAATGGTTTTCCGTCCGCCATGTGGATCAGCCATGAACACCACAGAGATTCACTTATACGTTCGACATGGGTGAACGAAGACTCATATATGTAGCGCTTACTGACCTTGCCAGATTAGGGGACAAAATACGTTAACCATCTTCCCAATTAAACATTAATTCACCGAATATCAGCGTTGTTCATTGGATTTCCTCTGGCAGTAATTCACACTATCTTTTAACATCTGGGCTCGTAACCTACTGCCTAGACAGATTTCTTCTATATCATTCAATTGCTAATCTTAAGCACTCCGTCGGCGACCTTCCTGCTGCCTACTGCCCATCCCGTTTCTGAGAGCAAATACAAAGCCTGGGATCTGCACATTTGTAACTATCCTCTTTAGAAGTGATGACAAATCCAAAGAAATTTCAAAATTTCACACAATGGTTCTGATCGAGATTTATTCTTTATCTCAGCTAGTGAGTGTTACAACGGCATTAGGCGCGCAAAAAAACTATTATTATTAATATAACTGAAGAGGCGGGTTCCAGGAAGAAGTCGCGAAGAGACAATCGCTGGAACAAGAGCTTTATTAGCCTGTCGTTTCGGATTCTCAGTGGAATCCATCCTCAGAGACGGAGTCCGATAAGGGCATTGGATTGCCCACATGTTGCCGTATTTATAGAATGTATTTGCTAGGTCAATACACGCCTGTCTTTATTGGAACCACCCAAACTCATCGCGGATAAATGCACTTCGTACGTCAGTTGTCCGACCGGTCAAATGTTGCAGTTGCTGTGCGCCTGCGTGCCTGTAAAAATTATCGGATCTCACGCTGATCGCGCGTGGTTGCATGTGGTGCGATGATTACGTGCAGTCGAGTTGCCAACGGCTGGGTTTGTCATCCGTGTGAGCTTTTGGGTCATTTGACTCACCGACGCTGGTGCCAGGAATATTGGTCATCCGCAGGATTTCCACTTGGCTAACTTCTTTGCCCAGGCAAAATCTCAGCATTGAATATGGACTGGAGAGGTCATTACATTTGTTGATTGATTGAGGGCCTGAAAACCATGACTCGAGCAGTTCATGGCTCATGCGGTTTTCGCCTATAACAAGAATTTCGGCTTCATCAAACATGAACGTGTGACCGGGTTCCGTCGAATAAGCCCCGATTTGGGAGCTGGCGTCGTTCCTCCTCACTGTTGCTGCCTACTTGACCATCTGCGTCCAGAATAGTTCTTCAGTTTCTCCGACATAGTTGCTTTGCCCACAACTGTGCCAGCGCCGGTAGACGACTCCAGATGTTTCTTCCCGCGGCAGTGGGTCTTCCGCCCTCATGATCTGGCACCTTATGATTGCCTGCGGTCTGTGTGCAGTTCCAAATTCAAGGTGTGAGAAGTCGGCTAATGGCTTCCGAGACAATCCGCTCGCTGAAGTTTGGGGCTGGTCGGGGTTGGCCTCTGGTCTCGTTTGCGCCTGCACTGGTAGCCGTAGCTCTAAGCACCCGTCGAAGATATTGCAATTTCACATCCTTGTCTTTCGGTTCATCACAGCGTGTCTCAACACACTGGTATTACGGCCTGAAGTAAATGCGTTTGCTGCTGATTGAGTGGTTGCTGTCGTAACTCCGTAATTGCTTCGTGTTTGTCGCTTTCCTGAATACTTTAGTTTTTTAGGCCATCACAATCTTTGCGGTAGACGGGGACATCGAGAAAGGCAAGCTTGTTGTTTTCCTCTTCCCCTGTAGTAAATTGTATGCCCGGGATGACGGCGTTGAGATATTATTTAAATTTCAGCACCGTATCCCGTTCGATGGCGACGAAGGTATAATCCACATACCGAGCCCCGAGTTTCGGTCTATGATATCGGAAGTCCAGCGACTCCAATCACTGTATAGTAACCCAAAACACCGCATCGAGGCCTAGCGCAATGTCCGCAAGCACGATGACGAGGTATTTGTCGGGCTTGAGTTCCTTTGGTGCAGCACGTTCGACCTTGGAGAGCTCTTCGCGCGGCCCGTGAGCCATGAGGAGTGACGACAATTGGTATCGGATAAGCTCCTTTATCTCCTCCATCGCTTCCGTCTGACTGTGGATCGATTCCACTGCTGCAATCATATTGAAAGGTTCGGCACCAGCCGTGATGACCGAGGCTTCACGCTTCACCCTACAAATACTGCAACAACTGGGCGATCCAATACCCTTATCTGACTCTGTTTCCGGTGATAGGCTCGATTGAGAATCCGAAACGTCAGGCTAATAAAGTTCTTGTTCCCGCGATAGTCGGTTTCTTCCAAAAAAATTTGTCGGTAAGGAACACTTCAGTTCCAAAGATGTCGTTCTCCAAAATGAACTCCATCTAATGTTTCGTAAAGTTGATACGAGGTCTAAGTACTTTTCGAATATGTTTTTTGATAGTTATGCCTTTGCCTCGTTCATCTTAATGAGGTCTATCCTTGTAATCTCTTGATATTTCTTGGTTGATTGGTTAACCTTTGTTGGCATCGCATTTTTAGGGTGCTATGTCAGTTAGTTCTGCCGATGAATGTTTCTCGAATGTGGATTCTCTCGAAGAACTTCGTCGCATCTGCTCTGAACGGGACGCCCGAATTGCCAAACTCAAAGTAATAATTATACGTGAGCGCAAAGCTGCGGCAGCCCTCAAGGAAGAGTTTAAACTTTTAACCCATGAAAATACTGAACTCAAAGCCTCTAACCGTGTCCTTGAAGATCAAGTTGTCCGTTTGAGTTCGAACACTGACTCAATTCAGGAAATAAATGACCTAAAAGATGAGATTTCTTCGTTGCAGGAAGCTTTGAAAACGCTGAAAAACAAACATAAGTCACTGGCTGCTGATGCAGATCAATTGCGGGCATTGCTTTCAACTTCTGAAGCATCACATGCCGAACTGAATCGTCAGCTAACTGATTTACAGTCAACAATATCGATTTTGAAGGCTGACTTGGTCACCCATGAGGCGTACAAGTCTTCTTTGCATAAACTTGCAAACGATATCTTAGCTAATTCCTCATTCTTAGAGGGTAAAGTAGCATTGGGAAACCAGCACGATTTTGTTGCAAGCACTATAAATGCGTTAGCGGAGTGCTGCAAATCCCGTGGGCAGTTAGTTCCAGTTGCGATTCAGACTTCTGACCAGATAATGGAGCTTCGGGAAAACTCGTGTATTACTGAAAATAACTTTGCCATGATAGACCAGGAGTCCTTACGAAAGACCTGTGAAGCGATTCTTGAATTGGAGCGCCAATTATTCTGCACAGAGGAACCAAAAAAACCGGAGGTACCTGCAGATTTGGGAGATTTCAGTCCTAAATCCATCAATGACTTGACTACTCGGCTTCAAAAATGTATTTCACTGGTCCAAGACGCAAAACGTCTCCCAGGTTCCCATTTGTCTGCACCAGAAAAATGCAGAACTTGTCCAATGTACATTTCGACTCTGGAAAATATTCGCTTACAGCTTTCTGAATTGCGAAACGACCTCACTGGCCTTAGGTCACAAACTAATTCACAGGCTATTGAAGCAACTCGGGAGCTGGATCAACTTGTGTCTCAATGGCAGCCTATCGTAGTGTTTAGAAATCAACAGATAGAACAAAACAACTCCGATGAATCCGCAACAAGATGCTGCATTGTTTCCTCAACTGTAAGTGCTGCTGATATCCTGAAGAACGATATGGGAGAACTGAAGCTTCAGCTAAGTCAGCTGAAGACTGACATTGTTCAGGTGCTTGCTGACTGTTCATCCGATTTCACAGAATCCCTAACGACGATGGGCTTTGCAGTTTCATCCATGTATAAGGCCGCCAGAGTTTCTCGAGCTCGCGAGGTCCGACGTGATGTTGCAGCTTTGGTTCAGTCTGCAATCTGCAGTAAATTACGCCACCTATGGTGCGGTTTTCAATCCCTATCTGAACTAGTGCTAGACTTTAAGCAGTCAATTAACATTGAAACATCCAGCCTGAGTGCTCTAGTCCAAGAATTTAATCTTCGAAAACCTGATAAATTACATCGCCTTCCTGCACAGCGTGTCGAAAATCAGATAATTTCTGTTCAGGAAGGAAGTTTGGATTATCTGTGTCGCTTGAAGTTACAGGAAGTTCTTTGCAGTGAGCCTATTGTCAACAATATAGTTCCGGGTCTGGAGAACGAAACAAGGAAACGAATTCAAAATCTCATCGAACAAATTGGTAAGATTCAAGTACTTTACAACAAACTTCTCCTCGAAGTGCGAGCTGGCGAGTCTGCTCGCCGGGAGTCATCTGCCGAACCTCCGTCTCCGCGCCTACATAATTATAGCCTGTTGGAAACCATGAAAGGGACGCTCGCCTGTATAAAAGCAGACTTGAACCAGATGAAGTCTTTTGTCCTGACGGAGACCCTCAAAATTGTCTGAAGGGTTATTAGTTGTACAGGAGCTGCAAAAGCAACTCGTTGTCTTCTGCAGTAAACAACTTATTTGAACGGAGTGGAGCCTCGTCTGAACCTGCTACCTACCCATTGCCTGTTCAGACGCCGGATTATTCTTCACTTAAATTTCTACGACGCGGCCTCGCACTCACTCAACACCGAACTTGTCTGTCTGCGTCATGATCTGGAAGATGTCAAATCTAACTTCATTGACTATACGGAGACCTTCCAGACTTGCGTGAGTACCGTTAGCTCAAAGTTATCCACTCTTTTGTCGACCAAATCAGTGCCAGTTGAGGTTTACGGGAAAGATGACACAAAGTCTTACCGGTCCAGATAGTCGCTTCGTGATATCTTCTAACGGACCTCCTCCGAAGATGTTAGAAGTATCAGTGGGAACTATACATGCGAAAGAAGAAGCTACAACGCAGATGGAAGATGTCGCAGATTCCGCAGAGGAATTAAGGACACGTGTAGTTAAGCTGCAACTCCAGGTTCAAGACTCCTTCACTGTGTCACCGTCCGAAATTTCCAATTGCGATGTCGCTTGTCTCACTGATGCAGATAGTTGCATCACTGTCTCCTCGAACGATCCTACTAACCTGAGAAATCTCGGTGAACACAGATTATCCTGATGTTCAGTCCTCCGGATTTCAGACAGAAAGTTGTGGTACACGAGATATGCTTCAGGAGCGGTCAGACGTTTCTACAGGAACCGAATTCAATGGACAATCAATTGACCAGCTGGAAGCTCAGTTAGGCGAATTACATCGTCAGGTGCAGGATTCAAGGGAGGCCTACCAACAGCAGTTAGCCGACCTGACACAGCACTTCGAACTACAGGCTGTTGACTATGATCGTCTCGTCAGAGACAAGGAGCATGAGATAAGTCAACTGAAGGAGACCTGTGATCGCCTGTCAGACGAAACTGAACAGATTTCCGCTCTCCGCTTTACGTACTGAGTCCTCTGAACTTCAGATTGCTGGCCTCAAACAAATCCTGGAGAATTCTATCGCCTTCATAGAGAGTCAAGTACCACTGCAGATGAAGGCGGAGGAGGAGAAGGATCAGATAGCTTTAGCCGCTGAAAAGCAGTTTGACATGATCTTAGGGACGGATCAACAGGATAGCCACATCTGGGCGCTGATTGAGAGGCTGAACGCGGCCAAGTCCAGAGCGGCTGGCGTGCAAGCCGACCTGCGTGAGGAACTCGTTAACCTACGTGCCGCCCTGACCCGGCACAAGGCGGAGCGCATAGACTTTGAACGACATCAATCAGTACGCCAGTCCACCGTGGACCTTGAGCTAGCCAACCACCAGACTGCTATTGATGAACTCTCTAAGGAACTAGCCCTGAAAACGGGTTCCTTGGAGGAGGCCACTGCACGACTGGAAGAGTCAGAGGGCAGGATAGCCAACCTCAATGACACAAATACCAAATTGCAGGACAGGCTGACCAAGATGAAGCAGCTTCTTTTGAAGACGCGCCGAGAAAGTGGAGAGCTAGAGCGACGGGTGGCCGGGCTGCAGACCCAGCTGGAGGAGCAGGAGTCGCGGGCGCAAACCAGGGAACGCGAAACCGTCTCGCTGAGGGCTGACCTCGAGACTGCGCAGAATCTACGTGCCTCGGCTGAGTTCATGGCCGCCTCAGCACGCAGGGAGGCCTCGGCTGCGGAGCAGAAGATGAGGGCTTGTGTGCAGACCCTGGGCGCCGAGAGGGACAGCCTGGCGCACAAACTCACCCAACTACAAAGGGAATTTGAAGGTTATAAAGTAAAGGTAGGCTTTCTGGATATTTCCACTTTTTGCCCAAACTCCCGGTCGAATTGCTGAGCACTCAGAACGAGGTTCCACATTGTTAGGCTGGTAATGCAGAGCCCTGAACTCACCGATATGATGTACCATACGAGTGGTCTGCACATTAGCTTTACGATGCCTTTCGAAGGAAGTAACAATCGTAATTGTCCATTGCACTACTCCTCGTTGATACTTAAAATACCCTTTTCTCGACGATGGCTGTGGCCACAGTTTTTTGGCAAACGTCATTTTTTGCTTCATTTGTCACTCTATTTACGTTGGTCTAGGATGTATTTCTCTGATCCATGGCCCGCACTTCCCAGAATCCTGCCTATTCTGAATCGACCTGCATTGGTTTTAGGTAAAAAGGACAGTTTTGAACCCTGATTTTGGTTATTCGTAGTAGTAAAGTAGGTGCCGTTTCACACCACTTGTATGCCCAGTGAGCGAGCGAGGTTTATTCCAATGCATAACTTCCTTAAAATAACTAGTCTGGCGCGCTTTGAGCTATAACAACACGTAACTAGCCAAGGCTTGAAATTTTGCCGACTGACATCATAGCTTGACACCTAACAGAACTGAGAGTCGGGCTTTAATGGCTCCTTCTTAATTTGGCCTTTATAGTACTCTCAGTTACACATCTGAGACTCGAGATCCTCTCTTTGAAAACTATTTCGTCTGGAGTTAGGGTTGATCGCACGTGTTGAACTATGTGGCTTTTCCAGCCACGTCCTTCTCGAGTCGTATTGATTCTCGCTTTTGCAAAATGACGCGTGTTAGAAGAGTGAGGCAAATGCAAACCGAGTTTGTTTTATGGTAAACAAATTCACCCGCCAGTCACCGCTGCTACACTGACTAGGCACAGTCAGAAATTGCGTGTGAACTTTGACAAAGCCGACTTGCGAGCACCTACCTAGCCTCTTCACACTCACCACTTCCGAAGCCACTACGATCAGCGGTGAGTGGCGGCACAGTGGCTAACTGCTAATCAGCCCGTGTTGTTTGCTTGTGTGGAAGATTTATTGGTAGTATTGATGTTTCAGTAAGTCCACAAATGTTCAACCCGGCCAACCCGACCTTTAACGCGCGTGGACGGTGTACTTTTATTGGGCACAGATGTGATCGAGCCGGCCTCAATTATGTCATGGGTCGTTCCTATTCACGCTTGACGATCCGCGGCAGCGGACCTGAACACCTCAACCCACTCTTTTATTCAGCGACAGGAACTGACTACCCAAGGTCCAAGATCTACTTCCATGTCTTGGTGAACTGCTTTGTGTCAGGTTTTTAGTTGACGATCTCTTCAATGCCTCCACTTGGGTAATGAATCCGGATGGAGGGTAGCAACGCTGAGCTCATCAGACGGACAACGAAGAACATACAAAAACCACCTCAATCGTTTTTCTTCAATAGCCTGTGATATCCTCACGATGTGGCAGCAATCTGGAACTGTGTCCTTCGAGACGAACTCGGTGTAATTCACTCGAGGGATGGTCCTCAACCTCCGTTTTTGCTCATCTTCCTACGCAAACACTCCGGCATTCACCATCGTAAAACAGAACTGCCAAGACGGATGCACTGTACATGCTGATCTTTGTGGTGATGGAGATATTGGGTCGGGTCCATAGACACTTCTCTTGCTCTGGGATCCCAGGGTTAATGGATAAAGTGTAGTCAAGGTCAGTAGGTCGGCATCCGGCTGCAAAATCAGCACCGCCAGACCTGTGTAGGGCCCTTCCGAGAATGGCGTAGTTAGTTGACGAGATACAATGCTGTCGAACGCCAGATCGAATATCAAGTGGTCGAGACAAATTTTTGTGGACTAAAACCCGCGCAGTGATGGAGCGATAGCTGACCACCATCATGGCGATGACTTTTGCGGTACATCATGTACTTCCATGATCTGCCACAGCAACTCACTGTGGATGTCGATGGACGTATTGAAGGAGGGTCGACGTTGGTTCACGGCATTGCAGTTCTGCATGTCTGCTGTTTCAACCCTAGGTTGGCTTCTGTTCTGTCGTCTGTGAGTCATGCCTACCGATCCGTTGACGGCCTTTTATGTATTTCATGATTATTTTTGAGGCTTTTTAGAGAGATTTTCCTGTGCCGCTCTACTGTAACTGCAGCTCGTCTTGTTTGCTGATGCTGGCAGCTTGCTCACGATTTGAGTGTTTCATTGTAGTTGGATATGCTTCCGCATGGTGTGGACGCTCAGCATGCCATTCGTCTCAAACACTTTGGCGTCCCAGCTGCTTCGCCTCCACTTAATCTTTTGATGTCTTTCGAATGAAGCTGAGGTGGAATTGGCTAAGCTTTCACAGGGAAACAGCCCTGTACACTGAGTGTTTTGTAGAGGAAGATTCCAGGTTGAGCGTTGCAGCAGCATACCAAGAATCTGGTTAACTAAAGTCATCTATAAAGCGCGACCACGCTTCTATGCGATTAAAACGTATGGGTACCGCAAGTTCGATGTACTCGAAAACTGTCGTCGATTGAAACAAGTGAACCATTTTACGCGTTATGATGGTTGGTCTAAGGTTAGTGCACACGGACATTCCTAGACTCCGCCCTGTGGCCTTTCTAGTCGTAGTGTTCAATGCCCAGTAGTTGACAAAAATGAGCCCATTTCTCCTGACCCTGGGGCGTCTTTTTGATAGCGTGTTAACGCCTGATTCTCAGTATTCCTGTGAGCTTGATAGTTAGTGTCGATGTCCAGTCCTTCTTCTCGGTCGTTGCTCATCAGCTCAACGGAGAACATGAGCTTGCGGAGCCGACTGATCGCACAAAATTGATTTATTTCAATGCGACCGTCGCTGCACTCAGCTGTCTTGGTTCACCGCAACGGCCTCCGGTTTTGATCTATTGTCCGTCACCCTCCCGTCATGGCGTCATCGTAAACCTTTCGGAATATGAAAATTTCCTCCTCATTGCTTTACACATTCTGCGTGGACTACCCGACGTGCGCGCAGGTTGGGCGGATATTGGAAGTCCTTTCAGCCAAGACTGTTCGAAATACTCGGACTCTTTGAGTCGGACGAGTTAGCCACTGCTGTCCAAGCAGTGATAATGCCATCAAGCCTGACTTCGCATCAGTTTGGCCAATTGTTTACCCGAAAGTCCGACTCTTGCAAGCTAACCACCTCGACCGCGAGCCCTACAGAGCAGACGCAGTGTTGTTGACTTGGGCGTTAATTACTACAGCTAGGCAGTATCTACCAACCACTCTAACTTTCTTCACCCGCCTTGTTCTTACGGCAATACTATGTCAAGACGATCACATTTGGGTGCAGGCGTAGCGGATGGCACGGCCTAAAAGCCCGTCTTCGCGTGTTTCACACGACCTTGTAGTCACTTCATGTCCTTGGTCGGCCCTGGTCGTTTTAAAAGGCCACAATAAGCAGAAACCATTGCAGCCTGACCTTCAATTCGGAGTATGACCGAGTTATTCCATCAGTTAGCCACCTTATGAGCAACGAATCTTCGCGCATTAAATTTATCATAGTGTGGCATGCTCTGCTGTGTCATGATGGCGAATTTCTCATTGTCAGTTTCACTTTTTTCTCTCTCCCACAGCAGTCGATTTTCCGAGCCATTAAGGCGACGGGTGCTAGGACTGAACACTTCCTAGCTCGGTGTGATGGTCCACGTCAAAGCCATGTCATACAATTGCCTGTATAAAATGTACTTTGGCGTTGTGCGAAGATGCCTTGTATTGTTGCCTATACAGGACACGGGAAAAGAGACCGTCCACAATACATGCAACTGTGCGCTAAATTCCCAGAAAGTTATGTTTGGGCAGATTAAAATTGTCGTCCAAAGACAAGGGAGACTGGAAAGGCCATTTCTGGCTTATTAGCCGTCGTCAGCCCGTCATGCTCAACCCCAGGTGGTGCGCCACCCGAGGCTCGAACCCGCGACTCTATTCGTCAGAAGTCCAACACTCTAGCCATTGAGCCACGGGAAATATTTATTAGTGGTAGACTTATGATCAACGGGTAACGATTCGATCCTCGGGTGGTGCACCACCTGGGGTTGGGTATGACCGACTGACGATGGCTAATAAGCTAGAAATGGCCATTATAGTCTCCCTCGACTTTGTCGGCAATATTAATCTGCCTATTCTACTACTAGCCGCTGTGCGGCTGCTGTCGTGGCTCGAGAGTGAGCCTCAAGGCAGAGCGGAACGAGTTAGTTCCGTTAGCGATCGGTGAGCGTTATTCAAGGAATGCAATAAAATTATATTTAAGATTAAGGTGAGGGTTATGGTTAAGTTTAGGGTTAGGTTTAAGTTTGAGACTAAGGTCAGAGTTGGGTTTTGGGACCATAACCAGGTTACAGGTTAAAGTTATTATTGTGTCAACTGAATGGTTTAGGTTCAGGGTAGGGCTAGGGTTAAGATGGCAGATTTAATGTTAGGGTTAGTGCTAGCGTTAAGACACTTGTGCATTTACGCATTCTGAAATTTACCGTAAGGGCACCCATTTTAAGCACGTGGGGCGGCTTCTATTCTCGTGGTCTGTTAAGGCGGACCTACAAGGCATCCCTACCCAGCGTTGCTCGATAAACGTATGCTGCGAACCAGTCCTCCCTTTTGGACTAAAACATCTTCTGGCGGTCCAAACCGGCTGCCCACTGACAGCTTGCACGCAGCCAGAGTGTAGTATTGCAACTGTATGAATGTTGCCCGCCGTCCAAGAAGGGTTTAATCACAAAATATCGCCTTACAGATTAAACCCCGATGCGTAGACCGGGCGGGTTCGGGGATCTCGTGTGCACCATATCTCAGCGCATCTGCGCAAACATTGACGACCTGTGGCGGGAATTCTGCAGCCTGTGGCATTGGTGCTATCTAAATCGGCAGCTGCCTCATGAGCAGTGTCCATTCTCAAAAAAGCCTAAAACCTTGCGCATGTAAAAAGCTTCTTGTAAAAGCCACGCTTACATGATGGCAGTTTTGCCTGCTCTTTTTTCCTTCTCTCTCTCTCTCTCTCTCTCTCTCTCTCTCTCTCTCTCTCTCTCTCTCTCTCTCTCTCTCTCTCTCTCTCTCTCTCTCTCTCTCTCTCTCTCTCTCTCTCTCTCTCTCTCTCTCTCTCTCTCTCTCTCTCTCTCTCTCTCTCTCTCTCTCTCTCTCTCTCTCTCTCTCTCTCTCTCGTACTCTCATTCCGTTCACTCCTCTTTCAGGTGCTCCACACCCTACGAAACAATTCTACCGAGTCGAACGCTAATGCGTCCTGGCGAGACGAGAGCAGTTTTCTGGCTTCTACTGAGATCGCCCACCTGAAGGAGACGGTGGTGGATCTGGAGCGGCGACTGGCTGAAGTCTCGGCTCAGCTGGCTGCCACCAGTAAGGAATATGAGCTAACGAAGTTTGCGCTCTCTGAGGAGAAGGAGAGGTGGGTGTATCATTTGGTTTCCCCAGTCACTCTGCCTTTAGTACGAGTACTGCAGCGTTCTTTTTTTGTGTGCCGTCGCAATTGGATGGCAAGGCCGCCCAGAAGAATTCGCTGTCTGGACTGTACTCGAGGAGTCGATACAGGATTAGTGAACGCCAGTGGTGCTGCCGTACAACAGACAGTAGGGTTAAGTTCAGCTCGTTGGTTTTGATGGGGGGGGGGAGCTCTGAACGTGAAAATTTGGTATAGTCAGGACCCCCGATTCCTGAAAGTAACAGAGTCTGTGTCTACCATCAGTTGTACCGCAGCAGCTTTGTGCGAATGCATTAGCGCGACCGATTTAGCAGGGCCTGGAATTAGTGCTTTTCGTTTCAACACCGGCAGTAAATATCCCCGATCGACGGGATTTTCCGGTCAAAGCTGCTCTCTTCTCAAGTGGCACCGTGCGTCACACTTTGATTTGCTGACCGACACGGATTCTGTGGTGCTGTTTGCAAATGCTTAGAGAAAGGACGCTACCATATGCAACTCCACTTGTAAAACCAAAGCATCCTCTGTTTTACAGGGTGTCCGTAGTCCTGTTCTTGTGAGCCTTGGCTTCAAGGCCTTCAAAAGCATGCCCTTTATCTTCTTCCGGACTCCATCAATGGGCAAATATTTCTTTGCTGCAAACAGTAAAACTATTTGAGAGTAGAACACATTTCTATTCGAGTGTTTCTTCGCACTGAACCGGGATGGTGGAACCACGTTGGCTCGTGACATGCATTTAATGGTAAAGATACTGGTGGTGCTCGCCAGCCATCTTCGTCACTGCACCCGGCATCCTCTCCAGCCAGCTGGACTCTAACGAGTCATTGGCACATCGGAGAAAAGGGACAAATAAGTTCGATCCAGCTCAGGTCAACTGCCTACTTTAATACCTTCAAACAATTAAGTGTGCCTTTAAATCTCCGGGTCACATTAATAAGCGTGGCTTCGAAGTTCTCGAACTACTGGAACTCGGTTCTCTTTTGCACTGTGACACTGCACTGTGACTCCAGTCTTCTGACATTTTTCCTGCCACTGAAAAATGCGCGTGTGGAAAGGGAGTCAGGTAGACGCCGCCCTCCTATAAGCAAATTACCGCACAATTCGCAGTTACGCCCTCATCGAGACAGTTTTGACCTAGTCGTTTGTGACCGTCGAACAATCGTTAAGGTGTTAGACGGATTGATGCTCCGACGCCTGACAGTCCGCAACTGCATCTTCTTTAGACTCAACACAGCCTGCTTGTTGCTGCTTTTTAATTTCCTCAGAACCTAATCACCAACTTAGACTAACTAAGTCTGAAATAAGCCTTGTAGATGCAGACGGAAAATGGCTATGAACAGTTGGGCCGAAGTCCATCAGCCACAGCAGGAAAGCCTAAAATTCATTAATCGACTAACAGGTAGTCAGTAGTATATAGCGAGGTTAGACGATACACCATACTGTCACCACAGGTACTAGCTAAAAGCTCAGACACGTGTTTCGCCGATACTTTGCCGCTGTATGACACAACTACGAAGGCTTTGGCTCATCAACATATTCAATCAACTTTCGGTCTGCGCCTATAAACCTTAGTTCAGATTGAATTACTCCAAGCTAGCAATTAATTTCAGAGGACATTAAAAACCAGTAATTTCGAAACTGGACTATCTACCAGAAAGCTTATGGGGGATGCTGGAGGACCCGCTCATGAGCCGAATCTCCCGCAGCTGCGTCATGCAGCGGCACAATGTTTGCGGAACGCGCATGTCTGGACGTTTCAGTAAGTTTTTGATTTGTCAGTATGGTAAGCTATGCAACAGACGTAAACCCATAAATACGGGTTAATCATGTGATTAACTTGCATTTGTGCAGTTTGCATAAGCATGACATGTCAGTAGAGACAAGGTTAGTAGAAGAGCTGCTGATGGCTTCTGTAATCACTCAGTCATACATTAGTCTATGGACTGGATGGCCAGTCGTTTGTGCCACATCCTGCTGGTTTTGGATCAAATCAGATCTAAAACTATTAACACTTGTCCTACGAGCAGGTGCCCCAGTGGAGGTGATGGAGGATATTCATACTAGGCAAGGTGCTAGTCCGGTTACTTCAATTTTTCGACAAAACAAACATCTAAAAGGGGCTAATGCTCTTGATCGACCTATAAGCCGGCATATTGTGCTTGGTAAACAATAGGGGGCAGGGATTTTACAGTCTTGTGTATAGAGCTTTGTGTGCCCCCTAAACTAGCCACGTGGTAGATGCGTTGGACCAACATGGGAGCCACATTAGAGCCCGGCAGATGTTATCGGGTTGCGCTCCCATTATAAATGCCGAATATGGAGGGAGTGTGGTGGCACGCCTAGGAGCCCCGGCCACGCCAGACACCTGCACCCTCTCCCATCTCCGGTCCTCTTGACTCTGTCTTGACACCGGGCCTAGGTGGGGGAGGAGGAAAGAGTGCGGTAGATTCAGTGCAAGTCTACTATCACTTTGAACGAAATCACGCGTTAGTCACCGAACCTACACCACCCTGCTGTGGAGCGTATGGTGGACCTCGACGGTCGAACTATACTATAGAGCTTTAGGCGGGACGACTAGATTATCATAAAAGCAAACTTGTACACGTCAAAAGGCGAGTATAAAAATAAGAAAGTTAGCGCATTCATTTATGCGGACGTTAAAAAGCGGGAATTTCGAAACTGGAGTATCTACCAGAAAGCACATGGGGGATGCTGGGGGAGCCGCTCATGAGCCGAACCTCCCGCAGCTGCGTCATGCAGCGGCACAAGCTCGGTGAAACACGCGTCTGTAATCTTAGCTGCTAGTTTGGCGTATTATTTAACCTCAAAGCCTAGTATCTCGGCCTTTTCGATTGAAGTTAAGCAACTTTTTGTTCTGCGTGACCAGATTACGGGACCATGATCAGAATTCCTTCGATTGCCTTGCTGTGGCATGATCCCTTTTCGGATCAACTCGCTGCCTCAGAAGGCAACACAAGCTCTTGGTGTTCAACTGGTTAAACTTTTAAGAGCTATCAAGGCTCTAACCGTTAGTCATCTGTCAGACTAAACTCCGTATGTCGGTACTTGTGGCTTGCTACTTTTAGGGGTGCTATCGTCTAGATTGTTTCAGACCTTCCTTTCGCGATTTAGCTGCTGACCCTTGAATGTTATTAGTAGCCTCCTCAGCCGTTAATCTGTTGACACAATTGACTGTACCTTCGCTCTTGTCACACCCACAGGTGTGAGACGCTGTCACAGCAACTGGCCGCCTCCTCCGCTAAATTCAAGGAAGCCCAGAAGGAGGCTGTGTCCGACGTACAGCAGAGAGCTGCCGTCGAGATCGCCGGTCTGAAGACCAGTCTGGCGGAACATCAAAAATATGCGGAAAAGCTATCCGCGCATATGGAGGCGCTAAAATCTTCCCTGGGGTGAGTTAGTAGGCACCTTCCGAGAGCATGGAAGTGCCTACCCAAATTCGCTTTGTTTTTTAGACTAGAAAAAGTAGCGAGACCGTGATAGAATTTCTAGTGTTTATTTTCACTGGAATTCTTGCCGACCTTCCCGGGTGTTATTCACATGTCTTGTGCCCCTCTACCCGCCGTAAATATTGATGCAAGAAGAAATTCCGGCGAAAACAAGTGAGACAGTATAGGTTTTCAGACTTTTTAGCCGTTATCAGCTTGCCATATCCAACCACAGGTCTGCATAACTTGGAATTCGAACCGGTGCTCTTTGGTAGTCGAGCGCTTTCAACATTGAGACTCTCGCAAACTCTACCAACTAGCTAGTAGGTGTAAGGGATACTAGTCAGGGGTAGCACCACACAGATAGCATTTGGTCGCTCCATTTGTCTCGTAAAGGTGATGAATTCTCCTGTGGCCGCCTCTAACTGGTACCCAACTCTCCCCTGTGGCTCCTCGAAGTTGGGTTCTTCCCAGCGGCCACACCCCGGGCAAATGTCACGACCGGCGGGCTAAACCAGGTGAGGGTCTCTGGTGTTGTGTGCCTCCACTCCCGTTATGTCTAAGTCCCAAACTTCCCACCTTCCCCCCTCCCAAAAAGTCCTACGGTGGAGGCGACAGCAACCCCATAGGCGCTCTCCCACTAAAGCAGAACCGTGACCCATAGTGGAGTTCGGCAGCCGTCTGGGATGTCCGAGCAGCCCTATTTGGGGACAGCACTGCTTGCCTCCTCGCGGAGGAAGGAGCTAGAAAAGGTGCCCTAAACAAATTCTGGGTCTCCCGACTTCTGCAGCTGGCCGTGGCTCACAGATAGCAAAATACGCGGTCGTAAAACTCAAACAAACAACAATACCCACCGTCCCCACCCCCTCGCCATACTCTTAGGCTGCTCGGGTGAGTCCGCTCGCAATAGCAGCCTGGAATGTTCGTTCCCTTTTAGATAATCCTAGGAGCAACCGGCCGGAACAGAGGACGCCGCTAGTCACTCAGGAACTGGCGCGCTACAAGGTGCACATTGCTGCTCTCAGCGAGACCCGATTCTCTGAGCAGGGCCAGCTGGAGGAGTGGCCGGCCAAAGCAGAGCGATGCGACGCTGGTGTTTCCTTTGCCATCCGGAACGACATCGTGGGACGTCTGCCCTGTCTGCCGCAGGGTATAAATGATCGCCCGATGAGCCTCCGCCTGCCTCTCCGGGGAGACCAGTTCGCCACCATCATCAGCGCCTACGCTCCCCCAATGACGAGCTCTGATGCGGCGAAGGACAAATTCTACGAGGACCTGCACGCCCTGCTGGCGACTGTGCCGAAGGTGTACAAGTTAATTGTCCTTGGTGACGTCGACGCCCGCTTCGGGATGGACCACGCTGCCTGGCAGGGAGTGCTTGGTCCCCACGGTCTCGGTAGCTGTAACGATAACTGCCTCCTTCTTCTGCGAACGTGTGCGGAACACCGTCTCCTGCTGACCAACACCTTCTTCCGCCTTCCTACGCGGGAGAAGGCCATGTGGATGCACCCTCGGTCGCGGCGTTGGCAGCTGCTGGACTATGTTCTCGTCCGGAGGCGAGATCGACAGGAAGTACTGGTAACCAAGGCGATCCGTGATGCCGATAGTTGGACAGATCACAGCCTCGTCATCTCCCAGATGATGCTCCGAATGCAACCCCGACGAAGGCCCCAAGGTTAGCGACCGCAAGGTAAGTTATATACTCTATGGTTAAATTCGCCTACTCAATGTTTTGATTTCAGCAATCAAATAACGGAGAAACTGGAGAACCTGCATGCTCCAGATAATAACGCCACCGTGAGGCCACGATGCTGTCAACTGCTGAATGTCATGCAGTCCACCGCCCTTGAAATCCTCGTACGCCCACGCCGTCAACACCAGGACTGGTTTGATGACATTGACGTCGAAATCAGCAACTTAATCGCGGAGAAGAATGTACTACGCAAAGCCTACATGGACCTTCGGACTGACGCTACCAAAGCAGCCTTCTTCAGATGCCGCCGCCTTGTACAGCAACGGCTGCGGAAGATGCAGGACTCCTGAATGATCCGAAAGGCTGAGGAAATCCAGGGGTATGCGGACTGCAATGAAATGAAAAACTTTTTCAAAGCCATCAAGGGTATCTACGGCCCCTGTATCATGAGGACCACACCGCTGCTCAGCTCTGACGGCACAACACTGCTGACAGAGAAATCGCAAATTCTGAAGCGCTGGGCCGAGCACTTCAGAAGTGTCCTTAATTGCTCATCAGCCATCTCCGATGCTGCCATTGTCTGGCTCCCTCAAGTGGACACGAATAATGACCTGGATCTGCCGCCTTCCTTACCAGAAACCATCCGGGCCGTGCAGCAGATTTCCCTCGCTAAAGCACCGGGATCCGACGCAATCCCACCGGAAGTCTACAAGTTCGGTGGGACCCGGCTGATGGCAGAACTCACAACACTCTTCCAGGTGATGTGGCGCGAAGGACAAGTTCCTCAGGATTTCAAAGACGCGACCATCGCCCATCTCTACAAACGGAAGGGGAACCGTCAACTCTGTGATAATCACAGAGGCATCTCGTTGCTCAACATCGCCAGGAAGATCTTCGCCCGTGTCCTTCTCAATCGTCTGAACGGTTACCTAGAGCAGGGCCTGCTCCCGGAAAGCCAATGTGGCTTCCGCCGACACCGCAAAACAACCGACATGATCTTTGCCGCCCGTCAGCTGCAAGAGAAGTGTCAGGAGATGCGATGTCATCTTTACACTACCTTCGTGCTTCTGACGAAAGCCTTATACACGGTGAATCGCGATGGACTGGAGATAAATGTAGAAATTCGGCTGTTCTGAGCAGTTCACTCACATGGTGCGTCAGCTTCATAACGGGATGACGGCACGCGTCACTGATAACGGAACGGTATCTGAAGCCTTCGCAGTGACCAGCAGATTTAAGCAGGGCTGCGTACTGGCCCATGAAGACTGGTTCAGCGATCTTTGAGGCCAACCCAATCGCCGCCGCCAATGCCCACGCCTTTCCAACATACCCATCCATCCAACGCATCTTCCGCGCGAAATCGGCCTGGTTGGACATCTTCGGACGCAATGCACCAACAATCCGACAATTCCATTTTTTTACGTCAAATTCTGCCAACCCTCCTTCGGACTCCCTCACCCTCACTCCTGGCATCAATTCCATTACTCCCACCATCATAGAGACCACATCCCTTTACTCATCGCCTGTTACCCCCACCACCGCAACCGCCTTCACTACCACCACCGTCAGCGATGGGGACTCTCTCCTAATCTGTCCTCAATGCGACCGCACATTCACCTCACGCATCGGCCTGGTCGGTCACTTGCGAATCTATCGTACAGAGACTTGTGAACCAGTGCCTGGAGCACTAACACACAGCAGAGATCGTCGCCTCCACTGTCCTCGCTGTCTTCGCGCATTAACTCATCGCATTAGCCTTTTCGGTCACATGCGCATCGATGATAGCGGAATTCACCGCAATGCCGACAACACCGATACCCCATGCACATCCTCCATTCTTACCACCACTGCCACCCCCACTTACACGAACAAACTCCCCCCAGCCTCTCCAGATTTCTCCTGCCCACACTGCGCCCGAAACTTCAACTCACGCATCGGCCTGGTCGGTCACCTGCGAATTCATCGCACGGAGACTGGTGAACCATTGCCTGCGGCTCCGACAAACAGTCGACGCACCCGCCTCTACTTCCCTCACTGCTCCCGCACGTTTTCACTGCATGGACCTATTAGGACGCATGCGCCTCCATGACCACTTGCGGTAAACCACCGGAGGCTAAGCCACTTCAGCGCACACTTCCTACACCAATACATAGACAATACCCTCACCATCATCACATACCTGAGAATATCACGGTTTCCTAGAAACCGTGGCGTGGAAGGTTGCCAATCTGACGCTTACACCAGACCACGCCGTCGGCCCAGTGTATGTGCTGTGTGTGCCCAGTGGCTGATTAGTGGACTGGGAGTCAGGCGGCGATGGCTCCTCCATATCCCCTGATTTGGTGAATCCTGGTGTGTGCGTTATGGGACCACGTCGTGCTGTGGCGCGTGTAGACGGGTACGCCGACCCGTCAGCCAATGCGCCCACTCCCACATCAGACAATTGACCTGCTCGGACGGTGGTCTGATTTTGGGGGTGGGGGAGAGAGTGAGGTCGACAGCTCAGCGCATATTCCTCACTATAAACAATCTGACGCGCTTGAAACTATCACGGTGCGCTAAAAGCCGTGGCTTCATAGGTTGCCAACTGACGGGATAACTCAGACCGTGTGGTCAGCCCAATGTATATTTTGTGTGTAGTGGCTGACTGGCGGACTGAGAGTCAGACTGCAGTGGCTCCTTCTTCATGTGGTCTTTATGGCACTCCCACTCTGTGGGATTCGAACCAGGTGTGGTGGTACACCCAGGGGTGCCTCCGGCCGCACCAGCCACCTGCGCCCTCTCCCGCCCCCGGTTTTCTTGACTCTGTTATGACACCGGGCTCAGGTGTGGAGTAGGAGAGAGTGCGGTAGATGCAACGCAAATCTACTATCGCTTTAAACTAAATCACGCGCAAGTCGCCGTCCCTTCACCACCATTTCGTGGAGCATACGGTGGACCTCGTCGTAATCGACGGTCGAGCTGTCGTATGCCCTCGACCCTTAATGACTCTGTTCACGATGTAAATGGTGGCTTTATTGTTGACAACTCAGCCAAGGTCGATCGCTGGGGTGAGCACTTTGAGGACATCCTCGACTTTGATGGGCAACTTATCACACCCTCTCTTTCCTCTCCAGCCTGTTTAGTGACATAGAACCCCTTTTCTGAGGAAGAAATTGACGATGCAATACAGAAGCTGCACAACAACCAAGCGCCTGGAGAGGACGGTATTCCCACAGAAATCTACAAGGCTTTTGTCGATACTGGCGCCCTGGCTCCATGAGGCGAGAGGATAGGAAGTTGTTCCAAATGACTGGGATTTGATCATCTTTGTGCCTGTCTTCAAGAAGGGACATAATATGAGATCCACCGTGGCATAAAGCGCTCATCGACGTTTCTGCGAAGTTCCTCACTATTGTCTTTCTCAGATAGTTTCAGTCTGTACGTGACTCTAGGACAAGGTCCAACCAAGCCAGATTCCGAGCTCGGCATGGATGCGTGGACCAGATATTCAAACTGAGATGCATTCTCGAATTCCGCCATTGCCAGGAGAAAGCACCCGTCGGGAATAATTAAAGAAGTAGGAAGTTTCAAATTCCTCGGGGCGAGAAACCTGCCCAATTAACAGAGTAAAGGTGACATTTTCTCTCGAATCGACGCTGCTCGCCGGGTTTTCTCATTCCTTTGAAAGTGCCTATGGATCCGACGGACATCTCAATCGCCACGAAGATCTGTGTGTATCCTGCATCCGTCCGGTCGGTCCTCTATAGTTTTGAATGCTGTGCTTTGCGCGTGGAAGATGAACAAAGACTGGAGGTATTTGATCAACGCTGCCCGGGAATTATCCGTCGAGTGATTTACACCGACTACGTTTCAAACTAAGCAGTCCGCACTTGCTGTGACAATATCTCGAGGATATCTCAGATCATCCAAGAAGGACGAATGAGGGGGTTTTGGCACGTTTTCCGTTGCTTGCCTCATGAGCTGAGTTCTACTGCTCTCGATCCGGTGCTGTTGCCCACATGGAGGCGTCAAAGAGGAGATCAACTAAAAACCTGAATCGACACGGTTCGGCAAGACATCAAGGCGTTGCTTGGACCTTCGGTATTCAGCGTCAGTCGCTGGAGAAGAGAATTGGTTGAGCTGTCCTGGTCCTTATTAATAAGCTGCAAGTCCCTAAATTTCTCAGTTGAATTATCGGCAAAACACGGAAACATCGAACATTACAACTGTTCAAACTAATGGCTAACCTAGGTGAAAGGTCGAGCGAGACTCAGAGAGGGGGGGTGACATTCAATCAGGTCGGATTTGTATGCTTAGAATGAAACAGTCTTGTTTTTTAGCTAGAAACGACCACAGACGGGACACCGACATCCTAGTTCGCCCGCCAAATGTAACTTCCATCAGGTAATCGAACCCCCTCCCTCCACCCCGGAAGACTGCCTAGGTCCACGTCTCTTTCTAGCCGGTCGCCTTCGCACAAATTTGGTGAAGCAGCGTTTATCTTTCATTTGTGTCTCTTCTCCGGCAGGGCTCGAGTTCGCGAATTGGAAACTCAACTGGCCAACAGCCTCACCTCGACCGAGCAGCAGCAGCAAAGGGCGATGGAGTCGCCGACCGAGAAGGCTCAAAACGCAGCGTTGTGTGCCAACTGCGCCAAGGCTGTTGAAGGCGGCCAATTCAAGGACGCGGGTACTATAACCAGGGAGATACAGTCCTCCTCGCCGAGGCTGCAGGAAATGGTATGCTCGCTGTCTTGCTCCCTGCCTCCCACCCTCTTCTATCCCACTTTCTGTTGCTTCGCTCCCCTGCATTTTTACTTGACAGTTTACCGTATATCTCCATTAAAAGACCACTAATTAGAATAAAGATTGTGCATTATTTTGCCTTAACGACCCTTTATTGCACAGCCAGTGACCGATCTCTTGAAGTGTTAATCGGAATTCTGATAAGGAAGGATTACTTAAGTAGGGTTTTAATACTGACTACCATGCAGCATAATCCCAAGCAATTTAAGACGTGGCAGGATGTCGGCTCTCGAATGCGCTTCCTTTCGGCCGTCTGAAAAACAAACTCGGTATCAAATGGCTACTTAAGTAGTATTAAATTTCCCGTTAATTTTCTATGTCTTTCTTTGTTCAAATATACTTTGCAGAAAACCTTCACTCATTTCATAGCAAATCACGTCCTCTTACGATTTTATACTTGAGAAAAGTTATATTCAGCTTTCAAATTTTTTTACTGCCATTGCATTTGCGTTGATGTTTTGCATTCTGCAAACAGTATGCTTTCCATGTAAAAAAATCACATATTCCGCTGTGGCATTAAAAGGATACCAAATATGACTCCTAAAATTTTGCAACGAAAATGGGATAAACACTGCAGGGTCTCAAAAAATCTCATAATTACACACTTCTAAAGCGTGATTCACTGTCACATGAGTGCAAGGAAGTCTATTTGTTAATATTTGGCATAAAATTTTAGGGCATCGAGAAACAAAAACCAAAAATACAGACTACTTAAGTAGTTATGTTTTACCAAGTACGGTTTACACAGGCGCACCGTTACACAGTGTCTTCCGAGGGCCGATACTTAATTGCCCTACTACTTAACCTATTTCAGCGACCGTTGACCATCCCCCTGGAGGAGGTGCTCCTAGGTGAATCAAGCCCTCGATCGCCTTCATTCTCCTCCTCTGGCCTATGGAATACCAAACAAAGTGAGGAGGAGATGGCCAACTTGCGCTCAACCGTGAACAGACTAGCTGCTGAGCTCTCAAACAGTCGTCGGCAACTTTCTATTACCAACGATCTGCTCAGAGATAGCGAGGCAGCTGTTGAGCGTCTCAATGAGCAAGCAAAGGCAAGTTTACACTCAAACTGTAATTCTGAGATAAAATTTGCGCAGCAAGTCATGCTCTTCATGGTAGCGAACAGATTCCTCGTTTTGATTTGATTACATTTGAGTATTGAATGCACCCCAAACTTAAACCGTGTTACTGTCGATGCTCTCTCTCTAGGATATTATTTAAAGCGGGTCATCCTAGCACATAAAAGTTCCTTAACCTAGAAGAATATGGACCGAATACTCCGTTGGATTTTTTTTATCTTCAACGCTTTTTTATGGTGCACATAGCATGCATTCGGAAGCAGAGCGTTGGTAGTGAATTTTTGAACTGCGAAAAGCGTGCCGTAGCCTGAGTGTTTAAAAATGCAGATAAGTAAGGCCACAATGGGTGATAGAACACCCGTTAGGAAGAGCGCATCTCACTGATAGCCCCCGTCGTATTACAAGACCTCCCCGAAGAATCACCATATCGTAGTTATGCTCATATGCAATGCATGCGGGTGCCGCTAATTCTAGTAGGTGCGTTTTTTGCTTAGCAAGTGCATCCTCCAAGTACTCTACCCCTTATACAGCCATGTGCCCCTTACGAAGGAGTTCGAGAGGGAATCCCGAAATGTCGGGCAAGTCAGAATTATTGTTACAGCGATTGAGTTGCTTTCCAAACTGCATCCTAGAAGTCCAACCACCACCCCCACAACCATCACCACCGCCAACAACAACAACAACAAACATCCTTCTTTAGCCCACAGTAGTGGAGGGTTCAGGTCAACCTTTCGCGTTGAAGGTGTTCAAACCATAGAGATATTTTATCCACGATAGGAACACTACTTAGAAAATCTATTTGTGCCCAAGTTTTTATTGTGAGGTCGACGGAATTAGTGTCCTTGGGTGCACTAATGGATATCCGAAGGCGACTGCAATTGGGGATGAGAGTACAACATGATTGAGGCCGTAGTCAGGTAGCGATTTTTCACCTTCCATTCCGTGAAGTGCTTTGTTAGTTCATGGCGTATTGCCGTGCTGTCAACCGCTTTTTGCGAACTTCGACCAATATGCACCAAATGAATCTTGTAGGAAATTTTGTATATCAGACCTCCTTTAACGGCTAATGGGATGACCCAGACTCCAGGAGAGTATTTTTTTGTACCACCGTACCGCCTATTCGTGATCTTTCACGCGGAATTTTTGTCCCAATTAAGTTCACCTAGGTGTGTTCATTTGGTGTTTCACAACCAAACCAAGACAAACCTCATCTGCAGCCCAACCCCAGCTCTATATGACCATTTCAAATTTAATTGCAGGTACTGAAGGAGGAAATACGCAGGCATGAACGGAACAGCGAACGTGACTCTCAGTTGGGCAGCGGCTTTTTGTCACCCATTTCCAGCCCCCAGTCCTCTCGCTCTGGTACCAACGAGTCTAGGCCCGATCAATCCACTATCCCTCATTCCTCTGACTTTGGCAATTTTTCCTCCAGTGTTACGCGAAATGAATACCTGAAGAACATTTTCGTGAAGTTCTTTGAATTGCCCGAATAACGCAACAGCCGAGCGTGAAGCCCTTGTGCCTGTGCTTGCCACCCTGCTGGCCCTTAGTCCTCACGAACGGGAGGTACTGCATCACGTCGCCCAGACAGGTTCCTTTTTCAGCGGCACAACTACGCCTCAGACCTGGTCAAGCTACTTGCCCTCCTGGGCTGGACTCTCCTAGGTAGCCACAAACCTTTGTGAAACTCTCCGGCACATTCCTCAACTCCCACATCCACAGTGCTTTCATATTTTGTTGATTTACGCACCCAAGTCCGGCTGTGAAGAGTTCGTACGCCCCTTACCCCCTAATACTAACCTCTTCTGATTTGGGAAGGGCCGCAGATCACAAATTTCTACAGTGATCTGTCTCTACATATTTCTGTCACCCACTAAGTCAACTCATTTACGCCCGCTTCAGATTGTACAGACCTTCTTCTTCTCCTCTCTATTAACAGTTCTCTTTGAGTGAATTTTTTTCTGAATACAGCCTATTATGTGCTGTGAGGGTAGGTTTAATTGCGCTGTCAATATCTGATCTATCCTACTTTATTTTAGTCTACCGTAGCCCGATCGTTTCTTTAGAAAGACGTATATCTGTATATTGGTTCATTTCAAGACTACAAGTAGCGTAACTGAAGTAACCCTTACACATGTATGAGAGTTAGTGCAGCCGCGTGCTCGCAGGTAATGTGGATAGACGCATAAGGTCGCACCCAAGATGAGGACTAGTGACCAGTTACTTAGTCTTCGGTTTGACGAAAGTTGGTCTGCTAGTACGCACTCAGCTCTAGTTTTGGAACCTAAGAGAGTCATTAACCTCGTTGGAACATGGGCTGTGTTCTATTTTTACCGGTGTGCTATATCGCGCCTACTTTGTGTCACTACATGCGGTCTGCTTAGATTTATTGTGAAAGAACTCGCGTTGCCCGCTGCGAAGGTAAGATATGCCTGTCTTCTAGGATACATCCTGCTGCAACTTATTCCGTTAAGGGTACTAAATTAACTACACATAGACACGTTTCAATGACAGCGAGCTCGAGAAATTGAGCCTGGACTTGGTTTCATTTTGTGCATATCATTTTACAGAGTCCGCAACGGTCGAACTTGAGAGCACATTAACTTTTGCCTTTCTTATAAACGGGCTGTATGAGGAATAGCCCCTCGCACCAGCCTTAAACTAGAGGCGATGAAAATCTTGTTAACTCGGTTGGGGACCTCAGACCGCGTAATGTGCGTGTATTTATAATGGGAAAGAAGTTGGAGCATGGTTCTTCACAATCTTTTCTCCCCAGGCCTATATCTAGTCCTTTTTAATCTTATAACTCTTCTTCTTCCTCCATCGTTAGCTTATTCCTTATTGCACTGTCTTTCATACAGAGTTGCCATTGTGGCGACCATTTGTGACCGCGTAATTGTGCCTCAGTTTCACCTTGTGACTGCTGGATGCCAGAAAAATACAACTTTCTTCATACATATAAAGGTTCTTTTCTCGTCCGTTGTGAGGTCTGCCCTAGAAGGTTGTCAAGTCTTTTACTGGAATTAAAGTAAGCCGTCTGTTTGTTTGTCTATGACAAGCTACTTTACCAACCTTAGCGTATAACTCACTAAAGTTGTTTTACGGCACTCACATAAAGCTCTGCCATAACTTCAGCGGCTATGGCATTTCTCAAGGCTGTGTGACTCTCGTACTTCCCAGTGCTTAAATGTTGAATATATGCCTCAAAATATGCTGTTTGTCTCTGTCGTATTTACTAGTCTTCTTTGTATAAAGAGTATGCTTGCAGTCCCAGCGGAAATCATGCTCAAAGCGAAAATGCCCATGTATCGTCAGCCAGGATGACTATTGGTTGACGAGAAGCCTCGTTTGTCGTTGGGACTTTCCTGTCCTCCAAAAACTGCTTTAAACCTTCCTATCTCTAAACAGCGTTATGCAGGAAACATTTCACATAATTTTGGTTAAACGTTTTTTTAACAGCTCCCAGTCATTTAGCTGACCAAACAGTGAGCCTATAATGTCCGCGATAATGGCTGTGAGAATCGCAATTGATAAGAATTACTTCATTTTTGCTTGATGTCTTCGCTCGATCCGCCGAACTGATTAGTTTACCCACACTGGTTGGATTATTGCATTAGAAGAAGGGATTTTCTACCATTTTGAGGCAGACTAACCAAGGTTTAGTAGGATAGTGTACGTGGTAGAATATCAGTTTACAGTACTGGCCGTTCCTAAGTTCGATCTTAGGTAGTCCACAGTACACTGCTGCCAAAATACACGGTGCTATTTGGCGTCCTTTTCAATTTCAATTGGCGCTTCAGTTGTCACTATTGCAGGAGGAAAGTTTTATTTGAGCACACTGCAATTTTTGTAAATTGTCAGTTGTTTGGTCTTCACTGTCAGTGCTAATTTGTTCCCGCATCGCCTCCGATCTCTTTCGTATTAACATAGGAACCTGTTAGGCCTAGATGTATGTACATCGATGAGCCCGGTACGATGTGTAGTTGATAGAACCGAACAGGCGAGTTCCAGGAAGCAGTTCAGAAGGAGATGTGATCGTTTATTGGCCTGACGTTTCGGATTCTCACTCGAACCCAAAGTCAATGAACCTTATCCGTGAACGTCCCTGATGATGGGTTAGGGTAAGAATTCGAAGTGGAAAGTCAATAAAATTCTTTTGTTCCAGGGATTGCACCTTCTCCTTCGAAACAAAGTAGTGTCCTCCGCGTTCTTCTTAATGCTCTTTGTTAAGTAAAATGTCTTTCATTTGTAAACCCCACACACCTCATTGGTTTGCGTTCGTTTCAACCACAGATTTGCCTTTTTCTCTTGGGGATGGCGCCTCTTTCCTCTACCCGCTCGGGTTCCGTCATCACGAATGATCAACTAGCCCCCTTAGCTATGATTTTAATGAACGCCCAAACTTCTGATTTGTCCACGTACAAACGATTTGTTTCTTGAATTTTCGATTTAATTCTGATTGTTTTAACTTACAGCGGCACCGACCGACATCTCTGACGGGAACAAGAATAACCAGCCTCATCGACACTTCTTCGGATATGTTGCCTTTGAATGGGCTCCTAAACCTTCTGTATTTAAACACTTAAGTCTTCTACCTTGTCCAATTATACTTCGTAGAACCCTGTCCAGTTTGTCTCAGGTCAGTCTGTTTAACTCTGCCCTATTGAACCTTTTTGAATATTAAACTTTCACCGAGATTAAAATTTGAGCTCTTTTATCGTCTTCTTGCCTGGTGCTGCGTACACACGGAATTTTACGTAGAAATCAGCGTCAAGTGCATGTCCTTTTTGTCGGTGACTGCCGGTACTGATAAGCGACCATCCAACTGCATAAGGTGGAAGTTTAAATAATCGAAACAGTTTTTTGCACAGTATATGTGTATATGTATCTCACAGAGTCTCACCTCGCGGATTCGCTACAGCTGTTACTGAAATATCGAACGGGGAGTGGAACAGAGAGTGAGGTAGATGCTGGGAAAGTATACTCTCACTAAAATTCAGCACAATTCACCGTCCATGCACCACCCTGCTGTGAAGCATACGGTGGACTTCGTCGAAATCGATGGCCCAACTGTCAGTTAATATCTGTGCTGTCAGTCTGGTAAATAGAAGCGAAGAGGCGAGTTCCAGGAAGTAGTCCCGAAGAAGGAGACACGATCACTGGAACAAGAGCTTTATTAGCCTGACCTTTCGGATTTTCACTCGAATCCATCATCATGAGTAAGATAAGGGCATTGGATCGCCCAGGTTGATAGGCCACTACATACCTATCAACATTGGCAGTTCGCCAGTGCATCGCAGATAGTTGTAGGTGGTGTGATCGTTGTCTGACCGGCCAGCGCTTGCAGTATGCAGTTGCTATGCCGTTGCTGTGCTCCAGCGTGCTTGTCAAGATTATCGGTTCCCACGCTCATCGCACGTGGTTGCATGTGGTGCGATGATAGCCCGCAGTCGACTTGCGGACGGCCAGATTTCGTCATCCGTTTGATTTCTTGGGTACTTTGGCTCGCCGACATTAGTACTAGGAGCAGTGGCCATCCGCGCGTTCTCTGCGTGGCTAACTACTTTGCCCAGACAAAGTCAACCGAATATGGAGTAGGCAGGTCGTTGCGTTTGCTGATTGATTGAGGGTCTGAAAACCATGACTTGAGCAGTCTGCGGCTCATGCGGTTGTCGCCTCTAGCAAGAACTTCGGCTTCATCAAACTTGAATGTGTGGCCGGATCCCGTAGAATGAGCTGTGACTTGGGAACTGGCGTCGTTCCTCCTCACTGCTGCTGCGTGCTCGGCCAACTGTCTAGGAGTAGTCTTCCAGTTTCTCCGACGTAGTCGCTGTGTCCAAAACTGCACCAGATCCGATAAACGACCCCAGTGGTTTCTTGCCGCGACAGTGGGTCTTTTGACCTCATGCTCTGACGCCTTATGGTTGCCTCTGGTCTGTGTGCAACTCTAACACCAATTACGGTAAATAATTGAGTAGTCGTATTCGAAATTGCGTCTAACAGTTGGCGTAACTGGCATTTTTACTCAAGTGGATTCTGCTTGATTTACCTACTTTGTATGATCCACCAAGTGCACTTTTTTAATAAATCTACGTTACCGATAATTCAGGGTTTATGACCTATTATCATTAACAAACATATTAGCTATTGCCGTTATACTGGTTTTCTTGGGAACGGCAGCGAGGACCAGCGTGTTCTGTTGTATTTTGCGCTCTCCGCCTTCCAGGCGGAAAATCGATACACAGTTGATCCCTGGTCGTCGCGGGGTTTAGGAACCACAGCTATTCTCGACTACTTGGACACCCCTTAAAACGGCTTCTAACTGCCCATTTTACTATTCAATCTCCAAATATGCCTTAAACTATCGTCTAAGACACTTTATTGTTATTTCAACGTCACATGACAACATTACCATTACGATATATGGCTACCCGTGAACACACCTACAATTGTTACGCTTACCAAGGCGAAAACTAGTCATATTACCCCTATGTTAAGGCACGCCCATTTTAATTTTATATATTATTTAAGCCCTGCCATTTTCATATAACATTGTTACATTCACAGATACAGAGAACCGGTAAATGTTATACATAAATATTTGAATATGCATGGAAAGAAATTACGAAATATTGAATGCTTAAGATCACGTAAATCGGACGTGTACTCACCAGTGGTGAATAATAACGTAAGAAAAACAGAATATGATGATGGTGTTGGTGGTGGTGGTGGTAATAATGATCATGACGATATTGATGATGATAAATAAATTGTGTATCCAATGAATGAAGAAGATGTGACTGCACAGCAAACCAGAGGTGCTCCTACCCCTTCTCCCCGTCAATCACATGCATAGCTTCCGACACTTCTTCAAGGGTTTCGAGAGGCTGTGGAGGTTCCTTCTTCAATGGGGCGAGAAACGTGGTGATAGGCAGCTGATCTTACTGCCTCTTAATGGTGACGTGTAGGTCAGTATATGGCCCCATCCACGCATCAAGTGTGTTTGAAAACTTTCCGGAGCGTTCCATTTAAGGATTCCATGCCCCAGTACTCCTGCATTCCCGTAGCTGCTCTCATATTTCGGGACAGACTTTCCAAAAAGCAGGCCTCCTCTCCCCCTCCTCGTCATCCTATAAACATGTCGTATCCTCTTCTTTGCTGGCATACTTCGTCAGGGCTTCTAAATCCTGCTCCGCCCAGAGGTCAGAGTAGACATCCTTGTGGGTGTCGCCTTCGTCCTAGATGGTGTCATCTAAGCCTTCTCTATTGAGCCTACTCGCCCTTATCAATGGCCGAATGGTGAATTTCCTCTGCAGATAAGCACTTATAATAATGAGCACACTCCGGCAACAACTTCATACAGCCTGCATTAAGCGTCTTCTCCGTCATAGCCTTTAACAGTCGACCGATGACCGTCAGACATTTGGCAATCAGGAATTTACTTCAATGCCCCTTCAGCATTAATTTGAAAATTATTTAATCATTTTGTATCAATAAAATGTATTTGGTCGCGAAAATAATTTGCGAATACTTTATAAATGCCCTTCGAAAAAAATCTGCGAGTGCAGGACCATGTATAGTAGTGGTCAACTGCGTTAAGTTTTAATTCCGAACTTTCATACCGATCCTGTCGTCTCGTTAAGGTTTTTACAATGGTCTGCCGATGCTATCCTTACATCAATTGGCTGCAAAAGCTCACAGTCTACGAGACGCCAACATATATATATCTTGCGGCCTCTGATGAAGCCGAGACTCGTTTTCGAGTCCTTAAGATTGCCCGTATTCCCGTGCCCTTCACCGACAGTTTGGATCCCACAGAGGCCACCCTGGCTGCAGAAACTCCCTTGGATCGTCTGTGGCGACTGGACATCTTTGAGGATCCGCACTGCTACACGCGGAGAGAACTCAATCTACTTATTTCGACGATTCAGGCTGTCAATAGGGTAGGTCAGTTTGGACAGTAAATGGAGGCCTACTTATGACCTGTTATCTTGAATTGATGGAAAGTTCCAAAGTGCCCCATATTTTGGTTCTCATTGCCCTCCCCCTCCCCCCAACCGTTGTCATTACGTGCGTCGTGATGCTGTTTGCCTACTGTGCGAATAATTGCGCAGAAATGGAAACTGCGTCCTTTGTTTCTCCTACTTTTAATTTTGTACTGCTGCGGCTAAAGTGATAGGTAACCCTAGTCGGGACAAGGCTTCAAGGAGCGATTTAAGGTCAGAGTACATAAGTGACGGTAAGTGCATGCTCTCAATCGTTGACGGTAATGCGATGAACATTTTAATGCTCCCTGCTCCAAACATTTTGTGCTACGAATGCGAAATGAGCAAGCGCCTATCCCGATTAAACTGCAAGTTTCGCTCTAGCGACCATTTCTAATTTATTTAATGTCGCCTGCTAGCCCCAGCCTCACTGGGGTCGGCGGAAACGTAGGCTGTTCTATCTCTACTAAATTTCAGAAAACTTGCGATATATCTCCACGCCATAATGGCAGACAGTGACAGGAGTACATTCTAAATCGCGTTCCTGATTCGTGAGATATGCCTAGATTACTTAGCCAACGTGTCTATGGCGGATGACAGTCAGTATTTTCACAACGTTGCTACTAAAATAGACTATCCATTCGCACACTTCTGGTCTGTTCGCACTCATCTGTTTAATAAGGCTTGGTCTCAAAAAGAGCCACGCTGCGTTAACCCTCATGATTGGAGACCGCGTCAGGGATGTAGCCCTACCAAAAGGTTCATCGTTACGCCTGTGTGACACTCTTTCTTTGCCGACAGTTCGATTTTCGTGAACGACGATCTCCACCGTGTACACCACAGCATGGTGGTCACCGGAAGCGGTGACTCGGATATCATCTGATTAGGAGTGCCGTACAGGCCACATTAAGAGGGGGCCTTTGATTCAATTACCCCACACACACACGCAGCACCACAAGCATGCTTACCATCGTCATCATCATCATCATTTTCGTCGTCGTCATCATCATCACTACCGTCCTCTTCACCAACTGTATGAGTCGTCTAGTATATTTGATTCCGGCTTACGCAGGTTCTTTAGCCGGACAGCGACCAAGCTTATGCTACCCGGAATCCGTCTGAACGGCGAACAGATCACTAGCTACGTTCCAGTCATACTATCCCATCTACATCTCTAACAGGCCATTTACTCTTGTTGTTAGGATGCCTCCGTCCCAAATGGCAGTTTTCTACGCAGGAATGTCACACCAACTAGCGTTCGATCGCATGCCCTCTCCCCCGCTGCGGAAGAAAACTCCTCTCCCTCCACTGAGAACTCCTCCTCCTCTAGCACAGATTCGGATACCGAGAAGTCCAATTCCACCACCCCGTTGTCAAGCGAACTCACCATGGAGGTAACCAGAACCACCGCGGCGGCGGCGGCGGCGACGGTCGCCACCGCTTCCCCGACAGATTCCGCCACTGGAACCGCCGCATCCATCAGACCCCTCTCGACTAGCTCTCTTGTGCAAAGCCTCACTGGTTTTGGTCTGGTGGGCTTTGTGCGTTTCCTCTTCGGCTACTACCTCATTGTCATCACACAGAGACGCGAGGTCGCACGCATAGGTGAACACCGAATCTACAAGGTCAGTTTTCGTGACGCTCACCGGCTGCTCATTATTCTTCCTGCGGATTTGGTATACGAAAACACTGAATCTGCACCGTGAGCATTGGTTTTCGGTCATGAGTGCTATTAAACATTTTGTACATGCGCTAGAAATGGCGTGCTCAAGCAGCCGACTACTTTACTCACATTGCTCCATGTTTAATCTTTTGATCTGGAGGTCGCAAATAATTGGCTCTGACATCGAGATACGGGATGATGCAGCCGTGGATGCACTGCATCAGTTCGAAGTGGAACTAATCCCCGACGTTATCCACTTAAATCCCTGTCAAAGTTGGCATGGCCGCAGTGGTAGTAGCTATACAGAGAGGTAGACAAACGTGTTAAGGCCTTGCGTAGTCCGAAGACAATGCTTTGCAATGGTCCGTAATGCCTTGGATTCTTCAATCGGCTAAACCAGTATTACCCTTAGCAGATCCAAACTACCGAAGTATAATACGTTCACGACGGAGCGAGTATTTGACTTCCCGTTGGTAAAAATAACTAGGTAACAGATCTAGCACAGCGATCACATTATATATATACATTTATAAGGTGGAACCGACAAAGACAAGGGAAAACCGGAATGGCCCTTTCTGGCTTATTAGCAGTCATCAGCCAGTCATACCCAATCCCGGGTGTGGATCACCCGAGATTCGAACCCGCGACCTTTGGTCATTGAGTGTAACACTACCATTGAGCCACGGGCCCTTTGTTTTGTCGGTTTGCGATCAGCACTATGAATTATGATAGTGAGGTGTTCACCGATCTGGCTAAGGACCATGGATGTTCCGTTGTGCCCTGGAGCTCACTTTAGAGCCCTCGCAGGCAGTTGCATAGCAACTTGGGGAATATGATGATAAGGTGGATATATATATATATATATATATATATATACATATATATATATATATATATATATATATATATGAAGAAGAAGGTTCGTCGGAAAAAAATATAAATATAAATAAATATAAGTATATATATTAAGCTTTTCATGACAGGGAGGCCTACATCCCCGTTGCTGAGGATCCAACGAAAAAACAGGCTGCATCCGTAAAGAAGAAGGTGAATGTGCTCACTAGAATGAAACTCATAAGCCCCGCGGACGCTACATTTCTAACTCTCAATGATCCGTGCATCGCACGTGCCTATGGTCTTCCAAAGATTCACAAAGCGGACGCACTCTTGCAGATCATAGTGCCACTCATTGGATCGCCTACTTATAACCTTGCCAAATGGTTATACAAACGCCTAAAGCACCTTAGTAATGGTTCACAGTACAGCATCAGCAACTCGCATGCTTTTCCTTCAAAGAATTCAAGGCCTTAATGTAAGTCCTGATGAATGCATTCTATCGTTTGATGTGGTTGCTCTTTTTTCCTCAATACCACATAACCTGGCAATTGAGGGCGTAGCTCAACGCCTAGAAGAAACGCCAATGGACATTCCAACGCAGCACGTTTTAGACATGCTCTGGCTCTGCCTTAAGAATTATTGTCAATTCGACGGTAAGCATTACCAACAGGTCAAGGGTACTCCAATGGGCTCACCGATATCGGGGCTACTTGCCGAGCTAGTCTTACAACGTCTAGAAGAAGCTGTGATTCTGTCTACGTCTTGCCTGTTGCAACTGCTGGCTATACCTGCTATGTAACGTAATCTTCTGACACAACGTCGTTATCTCGAGTAATGGCAACAGTAACGATCTAACTTCCATCAGTGGTGTCATACGGTGTTGTTTAATGTATATATTCCCTCACTGCCTAAGCATATGAGTACTTTAATGATCGGCTGACACATTTAGTCTTACGTCTTGCCTGTTCTATACTGCTTCTTTATACCTATAATATATATATATATATATATATATATATATATATATATATATATATATATATATATATTGAATAGTTGAGGTAGTATGCATTCCGAGATGATAAATGAAGAAAGAAGGCTCGTCGGAAAATCGAGGTTTACTCGTGAATTTTCAAGCTGTGAAAAACTGTCTCCGAAGTCACAGGCAACCACAATATCAGAGCTCTAATGGAGAAGTAGTTCCGAGGAAATTCGTTTCATTGCCATACATGCAGGGCATTTCGGAAACGATCGCCCGACAACTAGACCGATTTGGTATCTGCATCGCTCACAAGCCAGCGTCCTCCCTGCGGGCAGCACTATCACGTGTTAAAGATCCCGTACCCAAAGAGCAACAAACCAATGTTATTTACCGCATTCCATGTGCGAATTGCTCTTGCGCTTATGTAGGCCATACAGGCCGACGACTCGGGACCCGCATAAATGAACACAAACTGGCCATCCGCCGACGCGATCCCTTGTCTCTCGTGTTTTGCGCACGCCGTTGATTGCGACCACCGCTTCAATTGGGAGGGAACGGAAGTGGTCGCCATGGCTAGCACCAAACAGGCACGCGAATTCCTCGAAGCTTGGCACTCCGGCACAAACAGTATCAACCGCCACGTCGATCTGGATGCGCATTACGAAGGTCTGCGTGCACGGTCCACTGACTTGCGCCACCTTAAAATCAACATTTGCTTATCCGTGCCCAGCCAAGTGTATCCTCGCTGACTCTGCATCTCCCGCCACTTGACTTGCTATCATAACTCTAGCACCCCTCATGCGACAGCTATCGTAACAGGATTCACGGCCCCCTAAAACCCCCCATGGCGTCAGTCTGTCGATGTAACCTCTCGGCCCCTAAACCCTCCAGCGTGACAATCCCAACTCTTACTTCTCATTTCGCCTGACGACGGGTTGGCGTAACCAGCTTGAAAATTTACGAGTAAACCTCGATTTTCCGACGAGCCTTCTTTCTTCATATATATATATATATATATATATATATATATATATATATATATATATATATATATGTATATATATATATATATATATATATATATATATAGATCATAGATAGTATGCATTCCGAACTGATACAATGAAAAGAGGAAGGGGCTCTTCGGAAAATGCGAGTTGTACGTGTGAATTTTCAAGCTTGTCACACTACTTCGTCGTCAGACGAAATAAATAAAAGTGAATGTTAGAATGTCTCACTAGACAGGCTGGCTGACAGGGCCGAAAGACCATTGGCTTGTAAAAGGTGAGTCATGTTAGATGTTGAGCTAGGGGAAGGGGGAGGTGGGACAACTGCGGTTTTTGGTGCTGCAGGGGGAGGGTGGATAGTGGATCAGTTGGATTCCGGGTGGCTGGGTTACCGGTAGTTGATGTGGCGTTTGGACGGTGGCTGTGAGTCATAAACGTAGACCCTCATAATGGGTTGCCAGGTCAACATGGCGGTCGATACTGCCCGTACAGGAGTAACAGACCTCGAGGAATTCTCTCGCTTCTTTTGTGTTGGCCATGACGACGACCTTAGTTTCATACCAATTGAATTGATGGTCGCACTCGAGTGCGTGCGCAAAGACGAGGGACCATGGGTCTCGGCGGCGGACGGCTTAGGCAAAAAAGACGCCAGCAAACTCTACCTGCTGACGAAGCGCAAGGATTACGCTCACTGAAATCGGATGAAAATATTGTTGTTGTTCCCGCTGACAAAGGTGGTTCTACTGTTATCATGGATAAAGATGACTACGTTAATAAGGCGAACAAAATATTCAGTGATATCGAGGCCTACACTCTTTTTGCCGAAGACCCGACAAAAAAGCAAGCCGCAGTCATCAAGAAAAAGGCCAATGAGCTCGCTCGCCTGAAAGTCATAAGTTCAGCTGACTCAAAGTAGATGACCCTCGGAGATCCCCGTATCGCACGCGCATAAGGTCTACCGAAAGTGCACAAACCGGATGTTCCACTGAGGATTATAGTGCCACTGATCGGATCACCTACGTACAACATAGCTAAGTGGTTGTACAGGCACCTGAAGCAGCTAACACATGGATCTGAATACAGCATTAACATCTCTCACGCATTCCTCCAAAGGATCAAAGGCCTCAAAGTAAGTACTGATGAATGCCTCTTGTCTTTCGACGTCGTTGCCTTGTTTTCTTCCATACCGCATGACTTGGCAATTGAATGCGTAGCTCAACGCTTACAGAACAATCTCGTTGAAATTCCAACGCAGCATGTTATAGAACTGCTCAAACTCTGCCTTAGGAACTACTGTCGATTCGACAATAAGCACTACCAACAGGTAAAGGGCACCCCAATGGGCTCGCCAATATCAGCACTACTCGCCGAATTGGTTTAGCAACGACTAGAAGAAGATGTTTTCCAAACTCTGAAGCCCAAAATCTGGCTTCTATATGTATATGACACCTTTGTCGCAATAAAGGACTGCGAAGTTGAGCAACTGCATCATATGCTGAATGGTGTTCTCCCAGCCATACAGTTCACTCGTGAAGAGGCAGTAGGAGACAGCCTGCCATTTCTGGACGTTCGAATCCAAAAGCTACATGATGGTAGTCTCACAACAAGCGTCCATAGGAAAGGATCTAATGCTGAGATTATCATCAACTACGGAAGCAACCACCCAGCAGCTCACGAAAGAAGCTGCGTCCGAACTCTGTTCCCCCGGGCATACCGTTACTACAACAGCGATGATATCCTTAAAAAAGAGCTTGTTTACCTATATCGGTTGTTTCGGTGTAACGGGTATCCGGTTAGTTTTGTAAAGAACTGCCTCATGTATATAAGTTCTTGGATTACGGGGGTGGGTGGTTGGCTCTAGACCATAAATATACCCTAAGACAAGGATAAAACGTGTCAACAGGGCTTCAAGCTGGAGCAGCTGTTCTCTACTTGTTCCCCTATAAATGTGGCGTTACGGGAACATTAGCTGTCTAAGCTTCAACAGAGATCCGGCGTTTCCATCGGTAAACAAACTACGGTGATAGTGGCAGCATTTGGGCTGGAATTTACAACTGCCTTGCTCTGATACACAGTGACTTTAGAAGAAAGAACAACCGACTAGTCTCATGAGGCGTTAACAGAACTCATGAAATGTGTTTTCAACCAGGAAGGATTACTTAAGTAGGGCGATAGGGTTTATTATCTGGCAACTTAACCCGAAGATATTTGACTCACGCTGGATTGTCACTTTTGAATGCGCCTCCTTCCAAACGCCTGCAACGATGAAAATTGACTGTTGATGCAACAAGCATTTTTAAATTTCTTTTTTGACTGTAGAAATCCAAGTATTTTTTATAGAAAATATGCATAGAAATATGATTTTTGCACTCTTATGACAGTAAACCAGGTTCGCTTCAAACTTTGTACATCAAGAAATTATAACTATCAGTATAAAATGGGTTCTGAGGTAAGATACGGGCATAGGTACCCCCAGAATTGCAGGTGGCTCTGTATTAAATTCCAGGGATACTTGCACCTAACATTAACCCTAACCTTACCTTAATCCGGACCTTAACACTAACACTGCTAACCTTTCTAGAGGTTAGCACAAAACCAACTGTAAAACAGGGATACATATTGCTGTGTCCTATCTTTTCTCCATTCATGAATAGCTTTCAGCCCAATCTAACGTTGTTTGCGTTTAGTGTTTACAGTCCAGAAGCTATATTCTTTCATTATACGGAAAACCATATAATCCGCTATGGGATTTAAAAAGGTGACAAATAAGGCTCATAAAATTTTTCAATGAATGTGAACCCTGTTGTACACTTCACAAACAATATCGATACACAGACAAACACAGTGCTATTTAATGGACATTTTGCGATCGTAAACTTTAATAAGTACAAACTATTTTAAACCGAAATTCACCCTTTCCTTGAGTAGAAGGCATGAGTTGCTACAGAATGGGTACATGAAAGCACATTTTGCGACTTTTTCTCTGAAATGTATTACATTTATAAGGACATAGAAAATAAATGGAAAATATCGTACCAATTAAGTAGTCATTGTTAAAGAGTGTGGTTTTTGCAGGCGTCTGAAAATAAGCGCATTCGAGGACCAGCATTCTGAAATGACTGAAATATCAGGCTACTAGTTCGCAGGATAATCAATACTACAACTCTATCTAAGTACTTCTTCCTAATCAAGAGCGCATTTCGGGATTTTTTGCAACTTCATGAGATGCATCATCTTCTATAAGAGTGGCAGCAATCTCTTTTTGTTGCGCTCTTTCCAAAATAGGCGAGCGTGGGCATTCTCTAGCGCCAAGGACGTTAGCATCAGTTATATAAACGCCAACTTTCGGCAAAAATCCTGGTGAGTAAGCGCCACGTCTTCAGGAGGGTGTGAATCAAAGAAGTCTAGACGCCCTGCTTGCCTGTCAAAATGAATGAAGCTGGTATTTGCCCCGTTATGGACCCTTGAACGCAATGGTTTCAAATTTATACGCTTATCCCTTTCATCGACCTACAGCAGTAGTTAAATAGAGGTTGATTTTGTGTTCTCTGAGCTTACGGATCTAACTGAGTCACATAGATTAACCCCATTACTAAATGTCTGGACTTACGGAGAGGCGAGCAAATGCCTCGCAGTTAGTAGGATCATTATAGACCTTATAATTCTTAGCGATAATTCTGTGCGATAAAATGGTCCAGAATATATCTCTTCACGACCACATTGGCGTTCAGATAAGGCGAAACCAAGCCCGATTCCGGTAGGGATTATGCACAATCACCTAATTTAATCAACTCAGCTGTGTGGGGAATCCTCATACAATGACTGCAACCCTTCGAATGTTTCGCCTACATTTATTTGTCGGTAGCTCAACGTCGGGTAACAACGCAGCATTAAAAGCAAGTTACAGGTTACGTACGATGGGCTCCGCGCGTGCCTTTGATCCCGTTACAAGATGATTGTAGAGGAGGCTTTCTTCAAAGCCATCCTTATATACGCTGTAAAACGTGGCCTCTGAGCGCTGCCGAGTAGCGAAAACTGCAAATTGTCAATGACCCGTGCCCCCACAGAATGCAGTGACATCAAAGATAGGTTTACGACAGTAGAAGGGTCAAGGCTTCAGCAAGGTCAGACCTTAGGATCCTGTCCCAATTGGAAACGCCATCGGGGTGGGGAATTAAATCATATAGCTGAAGCTCTTTCAAGTGGTAAATCCGAATGTAAACTAGAGATGAATAGCTAGTGACTCGTCTTCTGATCGCAAAAGACCGGCTACGTGGGTAAGCGAGTGTGGGAACTAAAAACGGAAACTTTAGTGTTGTTAGTATTTGCTGCCAGTAAAAGCAGTACTAATAACCAAATGATATGGTTCAGTTGAGATGGAGGCTGTATGACACCCCCTAAACGGGCCAAGTGGTAGATGCGTTGGACCAACACGGGGGCCACATCAGGGCACGGCAGGCGTTATTCGGGTTGCGCTCCCATAACAAATGCTGAACATGGAGGTGTGGTGGCACGCCTAGGGGTGGCTAGGACTTAAGGGACCCGGCCGCGCCAGCCACCTGCGTTCTCTCCCACCTCCGGTCTTCTTGACTCTGTCTTGACACCGGGCTCAGGTGGGGAAGGAAGAGAGAGTGCGGTAGATGCAGCGCAAGTCTACTATCACCTAAAACTAAATCACGCGCAAGTCACCGTCCCTGCTCCACCCTTCCATGGAGCATACGGTGGACATCATCGGACTACGATGGTCGAACTATCGTGTATGACACCTCAACTAGAGGCTGAAGTATGCATTTTGCAGTATACGTGACTCGCATGGTCTGGACATGACGTTCCCGCGCTCGATAAGGCAACTTTCAACGTCATGTACGCACGGTCGGACCACCTTTGTTCCGACTGTTCACCCTTCAGTCTATGAAATTCCTGCTTTGCCATATACCCTGCTGTGTCCCCTAAGACTTCACTTGTGATGTTTCTCATCCTCAATACACGTCTTGTTTCCAGCCAGCCTTCTGTGTTGGATACATAATATTGGCGCCGCAGCTCAATGAACATGGCTTTATTGCCTACACCGTTACCTTTCTGGCCGAAAAATGCTCCGATACCCTGAAACGACTCATGGTTACAATGGAGAAAGACATTTGAGCATTACATTGAAGTGCTTCCGATGTTGGCACCCACGTGTACACTAGATGTTAACTCTAAATTGAAACTCCTCCGAACCCATCTAGGAGAGTTGGCACAACGTTACTTCGACGCCCTTAAGTTGTAAGAGGTTACCGATTTTCAAACAGCATTCACAAAGCTCGAGGCAGCGTGGGCTGCAAAATATAACATCTTTCTGAGCCGCTATCGGTTTTGTCAGATGCGTCAGGAATCCAATCAATGCCTTGGTGATTTCATTACGAATCTGACACTCGCCATCCAGGACTGTAGATATGAAGAGATCAAGGCAGGTGAATTCGAGCAGGCAAGGCTCATTCAGCAGTTGATCGTTGGTTTGCGCGATGAAAAAACGCGGGAATATCTGTTATCAGAGAAGAGAGATTTGTAGTGGGAGAAGGCCAGTCATCAAGAGCGCGTAAGGCAAAAACCTTCAGCAGCTGAATCAGTCAAACGTTGGAGTGATATCATCCTTCAAACCTGAATTGGCTGTCTCTCTGGTAAACACTACCGGGATTTCATCTAAACAGCAATTATCTGTTCCTTCAAGACAACTACCGTCCTGCTACCGTTGCGGTCAGCACCACATCCGATGGTCAGACTGTAGACACCAAAAGACAGTTTGCCGGTTTTGCAAGAAAATTGATCACACCGAACGAGTCTGCTTCTTCAAAAGACGGACGAACACTAAAATGCACGCCACCTACCCAAATCCAGCTGGGGATGGCGAGGCGATACGCCGAATGTTTTCAATGAACATGCCGCTACAATCGCCCTTTACTATTACACTTCCGGTGGATCGTCATCCCGTTGAGTTTGAAATTGACACTGGCACAGCTGTTACTCTCATCATCGTGGCCTCTCTTCCAAAAGTCCCCCATCTCCTTTCGGCTCGTTCTACTTTCCGTAGTTACACTGGGCAAAACGTAGAAGTTCGAGGCATTTTACGGCCGAAGTTGAGCATGATGAAGAACTTCATTATTTGCCAATTCATGTCGGACGGGACTGGATAAAATGCATGCCTTCTGAGCTATCCTAGGTACATCGGATTGGTGTTAACCCGGCACTAGATTCCCTGTTGATAAATCATAGAGAATTGTTTCCCGATGATTCTAATACATACTACCGCGGCCCACCTGTGAAATTGCAATTTAACTCAGAATACCAGCCTCAGTTTCTCAAGCTCGGTCAGTCCCCTATGCAGTCGCACCGAAGGTCGAAGAGGAATTGAATCGCTTACAGAAAGCGGACATCTATCGAACCCGCGCAGTATTCGGAATGGGTGGCCCCAATAGTCCCTGTTCTTAAATCTGATGGCAACATACGTATCTGTGGCGACTACGAGCTGACGATAAACTCAGCAACTAAACTAAATCTGCATCGAGAACCTGTATGCATCCCTCTTGGGTGGCCAAAAATTCTCAAACTTGGACCTGAAGCCAAGTCGTCCTAGCTATCGAATTCCGAGACACCACAACCAGCAATACGCACCGAGGTTTATTCCGATACAAACGAGTCCCATCTGGAGTAAGTTCTGCTCCAGGTTTATTTAAATGCTCGAGTGATAGCCTCGTGAAGGACATACCTCACGTTTGCGCATATCTTGAGGATATATTAGTAACGGGCCCGTCTGAAAATAGGCACCTGGAGACTCGAAACCTAGTGCTAGCACGTTTAGAAAACGCAGGTTTCAAACTCAGGAAAGATAAGTGCACTTTTATTGCAGAGTCGGTGGAGTAGCTTGGCTTTAAGTTAGACAAAACTGGCCTCCACCCACTCGAACATAAGCTCAAAGCCTTAAAGACGGCTCCTCGTCCCAACAATATTAGTCAATTGCGTTCATTCCTTGGGTTGGTTACCCACCTTATTTGATTAATGAATCAATCGGCTACAATTCTGAAGCCCCTTTATCGATTACTCGAATAGAATCATTGCTGGAACCGGTCGGAAGTGGAACAAAATGCTTTTGAACGATCAAAGGCGACCCTTACCTCATTTTCTCGTCTGATTCATTACTACCCCAAAAAGCCTATCATACTCAAATACGATGCGTCCCCATACGGCGTGGATTCGGTTCTTATGCACAGACTGCCTTCTGGGGCCGAGATGCCGATTGCCTTTGCATCAAGAACCATGTCCCAGGCGGAAACTAACTACTCGCAGCTAGATAAAGAGGCTTTAGCAATAATATTTGGCCGACAACGCTTCCACTTGTATCTTTTTGGCCGACCCTTTGAAATTCACACTAACCACAAACCTCTCTTAGGTTTGTTGGGTGAAAAACGAGGGATACAACAAATGTCAGTACCGAGAATGCAACGATGGGCACTCACTCTTTCCGCTTACACATATGCAATGAAATATGTTACGGGTAGTGCAAACTTAGTGGCTGACGCCTTGAGTAGGCTTCCCATTGTCGACGATGGCGTTAACGGAGCACATGCTTTTGAGACCGTGAATCTTTACAGAACTTAGTTAACGCACTCGTAACGTGTTAACGAATTAGACAATGGACATCCAGAGATCCTTGCACTCGGACTGGTCGTCTTCTGCCTCCCCTGAACTTCAGCCATTTAATAGCCGTCAGAACGAATTGAGTCCACCAAATGGATGCATGCTATGGGGCAGTCGTGTAGTGGTGCCCCCACAGGGCTGACAAGCCGTGCTCAAAGACCTGCATAATGCCAATCGCGGTACAGTGAGAATGAAAGCCCTCGCCCGCAGTTGTGATAGTGGCCACAAAATTGACAAAGACATCGGAAACATGAAAAAAACGTGCCACGTGTGTCAACTAACACAGAGAACCTTACCGAAGGTGCCTCTGAAGCCTTGGGCCTGGCCCAACTCGCCCTGGAAGAGGGTACGCATCGACTATTTTGGGCCATTCCAAGGCCATATGGTCTTGTTGGTGGTTGACGCCCACACTAAATGGATTTAAGCTATTCCAACCGGAAATTTGTTTCTCAGTTACCACAATCAACAAGCTACGCACCGTTTTTCTACTTTCGGGATACATGAAATGGTCGTTTCAGACTATAGCCCGGCCTTTACTAGTGCAGAATTTAAAGAATTTATGGACAACAATGGAATTAGGCATTTAACCACTGCGCCGTACCACGCGGCTTCAATGGCCTCGCAGAGCGCGCGGTTCAGGGGATAAAATACGGGGTAGTCAAGCAGACGCAAACGGACTTAAGCACGAAGCTGGCACGCTTTTTGTTAAGCTGTCGTATAACCCCAAACGGCTCAAATGGTTCTTCATCGGCAGAATTAATGTTCAAGCGGTAGTTGGGCACATGGCTCAATCGGCTTAATCCTTCAATGCATGATAAATTCCCTGAGCGACAGACGAAGATGAAAGCGCGATATGATGCGCAGATGAGACCTCGAATCCTCTTGTCTAACGAAAGTGTATGCACGAGACTGGAACACGAAGCGAACTGGTGTCCAGCGACAGTTCGATCAAGTGAGGAACAGATCGTAGAATTGGCGTTAAACGATGGGAGAATTGTGCGTTGGCACGTGGACCAAGTCCGCAGCCGAACGGACACAGAAAGTGAAGAATTCGGGAAGTTTGAACTGCCCGCAACCCTTGGTGTTGACTGTGGCGTCTAGAGGACGGAATATCTACAGCATACCCTTACTACAAAGCCGCCAGCCGAGGGGTCTATTTCGCATCACCCTTCTACCCCGTCTAGTAGTAACGTAGGGGCAGAGGAACCAGTGACTTCGAAAAAACGGCGCACAGCTCGAAAATACCGCCCTGAGAAGATCGACCCGACTCCGCAAACCAGTACAACGTTTTCAGGAAGAAACCTATTAGAACATTTATTAACAAAACCTCATTCCATTTTGTGTATCTTTCCCTCCTTTCTGCCCGACCTTGTCCAATTTAGGGTAGAGGGATGCAGTGTACGTGACTCGCACGGTCTGGACATGACGCCCCCGCGCGTGACAAGGCAACTTTCAAGGTCATGTACGCACGGCCAGACCACCTTTGTTCTGACTGGTCACCCTTCAGCCTATGAAATTCCCGCTTTGCCATATACCCTGTTGTGTTCCCCAAGACTCCTCGTGCTGCTTCCCGTCCTCAGTACACGTCTTGTTTACGACCAGCTTTCTGTGTTCGATAAGTAACACATTTAACAGCATTTCATCTAGTATTTCCCCACTTTGACAGTCAAGCCTCTGACCAGGCACTACGTAAGTGTGGGTATGCGATAACTATACGGTCTTCACTGGTCGACAAACCAGACTGGAATAGGTGGCTGATATTAAGCCCCAATAAAGTGTGGACCTGCCTACCAAAGCATGCACAATGGGTTTTGGTGAGTTAGGATTATGAACTCACGTGTTAACTCCAGCGACCAGGCAGGCGGTTCTACCGATCTACAAAGAAAGAAGGTCCCGATGGGTCGCAGACGCTGTTAAGACTAGTCAGGAAATCAGCCACAATATCCACCAGCCAAGACCATCGTAAACATAAGATAGCGTTTTTTGGGGTTATAGAAGTTAATCTCTCACTGTCAGACGGTTTTTCCATTTGACAACAGTCCCACAGAAGTTTTGCATGCAATCGATTATTAGAATCTTGGGTAGGTATGCCTTGTATGGCCACCTAAACAGTACAAGGGAAAAGGAAATGCCCCGCTAACTTTAAATAGATGGTCTTATGGTAAATTTCAGGATGGATGAATGCACCCGTGTCTTACCGCTACCACTTGCCCTACCATAAAACTCAACTGCAACCTTAATCTCAACCCTAACCCTATCCTAAACCTAAACCCAAAATTTAAAACGATAATAACTTTAACCCTCAGTCTTACCATAACCCTAACCCCAACTCTGACCTTTACCTCAAACTTAAACCTAACCCTAAACTTAAACCTAAACCTCACCTTTATCCGACACATAATTTCCTTGGAATTTAGCGTCAAACCACATGTATTGTGGCCAGTTCCTATCCCGTGTCCTGTTTAGGTGGCCATACAAGGCATTCTTACCGAATCTTGTTTAAAATGAAACAGTGTTCGGATGGCGTTGGACAAAAGGGGATATAAGATATCTAAATACACACCGACACAGGCAAATTTCGCTTTTTGACCCTGAGCCCAGGGTGAGAAACACACTTCAGCTCATCACAGCACTTCGCCGGCGAGTGAAGTTTACAGTTTCAAGCAAAATGTTAAATGACCCGATGTACCCGGGGTCAAGCCTCTTGCGCGCCAAACGTATAGGGCTGTGTTTTGACTTGATGCGGACGGCCAGTAATTCGTAAAGGTTGTTCCTAGTCTTTGCGAACAACAATTCTCGTTCAGGATGCACACTGCTCCTTCTAAGGCAATGCAGGGTAATTAAGGGCAGTTTTTGGCCCATTTTATATGCCAGGTCAGCTGGTCAACGTACGGTGGCCGACTGCCCACCCATATTGCAACCAAAACACTTGTCAAAATTAGAGTTTTTTACCGCATGGACTCTCCTGAACATTGCTTACAGCCGGTAGCCGTACACATGAATCGGGCCTATGTTATATGAAGCAGTATGCTCTGATTTTAATATAATTTGGAAGCAAAACTGGGCTCTCCGAGCCAAAGGCGTCTATCTAATTTTCCTGCTGATGGAGCGCAAAAGTACCGAACCCATGCAGGTAGGCTGGCCATCGAGAGCTCACTGTTAATTGGACTATCAGACTTTATATGGTGTGACAATGGACATTTAACTGAACTTTGTCTTCCCTCAGCTTTCTTCTTTAGCTCCTTCTCTCCATTTTCTTTAATCGCAGGCATAAAGTGTCAATCAGTCAAATAAAGTTTTTTGCAGAGAGTTCTTATATGCTCTCCCTGACAGGACACGGGAACAGGAACCGCCCGGAATAGATTTAACTTTGCGCCAAGCTCCATGGTAATTTGGGTTAGGGTTAAGGGTATAGTTATGGTTAAGCTTAGGTTTACGGTTACTAGGGTTAATGTTTTGGTTAGAGCACGGGAGTAGTTACTTTTCCTGTAATTTATCACAAAGCTAGATGTAATATATGTGGGTATGTACGTTTCTATTCCCGAGTCCTTTCGGAGGTGGACATAAAGGCCCTTCCGGCCGAAGCTTTTCCTGCGATTTATAGCACGCACTAAGTCCAACATATTCTGGTTTCAAACGTCTCTTGATGAATCGGATGAATATCAGTGTTCTTTGTAACCTTACAAGCTGAGGAAAGCTACCGGCACTTCGTGACGATGCCAAAGAAATTAATGTTTTGCGATTTTAAAACATTCTTACGAAAACTGAATCGACTAATATCAACACTAAAGTAAACAGAAAAACATAAAACAACAAGTAAATACCAGAAATCATATTTAGTGCCGCTATAAGTTACACCTGAAAAAATCGTGATTTCCTATGCAGAAGGAATGTTGGTCTAGTCATAGCATGCTCAGATCCACCTTCAGGGTTTGGCACAAAAGGTCCATTGAGATTAAAATTCAGTATTTGGTGGCAGCCAGACATATCCTCATCCCAGTCTGAATAAAATAGCTAATTGATCTGAGCTTCAGTGTTATTGAGCGTACACTTGTCCTGATTCTTACGATGCGCAAAGTCATTAGGCACGCTGCTAGCACCCAGAGGCTGAGCCAAACGAGACCTTGGGAACAAATGGCAGGCGGTGTTGATGAAAGCACGAAGCATATCCACAAAAAATATACATGACTGGGAGCGCAATCGAAAATGTCGAAAAGTGAATAAAAAACCATAAAAATTGGAAAAAATGCTAGTTTTTACCTCTTCTCCTGCTTCGGCGTCTTTATTTTCCCTCCTTTTGTCTTTACTACTCTGTTTTCCCGTTCCGAACCTTTTTCCTCTTCTTCTTCCTCCTCCTCCTCCTCATTCTTCTTCTTATTCTTCTTCTTCTTCTTCTTCTTCTTCTTCTTCTTCTTCTTCTTCTTCACATCTTCCTCTTCATCCTCATACTCGATCTCTTCTTCTAACTTTATACTCATCCCTGGAGGAATGATAATAACATGTAAGTGGATCTCAACTGGGTCATATACCGTAGACCAGTTTATCGACAAGAAAGGCAATCGTTGGAACAAATGTTTTACGTGCCTGAGGTTTCCATTCCATATTGAAATCCATACTCAGAGACAGAATCAAATAATGGAAACTGCTTTGCACAAGTGTTACAGAATATATAGGAAGCAGTTGCATACATACATGCATCCGATAGTTCGACCGTCGATTTCGACGAGGTCCACCGTATGCTCCACTTCAGGTGGTGCAGGGACGGTGACTTGCGCGTGAATTAGTTTTAAGTGACAGTAGCCTTGCGCTGCAGCTACCGCACTCTCTCCTCCTCCCCTACCTGAGCCCGGTGTCAATACAGAGTAAAGAAGACCGGAGATTGGAGAGAGCACAGGTGGCTGGCGCGGCCGTAGGCGCCCCTGGGTGTATCACTACACCCGACTCGGATCCAACGGAGCGGGAGTGCCATAAAGACCACATTAAGACGGAGCCATTGCAGCCTGACTCTCAGTCCACCAGGAGTGTCGTCAAGACGACGGCCTTGTACATCTTCAGTTTTGTGTTCAGGTGAATACCGTGGCGATTACACGCGGAGGCCTGCAGCCGGCCTAAGGCCTGACTAGCTTTGGAGATCCGTTGAGAAACCTCATCATCGATTCTCGTGTTGCGTGACAGCGTGATTTCTAGATAAGCGAAGGTTTCCACGTTTTTGAACTGAGCACCGTTGACATTGATTCGGGGAGCTATGTATTCCGCGCTGGGTTGCGGCTGGTGCATGACAACCGTTTTGGCTGTACTGATTGTTAATCCGAAATCGGCGCAGCCTTCGGCGAAGAGGTCCATGCTTCTTTGCATGTCCTCCTCCATCACGGTTTTAAGAGCGCAGTCGTCCGTGAAGAGCAAGTCATGAACTGTAGTCGTAGACACATGCGTTGAAGACTGCATACACCGACTGGTGAGGTGTCCGGTAGGTGTACGGTAGGCGTCCATCAGCATAGCCGAGAACATGAGACTGAAGAGGGTGGGGGCCAGTACGCAGCCCTGCTTCACTCCGTTGGTCACTGCGAATGCTTCGGATACCGTCCCGTTGTCAGTGACGCGCGCCATCATCCCCTCATGAAACTGACGCACCATGTGCATGAACAGCTCAGGACAGCCGAATTTCTGCATGACTTTCCACAGTCCATCGCGATTCACCATGTCAAAGAATTTCGTCAGATCTACGAATGTAGTTTAAAGGTAAGTTCACATCTCCTGGCACTTCTCTTGTAGCTGGCAGGCGGCAAAGATCCCGTCGGTTGTTCCGCGGTGTCGGCGGAAGCCACATTGGTATTCCGAAAGCAGGCCCTGCTCTAAGTAACCGTTAAGACGATTGAGAAGGATACGGGCGAAGATCTTCCTGGTGAGGTTGAGCAGCGAGATGCCTCTGTGATTATCATAGAGTTGCCGATTCCCCTTCCTTTTGTAGAGATGGACGATGGTCGCGTCTTTGAAATCCTGACGAACTTGTCCTTGGCACCACATCTCCTGGAATAGTGTTGTTCTGCCATCAGCCGGGGGCCATCGTGCTTATCTACTTCCGGTGAGATTGCGTTGGATCCCAGTGCTTTACCGCTGGAAATCTGCTGCACGGCCCAGATGGTTTCTGGTAGGGAAGGTGGCAGATCCAGGTCATTGTTCGTGTCCACTTGAGGGAGTCGGTCAATGGCAGCATCGGAGATGATTGATGAGCAATTAAGGACACTTCTAAAGTGCTCGGCCCAGCGCTTCAGAATTTGCGATTTCTGAGTGGACTCACCCGAGCAACCTTGAGGTTATGGCGAAGGGGATGGGGACGGAGGGTATTGCTGCTTGTTTGAGTTTTACGGCCGCGTATTTTGCGATCTGCGAGCCGCGGCCGGCTGCAGAAGACGTGATAACCAGCATTTGCTTAGGGCACCTTTCTAGCCCCTTCCTCCGCGAGGAGCCAAGCAGTGCTGTCCCTAAATAGGGCTGCTCGGACATCCCAGACGGCTGCCGAACTCCACTATGGGTCACGGTTTTGTTTTAGTGGGAGAAATGACCCGATTTACCCTGGGCCGCCTACGGGGTTGCTGTCGCCCCCAACGTAGGACTTTTTGAGAGGGGGGAAGTGGGAATTTCGGGAGTTAGACATACCAGGTGTGGAGGCACGCACAACACCGGAGACCCTCACCTGGTTTAGCCCGCCGGTCGTGACAGTTGCCCGGGCATAACCCAACTTTGAGGAGCCACAGGTGAGAGTTGGGTACCAGTTAGAGGCGGCCACAGGAGCATTCACCACCTATACGAGACAAATGGAGCGACCAAATGCTATCTGTGTGGTGCTACCCCTAACTAGTACCCCTACATACATGGCAGTTCGACCGTCGATTTCGACGAGGTCCACCGTATGCTCCACACCAGGTGGTGCAGGGACGGTGACTTGCGCGTGAATTAGTTTTAAGTGATAGTAGCCTTGCGCTGCAGCTACCGCACTCTCTCCTCCTCCCCCACCTGAGCCCGGTGTCAAGACAGAGTCAAGAAGACCGGAGATGGGAGAGGGCGCAGGTGGCTGGCGCGGCCGGAGCCGCCCCTGGGCGTGCCACCACACCTGGCTCGGATCCCACGGAGTGGGAGTGCCATAAAGGCCACATTAAGAAGGAGCCATTGCAACCTGACTCTCAGTCCGCCAGTCAGCCACTCCACACAAAACACACATTGGGCTGACCACGCGGTCCGAGTTATCCCGTCAGTTGGCAACCTTCCAAGCCACGGCTTTTAGCGCACCGTGATAGTTTCAAGCGCGTCAGATTGTTTATAGTGAGGAATATGCACTGAGCTGTCGACTCACTCTCTCCCCACCCCCACAGTCAGACTACTGTCCGAGCCGGTCAGTTGCCTGATGTGGGAGTGGGCGCATTGGCTGACGGATCGGCGTACCCGTCTTCGCGCGCCACAGCACGACCTGGCCCCCATAACGCACACACCAGGATTCACAAACTCAGGGGATATGGAGCAGCCATCGCCGTCTGACTCCCAGTCCACTGGTCAGCCACTCGACACACACAGCACATACACTGAGCCGACGGCGTGGTCTGGTGGAAGCGTCAGATTGGCAGACTTCTCAGCCACGGTTTCTAGGAAACCGTGATATACTCTGGTAAATGGTGATTGTGAGGGTGTAGTCGATGTATTGGTGTAGGTAGTGTGTGCTGATGTAGCTTAGCCTCCGGTGGTTTACCGGAGGTTGTCGTGGAGGTGCATGTGTCCTAAGAGGCCCATGCGGTGTGTAAATGTGCGGGAGCAAGGAGGTCAGTGAAGGCGGGCGCGTCGACTATATGTCGGAGCCCCAGGCACTGGTTCACCAGCCTCCGTGCGATGGATTCGCAGGTGACCGACCAGGCCGATGCGTGAGTTGAAGTTGCGGGCGCAGTGTGGGCAGGAGAAATCGGTAGAGGCTGGGGCGATGTCATTCATGGTAGTGGGGGTGGCAGGGGCGCTAAGAATGGCAGGAGCGGAGGGTGTGAATGGTGTATCGGTGTTGTCGGCATTGTGGTGAATTCCGCTGTCATGGATGCGCATGTGACCGAATAGGCCCATGCGATGAGTGAATGCGCGAGTACAGTGAGGGCAGTGGAGGCGACGATCTCTGCTGTGTGATGGTGTTCCAGGCACTGGCTCACCGGTCTCTGTACGATGTATTCGCAAGTGACCGACCAGGCCGATGCGTGAGGTGAATGTGCGGTCGCATTGAGTACAGCTTAGAGAGATTCCCCATCGCTGATGGTGGTTGTGGTGGTAGTAGTGAAGGCGAAGGCAATGGTGGTTGCGGTGGTGGGGGTAACAGGCGATGAGTAGATGGATGTGGTCTCTATGATGGTGGGAGTAATGGAATTGATGTCAGGAGTGAGGGTGGGGGAGTCAGAATGAGGGTTGGCAGAATTTGACGTAGAAATTGGAATTGTGGGATTGTTGGTGCATTGCGTCCGAAGATGTCCGACCAGGCCGATTCGCGCGCGGAAGATGCGTTGACAGCGCGGGCATGTTGGCAGGGCCTGGGCATTGGCGGTGTTGGTGCGGGGCGCTGGTGACTTTCGTGCCGCTCTTTTGGTCTTGGCGGCGGCGATCCGGTTGGCCTCGTAGATTGCTGAACCAGTCTTCACTGATCTTCTCCATGCCGGTCTATCCTGGGCGAGGTCCTCCCAGGTCGCCGAGTTGATTTGCAGTTGCTTCAGCGATTTCTTCAAAGTGTCCTTGTAGCGTCGTTTTGACCCCCTGCCGACGAGAACCCGTAGCGACATCTCCGTAGAAAAGTCGTTTGGGTAGTCGCTCGTCGTCCATTCTTACCAAGTGGCCGCTCCATCGCAGCTGCACTTGCCTCAGCATGGCATGGATGCTGAGGATTCCGGTCCGCTCCAGGACTTCCGTGTCCGGTATCCTGTCTTGCCATCTCAGCTTCAGTATTCTGCGGAGGCAGCTGAGATGAAAGTGATTCAGCTTCCTGGCTTGGTTCGAGTAGACGGTCCAGGTTTCCGCTCCGTAAAGGAGTGTCGACAAGACGACGGCCTTGTACATCTTCAGTTTGGTGTTCAGGTGAATACCGTGGCGATTCCACACGGAGGCCTGCAGCCGGCCGAAGGCCTGACTAGCTTTGGAGATCCGTTGGGCAACCTCGTCATCGATTCTCGTGTTGCGCGAAATCGTGCTTCCTAGATAAGCGAAGGTCTCCACGTTTTTGAGTTGAGCACCGTTGACATTGATTCGAGGAGCATTGTATTCCGCGCTGGGTGGCGGCTGGTGCATGACAACCGTTTTGGCTGTACTGATTGTTAATCCAAAATCGGCGCAGCCTTCGGCGAAGAGGTCCATGCTCCTTTGCATGTCCTCCTCCGTCACGGTGTTAAGGGCGCAGTCGTCCGCGAAGAGCAAGTCATGGACTGTAGTCGTAGACACGCGCGTTGGAGCCTGCATACGCCGACTGTTGAGAAGGCGCCCGTCAGTTCTGTAGGCGATGCGAATACCAGGCTGCTCATCACGGTAGGCGTCCATCAGCATAGCCGAGAACATGAGACTGAAGAGGGTGGGGGCCAGTACGCAGCCCTGCTTTACTCCGTTGGTCACTGCGAATGCTTCGGATACCGTCCCGTTGTCAGTGACGCGCGCCGTCATCCCGTCATGAAGCTGACGCACCATGTGCGTGAACCGCTCAGGACAACCAAATTTCTGCATGACTTTCCACAGTCCGTCACGATTCACCGTGTCAAAGGCTTTCGTTAGATCCACGAAGGTAGTGTAAAGGTGAGTTCGCATCTCCTGACACTTCTCTTGTAGCTGGCGGGCGGCGAAGATCATATCGGTTGTCCCGCGGTGTCGGCGGAAGCCACATTGGCTTTCCGGGAGCAGGCCCTGCTCTAGATGACCGTTAAGACGATTGAGAAGGATACGGGCGAAGATCTTCCCGGCGATGTTGAGCAACGAGATGCCTCTGTGATTATCACAGAGTTGCCGGTTCCCCTTCCGTTTGTAGAGATGGACGATGGTCGCGTCTTTGAAATCCTGAGGAACTTGTCCTTGGCGCCACATCTCCTGGAAGAGTGTTGTGAGTTCTGCCATCAGCCGGGGCCCACCGTGCTTGTAGACTTCCGGTGGGATTGCGTCGGATCCCGGTGCTTTACCGCTGGAAATCTGCTGCACGGCCCGGATGGTTTCTGGTAGGGAAGGCGGCAGATCCAGGTCATTGTTCGTGTCCACTTGAGGGAGCCGGTCAATGGCAGCATCGGAGATGGCTGATGAGCAATTAAGGACACTTCTGAAGTGCTCGGCCCAGCGCTTCAGAATTTGCGATTTCTCTGTCAGCAGTGTTGTCCCATCAGAGCTGAGCAGCGGTGCGGACCCCTTGATACACGGGCCGTAGATGGCCTTGATGGCTTTGAAAAAGTTTTTCATTTCATTGCGGTCCGCATACCCCTGGATTTCTTCAGCCTTTCGGATCATCCAGGCATCCTGCATCTCCCGCAGCCGTTGTTGTACAAGGCGCCGGCATCTGAAAAAGGCTGCTTTGGTGGCGTCAGTCCGAAGGTCCATGTAGGCTTTGTGTAGTCTATTCTTCTCCGCGAGTAAGTTGCTGATGTCGGCGTCATTGTCGTCAAACCAGTCCTGGTGTCGACGGTGTGCGCGTCCGAGTACATCGAGGGCGGTGGACTGGATGACATTTCGCAGTTGACACCATCGTGTCTCCACGGTATCGTTATCATCTGGAGCATGCAGGTCCTCCAGTTTCTCGGTTATTTGGTTGCTGAAATCAAAACAGTGAGCAGGCAAATTTAATAAAAGAGTATTTAACTTACATGGCGGCCTCTTACCTTGGGGCCTTCGTCGGGGTTGCAGTCGGAGCCTCATCTGGGAGATGACGAGGCGGTGATCTGTCCAACCATCGGCATCGCGGATCGCCTTGGTTACCAGCACGTCCTGTCGATCTCGCCTCCGGACGAGAACATAGTCCAGCAGATGCCAGCGCCGCGACCGAGGGTGCATCCACGTGGCCTTCTCCCGCGTCGGAAGGCGGAAGAAGGTGTTGGACAGCAGGAGACGGTGTTCCGCACACGTGCGCAGAAGAAGGAGGCCGTTAGCGTTGCAGCTACCCAGACCGTGGGGACCCAGCACTCCCCTGCCAGGCAGCGTGGTCCGTCCCGACGCGGGCATTGAAGTCACCAAGGACAATTAACTTGTCCTCTTTCGGCACAGTCGCCAGCAAGGCGTGCAGGTCCTCGTAGAATTGGTCCTTCGCCGCATCAGAGCTCGTCATTGGGGGAGCGTAGGCGCTGATGATGGTGGCGAACTGGTCTCCCCGAAGAGGCAGGCGGAGGCTCATCAGGCGATCATTGATACCCTGCGGCAGACAGGGCAGACGTCCCACGATGTCGTTACGGATGGCAAAGGCAACACCAGCGTCGCGTCGCTCTGCCTTTGGCCGGCCGCTCCAGAAGAAGGTGTAGCTGGCCCCCACCTCCTCCAGCTGACCCTGCTCAGAGAATCGGGTCTCGCTGAGAGCAGCAATGTCCACCTTGTAGCGCGCCAGTTCCCGAGCGACTAGCGCCGTCCGCCGTTCCGGCCGGTTGCTCCTAGGATTGTCTAAAAGGGAACGAACATTCCAGGCTGCTAGTGTGAGTGGACTCACCCGAGCAGCCTGGAGAGTATGGCGAGGGGGATGAGGACGGGGGTATTGTTGTTTGTTTGAGTTTTACGACCGCGTAGTTTGCGATCTGCGAGCCGCGGCCGGCTGCAGAAGACGTGAGAACCAGCATTTTTTTAGGGCACATTTTCTAGCCCCTTCCTCCGCGAGGAGGCAAGCAGTGCTATCCCTAAATAGGGCTGCTCGGACATCCCAGACGGCTGCCGAACTCCACTATGGGTCACGGTTTTGGTTTAGTGGAAGAACGACCCGAGTTAGTCTGGGCCGCCTACGGGGTTGCTGTCGCCCCCACCGTAGGACTTTTTGAGAGGGGGAGATGGGAAGTTCGGGAGTCAGACATACCGGGTGTGGAGGCACACACAACACCGGAGACCCTCACCTGGTTTAGCCCGCCGGTCGTGACGGTTGCCCGGGGTGTGGCCGCTGGGAAGAACCCAACTTCGAGGAGCCACAGGTGAGAGTTGGGTACCAGTTAGAGGCGGCCACAGGAGCATTCACCACCTGTACGAGACAAATGGAGCGACCAAATGCAAGCTGTGTGGTGCTGCCCCTAACTAGTACCCCTACATACATACATACATACATACATACATACATACATACATACATACATACGTACATGACGATCACATATTGGACTGATCACGCGGTCCAACTTATCCCGTCAGTTGGCAAACTTCCAAGCCACGGCTTTTAGCGCACCACGCTAGTTTCAAGCGCGTCAGATTGTTTATAGTGAGGAAAATGCGCTGAGCCGTCGACGTTATTCTCTCCCCCACCTCTTCAATCAGATCGCCGTCCGAGCCGGTCAGTTGTCTGATGCGGAAGTGGGCACAGCTGCTGGTGACCTCGTCTACCAAGATTTCACTCAACAGGGGGTTGAACGGCTCTCATCTCACATGTGCGAGATAGCCAGAGGTTACGTTAAGAAGGAACCATGACAGCCTGATTCTCGGACCACCAGTCTGCCACTCCACCCAACAAATATTGAACTGAGTGCGAGGTCTGAGTGTAATTGTCAGCTGTCAACCTTCCAAACCAAGGCGCTTATCGCTACCGCACTCTCTCTTCCTCCCTTATCTGAGCCCGTTACCATCACAGAGTCATGAAACACGGAGGCGGGAGAGGGTGCATGTGGCTGGCGTGGCCGCCCATGGGCGTACCACCACACCTGGCTCGGATCCCACGAATGGGGGTGCCATAAAGGCCACATTAAGAAGGAATTCATTGCAGCCTGACTCTCAGTCCACCAGTCAGCCACTCCACACAAAACAAACATTGTGCTGACCACGCAGTCCGAATGTTCCCGTCCGTGTGCAACTTTCCAAGCCACGGCTTTTAGCGCACGTGATAGTTTCAAGCGCATCAGATTGTTTATAGTGAGGAAAATGCGCTGAGTCGTCGACGTAACTCTCTCTCCTACCCCCACTATCAGACCACTGTCCAAGGCAGTCAGTATTCTGGGGTGCGAGTCGGCACATTGGCTGATGGGTCGGCGAACCCGTCTTCGCGCGCCACGACACAACCTGGCCCCCATAACGCACACACTAGTATTCACTAAATTCGGGACATGGTAGCGCCATCGCCGTCTGACTCCCAGTCCACTGGTCAGCCACTTGACACACACAGCACATACACTGGGCCGATGGTGTGGTTGGTGTAAGCGTCAGATTGGCAGCCTTCAAAGCCACGATTTCTAGGAAACCGTGATAGTCACAGGTATATGATGATGGTGAGGGTGTTGTCTATGTACTGGTTTTGGTAGTGTGCGCTGATACGGCTCAACCTCCGTTGGTTAACCGCAGGTTGGCGTTGAGTTGCATGTGTCCTAATAGACCCATGCGGTATGTAAGGGTGTGGGAGCAGTGTGGGCAGTGGAAGCGGGCGCAGCGACTGTATGTTGGAGCCCCAGGCACTGGTTCACCAGCCTCCATGCGATGGATTCGCAGGTGACCCACCGGGCCGATGCGTGAGTCGAAGTTGCGGGCGCAGTGTGGGCAGGATAAATTGGTAGACGCTGGGGGGAAAGTTATTGGTGGTAGTGGGGTGGCAGTGGCAGCAAGAAGGGCAGAAGCGGAGGGTGTGCACAGGGTATCGGGGTTGTCAGCATTGCGGTGAATTCCGCTTTCATAGATGCGCATGTGACCGAATAGGCCCATGCGATGAGTGAATGCGCGAGGACAGTGAGGGCAGTGGAGGCGACGATCTCTGCTGTGTGATGGTGCTCCAGGCACTGGCTCACCGGTCTCTGTACGATGGATTCGCAAGTGACCGACCAGGCCGATGCGTGAGGTGAATGTGCGGTCGCATTGAGGACAGTTTGGGAGAGAGTCCCCGTCGCTGGTGATGGTGGTGGCGGCGGTTGTGTTTGCAATGTTGAAGGTTACAGGTGATGAGTATTGGAATGGGGTCTCTATGATGATGGGAGGTGTGGCATTGGTGCCAGGGTTGAGGGTGGTGGGGGTCCGAAGGAAGGTTGGTAGAATTTGACGTAGAAGTTGGAATTGTCGGATTGTTGTTGCATTACATCCGAAGATGTCCAACCTGGCCGATTCACGCGCGGAAGGTGCGTTGACAGCGCGGGCATGTTGGAAGGGTTTGGGCATTGCTGGTCTTGGTCCGAAGTGCTGGTGACTTTCATGCCGCTCTTTTGGTCTTGGCAGCGGCGATCCGGTTAGCTTCGTAGACTGATGCCCCTGTCTTCACTATCCTTCTCTAGTCAGGTCGGTTTCGAGGGAGGTCCTCCCAGGTCACCCGGTTGATTTGCAGTTGCTTCAGGGAGGTCTTCGTAGTGTCCTTGTAGCGTTGTATTTGACCCCTTGTTGACGAGAACCCATGGTGACATCTCCATAGAAGAGTCGTTTGGGTAGTCGTTCATCGTCCATCCTCACAAGGTGGCTGCTCCAGCGCAGTTGCAGTTGTTTCAGCTGAGCCTAAATGCTGAGAAGGCCTGTTCGTTCCAACACTTCCGTTTCTGGGATCCTGTCTTGCCATCTCAGTTTTAGTATTCTGCAGAGGCACCTCCGTTGAATTTGGCTGAGCTTCTGCGCCTGCTTTTGGTAGATCGTCCACGTCTTCGCTCCTACAGCAGCATCGGTAATATGACAGCTTTGTACATCTTGAGTTTGCTGCTGAGGTGGAGACCGTGTCGATTCCAGACCACATTCTGCATGCATCCAAAGGCTTGGCTGGCTTTGATGATCCCATGGGTGATCTCATCGTCTACTTTGGTGTTGTTGGAGCGATTGCTGCCCAGGTACAGTGAACGAATCCACAGATTTCAGTTAGGAGCCATTGACATTGATGTGAGCTGCGGTGTAGTTGGTATTGGGTGGCGGCTGATGCATCAGAACCATTTTGTCAGTGCTGATGCGAAGTCCAAAGTTGTCACAGGTGGCAGTGAAGAGGTTCATGCTCATCTGAACTTCTTCTTCTGTCGTTGCATTGAGTGCGCAGTCGCCAGCGAAGAGAAGTTCGTGGATGGTGGCTGTGGATACACGCGAGTGAAAGGGGGCCAGCCGACGAATAGCTGGGTCTCCCTGACTAAGAGTGAGACTGCAATGGTTCCTAAATCTGGTCTTTATCAATTCTGCTTAGCTGGGATCCGAGCTGCTCTCCTTTTGTGTCCTTGTTTATGATGGAACACAGTGCTGGGGTCAGGTCCTCTCCCACCTCCAGTCTTCTTTGACACCGAAACCAGGTGGGGAGTGGAATAGAGAGGGAGTTTGGGGTATCGCAAGCCTGCTCTCACTATAATCCTGTGCAAGTAACCGTCCCTTCGCCACCATGTTGTGGAGTATACGGTGAGGATCGTCGAATTCATATGCTCGATGTATTTAATGTGCCGGTTACCCTACTTAGCAAGCAATGTCCGAAAAATTGCGGCATGTAATTTCACCGCATCATGAGATTATTGGTGCTCGAGAACACATTATTGGGAAAAAACGGAGTCCGGTTTTGCACGCAGGTCCGTTGTCACCACGCGTACCTGCGTCCCGAAAATCAAAGCGCATTTAAACCAGGGTGTGTAATTTAAGCGTTATCTGTCGTCTCCTATGTTTTATCCGGTGTTCTGGTCACTGTATACGCTAAACAGGACAAACTCCCGGATCGCGCATAAGTGAAAGCGAAGCAGTCGTATATGACCTGCTGTCAGGCGCAATTTGGAGATTGGTCTTTCCTTTATCTTCATTGGAATGGATATAATCGTTCCGGTGGGTAGCATGACAGACTGTTAACTCATCACAGCCTTCAGGCCTGTATATTTTCCGCCCGATTACAGGGCTCCGCAAAAGCATCTCTAGACTTCCGAAACAACCCCGTTATTGAACCTACCGCCCCATAAACGCTGTTATCTCTGATGCGGGAGTCAGATAAGAGCTTGAAAGCTCAGTTAGAGACACCGTGGTTTCAGCATTCGACCAGCCTTTTACTTTACCTACTCAAGCACCTAGGTGTATATCATTTACCTCTTTTCATACTCCTCTCTGTCAAGTCAAATAGACGGATATATATACCACGGACGCTTTCGGTTAGTTGCATAGATAGTCGGGCTCCGAAAACAAATAGGATTAGAAAAATAGTCAAAAAAAATCTAAAACCATTCTCTACCTAGACTACCTTTTAGGCTACCATTATTTGTGGGGCGATCGCAGTTATGATTTTCTAAACTGTGCGAAAAAAGCGAAGCATTACTATTCATTTCACTGAATCGCCGTCTATGGTTATGGGAAAATACTGATTTTCTCGAGTAGGAATGAGGCTGAGGGGCTCACATTTGTGCATCTGGCATACAAGCTGTCAGGTCGAAAGATAGTGGAGAGATGTTTCTTTGCAATGTCAAGAGTACTTATTTACTAATCTGGCCAGCGTTTGTGGTCTCTCGGAAGCATAGAAACCTTTCAAAAAAGTAATCTTTTAATCAGGAGTTTGCATTGGTCCTCTGCAAAGATGCAGTGATCTTTTTTCGGGTTGCATATCCCCTCCCAAAATACGGCTTCCCTGACTCGAGCGAAATGTGGATGTGGTGTGTGAAGTCCTAAATGGATCGACCCTATGCTGTAGCCACCTTGAATATTTATAAGACTGAATCCCGGTTGTCGGTATTGTTTAAGTGACACGCTTCGTGACTTGCTGCTGCTACCGTTGCCAGCAATGCGTAAACGCGTCTCAACATGGACACCATTCACAGTCATCCTACCAAAAAGGGCGGGTTTGGTAGGTTAGTGGATGCTTTCTACCACCTATGCATGCGTACGCCCCTGCATCCGCTGCAGTCGCAAAACCACAATTTGCATCGTTGTTCTATTAGTGGATTTGAAAATTTATTAGTGAGAAGAACCATTTAGTGGCCTGTTTATTGTGTTCCTGCCTGCATTCCTGTGTGTGTGCTTTGTCCTAATTTTTGACCGTGATTTGAACGTGAGCAGGTGTGCTGAGCTCTTCGCGCAAGCTTCAATAACCAGGATAGAGCAGCCGAGTATTAACTTAACGGCATTCCTACGGTTGAGCCCACTGAGCCTGCTCCTCGCTCAACCCAGGCCCCTGCTGCTATGATTTCCAGCACACAACCTCAGTCTTGGCCTCCGTTAGAATCTGCTCAACTTCCTTAGTTTCAACAGATGCGTGCTCTTGTGCAGGCTAACCCAGAAATTCTGCCTACCCTCATAAAACAGCTCGGGGCATCTTATCCCAAACTTCTTCAAGTACGTAGTCGGTACCTCCAAAATTTGATGTGTTGTCAAGTTTCTCAACTCGCTTGGTGTTATGGAGTGTTAAGCGAATAATATTACTCATTTGGGTTTGAATTAATTTTTTACATTTTGATCTTTTTTCGGTAAAAATAAACCATGAACAAATTACGGGCGGGAAAATCAGGAAAAAGTAGAAGTTAAAAATTGGGCAACTCAGCCGTTAAAAGTCATCGATTTGGTCATTAGATAAGCACAAAAACAACAGAAAATCATCAGTTTGTTTTTTTAATGTCCACATGGCCGAATTTTGACTCACATGTACGATTCTATTTTTGAAGTTCTTTGAAAAACACATTCCTATTTATGAGATAGAGGCTCGGATCCCTTACTTATCTTATCTTTTTATGAAAATTCATTCCTTGCAAATAAATTGGCACGTTTCCTGTACGAAACTCCGGAAATCCCCAACGACGCCTGTCCCATTCACATTTTTCCTGGAATTTTTTCGTTAACTGTTGCGAGATTTGAATCTTTTGAAAATCGTGCATATGCGCATGTGATAAATGCAGAAAGGCGTACTTTGGGCGTTTATTCTAGCAATAAGCAATTATGCGTGTCCGTGATATTCAACAGAAGAAATTTATTTCGTTATATCGAGTTGTTGCGAACTCTCTGAGTGAAACGCTGGTATGTTTTATTAACGGTGGCACTGCCGACCTTGCTTCGGATTGGCCTGAAACATGTCCCCTGCAAACAATAATGACAACAGAACTGTATCATAGCATGATGCTCTGTGTACATCAAAAAGGGTCTCACCACCGTTGCCGTAAAATTCGGTTTCATAACCCGACGCCAGATAAGACAACTGCAGCTCTAAAACGACCTTTTCGCAAAATTCAACAGTCCTTCATGGTATTTCTCCACAGGGCCTCGGTACTACCAGTGAGTCCACCGGAATCGGTGTGCTTTACAGTGTCTGTCTAGGAGTGCACGACAACATTTGAAGATTTTGAAATGTGCAAACGTTTCTCAATCGGGGCACCCAAAGTCTGTCGCTTCAAAACCTCCATCGCTACTATGTAGAGACACTAGCTCTAGACTTGCGGAACAGTTCGCATAATCAATACCTAGTCCCTTCAGGAAACTACACACTCCCCCCGTAATGCTTTTGTGTTACTTAACCATTAGGTGTACATGTGGCTGAAAAGCCATTTAAAAGTCTCAATCGTAAGTTTTGCTGGCGTATTTTTCTTTTAATACCTTTTTACCTCGGTCTTGCTGCCAAACATTCCACGATGCTCTCTAACTGGGCACGAAAATGAAACCAAGCGATCTGCCAAAATATTGGGGTGATTGTCGAACTCACGATATACGGTCGTCGTCACCGGCTTACATGATGAATTAAACTAACTAAATCAACCGCTATAGATTTCGCGGGAAGGGTATTATCAGCGATATCACTGGAGCCGACTAGGTCTAGCCTGCCCATAGCCCTCACAGATATAAGTGCATTAGCACTTTACATGTAGTACTCCAATGTTAGTTTGGCTTTTTGTCCTATAAACGTCTTTCCAGTTTATTCATAAACTAGGACCTGAGTGACTGGCACCGGGCGAGGGTGATGAAACCGAATGATCACTGCCTCGACTTTAAGAAGTTGATGGTCTGCCTTTGAAATGATCGCCAAGCTCTTGGGAAAAAATGTAATCCCGTACGGAGGCGTTTGGATCCCAATAACGAATATATATAATTTTTTATCAAAATCCCTCAGAACCTGGCAGAAACACTGAATAGAGATAGACCTATCATACATCCATATGATTTTCCGCAGCTGAAATCACTGCGGCTCTGTAAAAGCAACAATTCTTGCATTTATCTGTGAAATAGCATTTGACCTTTCATAGGGTGTAGTGGTACTAGTTAGGGGTAGCACCACACAGATAGTATTTGGTCGCTCCATTTGTCTCCTTCAGGTTGTGAATGCTCATGTGGCCGCCTCTACCTGGTACCCAACTCTCACCTGTGGCTCCTCGAAGTTGGGTTCTTCCCAGCGGCCGCACCCTGGGCAACCGTCACTACCGGCGGGCTAAACCAGGTAAGGGTCTCCGGTGTTGTGTGTGCCTCCACACTCGGTTTGTCTGACTCCTGAACGTCCCACCTCCAACCTCTAAAAAGTCCTACAGTGGGGGCGACAGCAACCCCGTAGGCGGCCCAGGCTATCTCGGTCGTTCTCACACTTAAACAAAATCATGACCCATAGTGGAGTTCGGCAGCCGTCTGGGATATCAGATCAGCCCTATTTAAGGACAGCACTGCTTGCCTCCTCGCGGAGAAAGGGGCTAGAAGAAGTGCCCAAAACAAATGCGATTATCACGTCTTCTGCAGCCGGCCGTGGCTCCCAGATCAGAAAATACAGGGTAAAAAAACTCAAACAAACCGCCATAAATAAATTGTATATTTAAAACCCAGAGAGCCCCATCATTACAAACTTAGTACAGTGGTTTAAATAAATACAAAGTGGATAATTGCTGCACTATGTGAGCATCCATATGAACAGCAGAAATTAGTAGTATGGTAAACATATCCGATTCTAAAGGATTTGCCATTTTTAAAACAAAAGTCAACAATATTTGGCATGTACGGTAAACGGGAAAAAAAAACAGTAAAAAAACTACTAGGGTTAAATCGAAGGCGGAGTTCGGCGAGCCACCAATTTCAAAAAAAGGAGAAAAAAACTGCTTCACTAAAAAATAAATAGCTAAATGCCATGGGATAGTATTGCGATGTTGCTGAAAACGTATGAGGGTTCAGAACGCTCCTTGTCGGGTAGGAGATAATTCAATTCAATTCATACAATTGAATAGCAGTCAGAGCTTTTGTTTATAAACACAAGTGGGGGAAGAGAGGACGAACTCGTCGTAGACAACATGGTCGAAAGAAAAAGGGCACAGACAAGATCATCATCGAGATGCCACCTTGTTGACTGCATAGTCCATCACCAAAGAGGCGAAAACATCAGAACCCGCCTCGATAATCAACAGAACCTGGAGACTATAGTCAGGGTTGAAAATTCGGAGAAACGTTTAAAGGTTGTCAACAGTTGGCAATGCTATTTTAAAAGTAGAGGAAGAAAAAGTGAATGCAAAGATTGGCTCTGCAGAGGATGATGGAAATATAATTAGAGACCAACATAATATCAAAGGAGCTGCCTCAAATACCAGGAGGACCCTTTTCGAAATCAAAAAGATGCGAGTTAGGGTAGGAAATAGACAATAAGGCCTTTATATCTTCCGAAGTTAAATGTTTGCGTGATTTGGTTTTGAAAATAGCTAATGTGAACGACAACCTAAATTCCAGTGGAAGATTTTTCCAAATGAAAGCATATTTGGAGGCAAAAAACTGAGACCATTTAGATGTAGAGCGTAGGGGTGGTGAAATGATCATGGAGGAATTACGAGTGGCATAGGGTCGATCTACCGGAGTGAGAGCGTTAAATCGTAGGAGATTTTGGCTAGAGTTAACGCGAAACAGGAAGCAGAGACCGGCTTCGAGTCTTCTAACCCACAGAAATTCAATGTTTGCTAACTGGCATCTATCCGTAGAAGAGATACTGGATCCAGGAAGAGAAAATAGTCTTCGAGTAAAAACCCTCTGAAATTTTTTAATCTTACTGCGGCCGGAGGCGTTCATCAGCCCAAAGAGGGGACAGCAGTATTCTAGGATAGGAAGAACAAACATGCGGTATAGGTTTATGTTTATATCCGGAAGGAAGAAATTATGTGATATAAAACCACAAATCTGTGCAGCCTTTGCAGAAATTCGGTCTGCATGAGGCGATAATGCTAGCTTATTTGTGTGACATAGTCCTTAGTCGTATATGGTTGATCGTTCTTAAAGTGTACTATATTGAAATACTAGGGGTCCAGGAAGCTTGGCGGGGCCAAAACACAGGAAACTACTCTTGGATGGAGAACATGCCATCTGCCAAGTACAGCTCCAACATGAGAGCATAAGTAGATCAGTGTTGATTTAACGAACGCATCTATTTGCAGTCTTTAGAAAATGAATAAATGCACTTGAGCTAGTCAACGTAAACGAAATTTTGTGAATGTGTGAGTAAAGCTGAAATTTCGTTTATGTACAGAATGAAGATAAAGGGACCTAGAACCGTGCCTTGAAAAACGCCACTCGTGATCGGTTTAGGCGTCGAATATCTATTACCTTCTAAGACCTTCTGGCTGCGGTTAGACAAGTAGGAATCAATTAAGTCAAGGAGAGGAGGCCGGATGCCGAGGGCTTCCAGTTTCACCAGACGACGTCTGTGCGGTACCTTGTCAAAGGCTTTGCTCAGGTCAAATTAGATTACAACCACTGACTGTTGCTCATTACGAAGGGAAGTATCGAGGTTAAAAAAGCTAAGTGACACACCTTGCCTGATCTATCAGATAAAAAACCATATTGCGAGTCGCCTAAGAACTTATTTTCTAGGCAAAAGTCAAGAATTTGACAAAAAAGAATTTTTTCAAGAAGTTTTGCTAGAGCCGGGGTTTTGTGAATGCTTCGATAATTATTTACGTCCGAACAAGATCCTGACTTGAAGACAGGAAGAATATTAGATGTCTTGCATGAGTCAGGAAAAAATCCGTTTAGAAGATAAACTGAGAATACATGGCTTAGCAATCGGAGAAAGCTCGGCATTCTCTTAATAACTGAGTTTGGAATACCGTCAGTTCCCGAAGAGTGCGAGTTTTTCAGACGAATTATTTGCTTACGAATTAGTTCTAAGGAGAAATCAATAGTGCTGATAACATTCAATGAGGATGCCTGAAACGTCGGAACCGGTTCAGATTCCATCGTAAGATGATTTGCAAAGAACGCACTAAACAGTTCTGACTTGTCAGAGTCTTCGAGAACGAAGTTCTTGTCTTCGTTTAGTAATGGAAGAATTTTATAACCACGTTTAGAGGAGGATCGACGGCGGAACAGTTGAGCAACAGACTTTTCAGAGTTTGGCTCACTGAGTTCGCACGAGTCCCTCTGTCTGTCACGTGCCCGACGAATCTAAGAAACTAATTGAAAAATCTCTGCGATCCTTAGATGTACAGATAACAAACAAGTTTATTGATCTTTCAACTGCTTCCTCAATTTCTTTAGCCGTGACAAAAGAAAGTGAGGAACGTTGGATTCCGAAAAGTAGGGCTTGACTATTTTGGTTGGAAAAAGCTCCGTCCCAATCCCCTTCGCCATACCCTCCAGGCTGCTCGGGTGAGTCAACTCACACTAGCAGCCTGGAATTTTCGTTCCCTTTTAGACAATCCTAGAAGCAACCGGACGGAAGAGAAGACGGCGCTAGTCACTCGGGAACTGGCGCGCTTCAGAGTTGACATTGCTGCTCTCAGCGAGTCTCGATTGTCTGAGCAGGGTCAGCTGGAGGAGGTTGGTGCCGGCTACACCTTCTTCTGGAGAGGCCGGCCAAAGGCAGAGCGACGCGACGCTGGTGTTGCCTTTGCGATCCGGAACGACATCGTGGGAAGTCTGCCCTGTCTGCCGCAGGGTATTAATTATTGCCTGATGAGCCAAAGCCTGCCTCTTCGGGGAGACCAGTTCGCCACCAACAACAGCGCCTACGCTCCGCAATGACGAGCTCTGATGCGGCGAAGGACAAATTCTACGAAGACCTGCTCGCCCTGCAGGGGACTGTGCCGAATGCGGACAAGTTAATTGTCCTTGGTGACTTCAACGCCCGCGTCGGGATGGACCACGCTGTCTGGCAGGGAGTGCTTGGTCCCCACGGTCTCAGCAGCTGTAACGATAACGGCCGCCTTCTTCTGCGCACGTGTGCGGAACACCATCTCCTGCTGACCAACTCCTTCTTCTGCCTTCAAACGCAGGAGAAGGCTACGTGGATGCACCCTCAATCGTGGCGCTGGCATCTCCGGAACTATGTTCTCGTTCGGAGGCGAGATCGACCGGATGTGCTGGTAACCAAGGTGATCCACGATGCCGATGGTTGGATAGATCACGGCCTTTTCATCGCCCAGATGAGGATCCAACTGCAACCCTGATGAAGGCCCCAAGGTAAGAGGCTGCCAGGTAAGTTAATTACTCTTTTTAAATTTGCCTGCTCACTGTTTTGATTTCAGCAACCAGGAGGACCTGCATGCTACAGCTGATAATGCTACCATGGAGAAACGATGGTTTCAACTGCGAAATGTCATCCAGTCCACTGCCCTCGAAGTTCTCGGACGTGCACGCCATCAACACCAGGACTGGTTTGATGACAAGACGCCAACATCAGCAACTTACTTGCGGAGAAGAATGGAATACACAAAGCCTACATGGACCTTCGGACTGACGCCACCAAAGCAGCCTTCTTCAGATGCCGCCGCCTTGTACAGCAACGGCTGCAGGAGAGGCAGGATACCTGAATGATCCGAAAGTCTAAGGAAATCCAGGACTATGCGAACCACAAGGAAATGAAAAACCTTTTCAAAGCCATCAAGGTTATTTTTTGCCCGTGTATCAAGGGGACCACACCACTGCTCAGATCTGACGGCACAGCGCTGCTGACATAGAAATCGCAAATACTGAAGTGCTGGGCCGAGCACTTGAGAAGTGTCCTTAATTGCTCATCAGCCATCTCCGATGCTGCCATTGACCGGTTCCCTCAAGTGGACACGAACAATGACCTGGATCTGCCGCCTTCCCTACCAGAAACCATCTGGGCCGTGCAGCAGAATTCTAGCGGTAAAGCACCGTGATCCGACGCAATCCCACTGGACGTCTACAAGCACGGTGGGCCCCGGCTGATGGTGGAAATCACAACACTATTCCAAGAGATGTGGTGCCAAGGACAATTTCCTCAGGATGTCAAAGACGCAACCATTGTACATCTCTACAAACGGAAGGAGAACCGGCAACTCTGTGATAATCACAGAGGCATCTCGTTGCACAATATCGCCGGGAAGATCTTTGCCCGTATCCTTCTCAATCGTCTGAACGGTCACCTAGAGCAGGGATGGTCCCGGAAAGCCAATGTGGCTTCCACCGACACCGCGGAACAACCGATATGATCTTCGCCGCCTGCTAGCTACAAGAGAAGTGTCAGGAGATGCGAACTCACCTATACACTTCCTTCGTGAATCTGACGAAAGCCTTTTACACGGTGAATCGCGACGGACTGTGGAAAGTTATGTAGAAATTCGGCTGTCCTAAGCGGTTCATGCACAGGGTGCGTCAGCTTCATGACGGGATGACGGCGCGCGTCACAGGACGGTATCCGAAGCATTCGCAGTGACCAATGGAGTGGAGCAGGGCTGCGTATTGGCTCCCAAACTGTTCAGATTCATGTTCTCGGCTATGCTGATGGACGCCTACCGCGATGAGCAGCCTGGGATCCGCAACGCCTACAGAACTGACGGGCAACTTCTCAATAATCTGCGTATGTAGGCTTTAACTCGCGTGTCTACGACTACAGTTCATAACTTGCTCTTCGCGGACGACTGCGCCCGTAGCATTGTGACTAAGGAGGACATGCAAAGGAGCATGAACCTATTCGCCGCAGGCTGCGCTGATTTTGGATGATAATCAGTACAGCCAAAACGGTTGCCATGCACAAGCCGACACCTAGCTCGGAATACAATGCTCCTCGAATCAATTTCAATGGAAGACATCTAATATTCTTCCTGTCTTCAAGTCGGGATCTCGTTTGGACGTAAATAATTATCGAGGCATAAAAAGACCCCGGCTCTAGCAAAACTTCTTGAAAAAATCTTTTTAAATCAAATTCTTGACTTTTGCCTAGAAAATAAGCTCTTAGGCGACTCGCAATATGGTTTTTTATCTGATAGATCAGGCAAGGTGTGTCACTTAGCTTTTTTAACCTCGTTACTTCCCTTCGTAATGAGTAACAGTCAGTGATTGTAATCTAATTTGACCTGAGCAAAGCCTTTGACAAGGTACCGCACAGACGTCGTCTGGTGAAACTGGAAGCCCTCGGCATCCGGCCTCCTCTCTTTGACTTAATTGGTTCCTACTTGTCTAACTGCAGCCAGAATGTCTTAGTAGGTAATAGCTATTCAACGCCTCAGCCGATCACGAGTGGCGTTTTTCAAGGCACGGTTCTAGGTCCCTCTATCTTTATTTTGTACATAAACGAAATTTCAGCTTTACTCACACATTCACAAAATTTCGTTTACGTTGACTATCTTAAGTGCATTTATTCATTTTCTAAAGACACTGCAAATAGATGCGTTCGTTAAATCAACACTGATCTACTTATGCTCTCATGTTTGGAGCTGTACTTGGCAGATGGCATGTTCTCCATCCAAGAGTAGTTTCCTGTGTTTTGGCCCCGCCAAGCTTCCTGGACCCCTAGTATTTCAATATAGTACACTTTAAGAATGACCAACCATATACGACTAAGGACTATGTCACACGAATAAGCTAGCATTATCGCCTCATGCAGACCGAATTTCTGCAAAGGCTGCACAGATATATGGTTTCATATCACATAATTTCTTCCTTCCGGAAATAAACTTAAACCTATACCGCATGTTTGTTCTTCCTATCCTAGAATACTGCTGTCCCCTCTTTGGGCTGATGAAAGCCTTCGACCGCAGTAAGATTAAAAAAATTCAGAGGGTTTTTACTCGAAGACTATTTTCTCTTCCTTGATCCAGTATCTCTTCTACGGATAGATGCCAGTTAGCAAACATTGAATTTCTGTGGGTTAGAAGACTCGAAGCCGGTCTCTGCTTCCTGTTTCGCGTTAACTCTAGCCCAAATCTTCCACGAATTAACGCTCTCACTCCGGTAGATCGACCCTATGCCACTCGTAATTCCTCCATGATCATTTCACTACCCCTACGCTCCACAACTAAATGGTCTCAGTTTTTTGCCTCCAAATATGCTTTCATTTGGAAAAATCTTCCACTGGAATTTAGGTTGTCGTTCACATTAGCTATTTTCAAACCAAATCACGCAAACATTTAACTTTGGAAGATATAAAGGCCTTATTGTCTATTTCCTACCCTAACTCGCATCTTTTTGATTTCGAAAAGGGTCCTCCTGGTATTTGAGGCAGCTCCTTTGATATTATGTTGGTCTCTAATTATATTTCCATCATCCTCTGCAGAGCCAATCTTTGCATTCACTTTTTCTTCCTCTACTTTTAAAATAGCATTGCCAACTGTTGACAACCTTTAAACGTTTCTCCGAATTTTCAACCCTGACTATAGTCTCCAGGTTCTGTTGATTATCGAGGCGGGTTCTGATGTTTTCGCCTCTTTGGTGATGGACTATGCAGTCAACAAGGTGGCATCTCGATGATGATCTTGTCTGTGCCCTTTTTCTTTCGACCATGTTGTCTACGACGAGTTCGTCCTCTCTCACCTCGACTGGTGTTTATAAACAATAGCTCTGACTGCTATATTATCTCTCACCCGACAAGGAGCGTTCTGAACCCTCATACGTTTTCAGCAACATCGCAATACTATCAGTTTATACTTGTAACCAAAAACCAGCAAAGCGCGCAAAAAGCGTAATGGCAGCCAAATCCGTTGGCTACGAGGACGAATCTTGCGTTGGATGTTCTTATATTTTACTAAGAGTTCAAAAACTGGAAAATGAGCTTGCAGACTAAAGGAAGCTCTTGCAAGATAACATTACTCGACGAAATACGCTTAGCAATATTCCAGTTAAAAAGGCAGTGACTAAAGCACGAAAAAGTATCAAAAACTACAACTGGTTACAGCTCACAATGTTCGGACGCGATTACCCTTAACGACCGGATAACAGGAGCACAGTCTCTGAATCCTACGGTCGACGACCAGAGCAAACCACAAATCTCATCCTGCTATCTTGGGTGTTATAAAGAGCCCGTAGTTGAATCCGAAGAAACAAACGAGTGGCAAGCTGCAATGGGGAAACACCACAACAGGAGGACAAAGTCACAATCAACTCTGATGGATTCATTGGAAGCCTTCAGATGAGAGTTTGGTCAGAGGTAGACTTAATCCCAACGAGAGCTCTGTAAACCGTTCTCGTGCCCCTAAGGAGAACTCAGGAGGAAGCGAAAATTCCAAGTACTAGGATCGACAACAGTGTTTAGTTATTCAGGGTTTGCACGAGTCAACTGCAGTCCGACCAGAAGACCGTGTCACCGAAGACCTTGCTTCGTTTAATGGCCTCCTAAACCAGTTGCTCCCACCGGGCGTGGAAGTAAAAGTTATTAAAGCATTCCGGATTGGCAAAAAGTCTGAAGACAGCCTAGAAACGCCGCGACCGCGACCGCTGAAAATAATGCTAGAGAGCAAAGACCAAATCAAGGCGATCCTATCCAACAAAACTAACCTACGTCACTCGCATAAAGAGGTTTTTCAACCGGACTACTCCCTGCGGAAAGGCTGAAACGCCGGGAACTTGTCTTGGAACTACAATCAAGACTGAAGGCTGGCGAACACAATCTGGCTATTTTCAAGAGGAAGGTAGTTCAAAAGAATACTAATTTTCCATTGAACCAACCGATTGTTCTGAGGACAATGGCAGCCACCTCACTAACGCCAAAACCATCAGGGAACCAATTGCCCAAAGAGATGTCAGAACTGATTCCGTAACGCCCAGCGTTCTCACTAAAGAAACCAGTTACCGAAAATCATCACGAAACGGAAAAGACATACGACCTTGACGTTAGAGGAGACGCAGTTGGGCCCATAAAATTGACAAACGCAACAGGAAATTTGGTTGGCGCAAAATTGAAGTGCTTGTATACAAATGCTCAAAGCCTTTTATCAAAAACTTGATGAGTTAAAATTTGCCTTGCCGAAGTATCTCTGGATGTGATAGCAGTAACCGAAACCTGGCTGTCGGGCAGTATTCTAGATAGCGAAATAACATTGTCTGGGTACCAAATATATCGGAGGGACAGAGAAAACCGACAGGGGTGGTGGAATAATTGTGTATGTGAAAGACGTGCTAATAGTGTCTGACAAGACGAGCAAGTTTGCGTGCAGCACTGAAGCCATATGGTTGAACATCAAGGCTCTTGGCTCTCCATGTCTAGATGTCCTCATTGTCTATCGGCCACCTAGGATAGACCGAGTCGCGGACACCCACTTGTTGGAACAATTAGAAAAAGTTCTCCAGTAGACCCTAATGTAATGATTATGGGTGACTTCAACGCACCAGGAATTAACTGGAGCACTGTTCAATCATCATGCCCGAAATCAACTTTTGATTATGTTTTTCTGCAAAAGACCTTGAATGCACTCCTCACACAGCATGTCCCTTTCCCCACCAGAACACGTGAAGGACAAAGGGCTAACTGTCTTGACCTGGTTTTCACGAAAACATCAGGCAGCATTGACGAGATTATTTCAATGCCTCCGCTCGGTCGTAGTGATCACGTGGTGCTTATATGGGACTACTCCTTATTCTCCGTTGCCCCTGCTATAGAGGAAAAACGGCGTAACGTTTGGCGAGGAAACTTTCATCAGATGCGAGCAGATATAACACACATCAACTGGACCTCAATATTTTTCGAGCACCGTAAACGAAGATTGGGAGTCTTTCCGAAATGTTCTTCTGCAACTTATTGACAACCACTGCCCGCTAACGAGTGTCCATCACAGCAAGCGTCCTGGGTGGCTAGATAGCAACTTAAAAGGAAATAAACAGGAAGCACAAGTTGTGGAGAAAAATATCGCGAGTCTAATCAAGTCGCCTATTTTAATAAGTATAAAGCACAGAGAAACAAAATGAGAAGCCTTTATTCTTACAACGCGAAGAGAATTTGAGAAGACTTTGCTGCAAAAAGGCAACGCAGAATCCAAAGTTAGTCTACAGTTACCTCCGTAGATGTACAAAGGAATAAACATCAAATACCGCTGATTAAGACTGCCGTGGGCGTCGAAATTTCTGAAAACAGGGAAAAAAGCCGAGTACTTTTCACAGTTCTACCGCTCAGTCTTCACAAACGAGGCAAGGTTCCTTCGTCCCTCAGTGGATAACCCGCCGACTGAAAGCATTAGCCACATACTATTCTCAGAATTTCTGATCCAAAAGGAATTAAAAAAACAAAAAGAGTCGAAATCCCCAGGACCAGACGAACTTCCACCCAAGCTTCTGAAAGAATTCGCCAATGAACTTTCCGCACCTTTGTCAGTGCTCTTTCAAAAGTCCTTTGACTCCGGAACACTTCCTTTCGATTGGAAGCTGGCACATATAACTCCCTTGTACAAAAGCGGTAGCCGGGCGTCAGTGACAAACTACAGGCCCATAAGCTTAACATGCATCCTTGGTAAGATTATGGAAAAGGATCATCAAGAGCGAATTGGTGAAATTCCTAGAGACTCATAATTTGTTATCAAGCTGTCAACACGGGTTCAGAAAAAGGAAGATCATGCACAACGAATTTGCTGTATTCGATCCAGAGGTGGACCCAAACACTTGAAGATAGACACGCCGTTCACATTGCCTTCATTGACTTTCAAAAGGCCTTCGATACTGTGCCGCACGAGAGACTGCTTTACAAGCTAGAAAGAATTGGAATCAGAGGTAACCTCCTCAAGTGGATCGAAAACTTCCTCGTGGGTCGGCGCCAGGTTGTGTGCATCGGCCAAGAGAGGTCAAAGTCTGCTGCGGTCGAGAGTGGGGTTCCTCAGGGTTCAGTACTAGGGCCAATACTGTTTTTAATATACGTGAACGATTGTGTCAGGAATCTCGACTGTGAAGCAGCAATGTTTGCCGACGACATTAAAAATCTGGAATGTAATCCAGAGCCCTGCTGACGAAGATAAACTGCAGATCAACCTAACTCGGTTGGAGGAGTGGTCGAATCATTGGCTTTTGCGGTTCAACGTCGATAAGTGTACAATACTTCGCTTAGGCAACCCGTCTGGATCTGCCGAAAGTAGAAGTTACTTTCTCAACGGTGAAGCCTTAAAAGACGTGGAAACTCAAAAGGACCTTGGTGTGCTGATGACCACCACCTTAAAACCATCGTCTCACTGCTCGAAAGTGGCGAAGAGGGCAATTTCGGTGTTGCATGCCATCAGACGAGCCTTTTTGGATTTCGATGAAGATCTTTTTGCTAAGACCTTTGGAACATTCATTAGGCCACATTTGGAATATGCTATGCACGCCTGGAAACCCTGGACAGTTCAAGATCAGAACTGCCTCGAAAGAGTCCAGAGGAAAGCCACCAAAATGGTTAGAAGTCAAAAGCTCCTTGCCATATCCCACCCGCCTAATGAATCTTAATCTGTTCCCTTTGAGTTATAGGCAAATGCGTGGTGATCTCCTGCAGACATTCCGCATTGTGAAGGGATTGGATTGTTGCCTGGAATTCTCGGACTTCTTTGAATTTGCCACCACGACCCATCTCCGAGGTCACCCATTGAAACTGCGTGTCCAGCAGGCGAGACTGGATGTGCGCAAGTTCTCCTTCTCTGTCAGAGTGGTATAACCATGGAATGCCCTCCCTGAAGACGTTGTGATGTCACCATCGCTGGAAAGCTTTAAAACGAACCTTGACAGTTTTATGTTCCGCAACGAGCCTGAGCGATGAGGCATTTATCTTAACCCTCGAGAGTCGTGCACCACTTGTCAAATTTTATGACCGCCTTTTGTACCTTGGCAACCCACACGGTTTCTCTGTATACCGCACTTAATTTTACGTTACAAATAGGGTACTCAAAGGCCCATGCCTATTTCCCTCAATAAATTGAATTGAATTGAATTGAATATCCCATTGCATTTAGCAATTAATTTTTTAGTGAAGCAGTTTTTTCTCCTATTTTTTTAAATTGGATTCTCACATAGTGCAGCAATTATCCACTTTGTTTTTATTTAAACCACGGTACTAAATTTGTAATGATGTGGCCCTCTGTGCCTTAAATATACAATTTATTTATTTATTTATAATGGTACTCAACTCAAAAACCTGAAAACCTTCGCTTGTCTTGTAAGCACACTGTCACGTAACACAAGAATCGATGACGAGGTTGCCCAACGGATCTCCAAAGCTAGTTAGGCTTTTAACCGGCTGCAGGCCTCCATGTGGAATTGCTACGGTATTCACTTGAACACCAAACTGAAGGTTTACAACGCCGTCGTCTTGAGGACGCTCCTTTACGGAGCGGAGATCTGAACCATCTACCCGAACCAAGCCAGGAAGCTGAATCACTTTCATCTCAGCTGTCTCCGCAGAATACTGAAGCTGAGCTAGCAAGACAGGATCCTGGACACGGAATTCCTGGATGATCCAGAATCCTCAGCATGCATGCCATGCTGAGGCAAGCGCAAATGCTATGGAGCGGACATCTGGTAAGAATGGCCGACGAGCGACCACCAAAACGACTTTTCTACGGAGATGTCGCTACGGGTTCTCGCCGGCAGAAAGATAAAAACGAAGCTACCAGGACACTTTGAAGAAATCGCTGAAGCAACTGCAAATCAACCCGGTGACCTGGGAGGACCTCGCCCAGGATAGACAGCCATGGAGAAGATCCGTGAAGACTGGTTCAGTAATCTGTGAGGCCAATTGGATCGCCGCCGGTAAGGCCAAAAGAGTGGCACGAAAGTCACCAGCACCCCGGACCAACATCATCGATGCCCAGGCCCTGCCAACATGCCCGAACTCTCAACGCATCTTCCGCGCCCGAATCGGCCTGGTTGGAAATTTTCGGACGCAATGCACCAACAATCCGACAATTCCAATTTCTACGTCAAAATCTGCCCACCCTCATTCAAACTCCCCCACCCTCACTCCTGACATCAATTCCATTACTCCCAACAACATAGAGACCACATCCCTGTACTCATCACCTGTTATCCGCACAACCGCAACCACCACCGCGTTCACTTCCCCACCACCGCCACCGTCAGCGATGGGGACTCTCTCCTAAGCTGTCCTCAATGCGACCGCACATTCACTTCCCGCATCGGCCTGGTCGGTCACTTGCGAATTCATCGTACAGAGACTTGTGAACGAGTGCTTGGAGAACCAACACACAGCAGAGATCATCGCCTCCATTGTCCTTACTGTGTTCGCGCATTCACTCATCGCATGGGCCTATTCGGTCACATGCGCATCAATGACAGTGGAATTCACCGCAATGCCTACAACACCGAAACATCATGCACACCCTCCGTTCCTGCCATTCTTACCGCCACTGCCACTCCCACTACCATGAATGGAATCCCCCAGCCTCTACCGATTTCTTCTGCCCAAAATGCACCCGCAACTTCAACTCACGCATTGGCCTGGACGGTCACCTGCGAATCCATCGCAGAGAGGCTGGTGAACCAGTGCCTGGGGTTCCGATATACAGTCGACGCACCTGCCTTCACTGCTCATGCACATGTACACACCGCATAGGTCTATTAGGACAAATGCGCCTCCACGACAACCTGTGGTAAACCACCGGAGGCTTAGTCATATCAGCGCCTGACATATACACTTATACATAAACAGCACTCTCAAAATCATCATAATGCACCTGATAAAATCACGGTTTCCTAGAAACCATGACTTGGAAAGCTGCCAATCTGACGCTTACACCAGACCACGCCGTCGGCCCAGTGTATGTGTTATGTGTGTCGAGTGGCTGACCAGTGCACTGGGAGTCAGACGGTGATGGCTCCTCCATATCCCCTGATTATTGAATCCTGTGTGTGTTTTATGGGGGCCAGGTTATGCTATGGCGTGCGAAGACGGGTACGCCGACCCGTCAGCCAATGCGTCCACTACCACATCGGACAATTGACTGGCTTGGATGGTGGTCTGATTGTGGGGGTGGAAGAGAGAGTGAGTTCGAAAGCTCAGCACATTTTCCTCATTATAAACAATTTGACGCTCTTGAAAATATCACGGTGCGCTAAAAGCCGTGGCTTGGAAGGTTGCCAACTGACGGGATAACCCGGACCGCGTGGTCAGCCCAATGTGTGTTTTGTGTGAAGCGGCTGACTGGAAGACTGAGAGTCAGGCTGCAATGCCTCCTTCTTACTGTGGCCTTTATGGCACTTCCACTCCGTGGGATCCGAGCCAGGTGTAGTGGTTCACCCAGGGGCGGTTGCGGTCGCGCCAGCCTTCAGCACCCTCTCCCATGTCCAGTTTTCTTGACTCGGTTTTGACACCGGGCTCAGGTAAGGGAGGAGGAGAGGGTGCGGTAGCTGCAGCGCAAGGCTACTATCACTTAAAACTAATTCACGCGCAAGTCACGGTTCCTGCACCACCTGGTGTTAAGCATACGGTGGACCTCGTCGAAAGCGACGGTTGAACTATCACGCAGTTTAAAGATCAGATGTGGTACCCAGTAAAAGGTACAGTCACTAAGATCAATCAAGTAAAATATATTACCACTTCCCTTGTGGTGATTGTTCTCGCGCGTTCATTACCCACGCTCCTCGTCGGCTTTGAATGTAAAGAAGAAGGAGATTCATCAAATTACCCCTGCAAATGATTTTTCTGAAATCACTCGAAAGAGACCTTGGTTTCGACTGGGACGCCACTGAAGTTAACTTCCTGGCTCGAATAAGCGAGAAATGGCCATTCCAGTCTCGCTTGTCTTTGTTGAAAATTTTATCCTGCACTCGAGTTTCTCGATGCCGTCATGTTGACCTTAATGCTCACAGTGAATCCAATTCGCTGATCGTCCGCGCCTTCACCAAAAACAACAATGTCTAGAATCTCTTTTTGCCAGACTAGTTGTCATCCCCTAGTCCCCTCCCCCCCCCCAACGCAAAGCTGGGCGGCCTCCTCCTAGTAAACCATGATGTTCGCCTTCCAATGAACGCCCTGTTTCCGCTGTCTCTTTGTCCCACATTCGCAGGAGCAAGAATATTGCCTCGCTTACTTCTCCCGATTGTCAAGCGGTGTTTGTTTATAACTTACGAACAACAACTTTTCTCATTTAGCAGGTATTTTCCAGAAATGAGGACGCCACGAAAGTGACGCATCAGTGTGAAGAGAACACTACAGCATGACAGGTGAAATGCTCCGCAACAGTGACTGAATACGTATGCATGCCTGAGTACGACTTCGTGTTCGACGACGAACTAAGAAATTGCCCTAAACTTTTTTCGAGAAATCGAATAGTCGCAAGTAGTATTTCGAACTAGCCTGCTCGCTCATGGGGGTTGAAAGGACTAACTGAAATTCAAGAGGTCTCTATTTCGGCTCCCTGTCCCCTAAACGGGCCGCGTGGTAGATGCGCTGAACCAACACGGGGGCCAAATTAGGGTGGGGCAGGTGTTATTTGGGATGCGGTCCCATAACAAATGCCGAACATGGCGGGGGGTGAGATGCGCGTGCCCAACATGGGCACGCGTAGGTGCCGGCTCATACCGCAGCCCGCTCTTCCACTCCGTGGGAGATGCTTCATATGTGTCCGACCCCGCCTCCGGTCTTCTTGACAATGTTTTTACACCGGGCACAGGCGCACAAGTCACCGTCCCTGCACCACCCTTCTATGGACCATACGGTGGGCATCATCGGACTACGACGATCGAACTAACGTCTCGGCTCCGCATAACAGTACTAAGTAGACATGAACGTTAAAACTCCAGAGATAAAAGTGCTGCCAGGGTGACGCGCATCCCGTCTGCTTTTACCAACTTCAGCATTCGCAAAGGAAACGGGCACAATATCGTCTCCAAATGGCATAGTTTGTCTTGACTACGGCGGTCCCTGCAGCCCTTTCCGTGTCGAATGTGTGTTCACTTTCTGCAGTACAGAAAAAATTACGATTCGCAACTAATCAAAGTTAGAAATATGTCCTGTCAACTCGTGAGGCGTAATGAGCTAGTGCAAGTTATGCACACTTTTTATTATTACCACATCTATGTTTTGCTTGCTTCGTGGTATTCAGGAAGCTGTGCCCCCCAATGCGATCTTAGCAGACCACAAGGAGACAGAAAAGCCGTGGATACAGGGAGCGCTTGTAAGCCTAGCTGCTGGTTACCCAGCTCGTTCATGGATTGCCCTTTGTGAAAGCCAGCAGGAACGAAGCGTGCCGTCGAAACTGGCGGAGCCTTTGACGGTAAAAACTTGGGTCGTCGTAGGGTACCGATTTGGTAAGTCGGTTGCACATGAAAAGGTCGCAAACCGAATCGATATTACGACATGCCGAATGTTAACCGCGAGCAAGCAGGGTTTCACCCGCCGTCGAACGTAATCATGGAACCTTGAACTGGTGTGCTAGAGAGGTGGATGGAGATTTAAACCTCTGCTTTCGGGAGATCATTTCTCTGAGCAACTGAAGTTGCTCACCGTTGCTGACGTTCGGAGAGCTTGGCCGGCTATCCACTCTTAAAGCGTTTAATGCCGAAGATCAACCAGAAATTTAAATGACTGACCGAACTATTCGGCCTTGGACTGATTGATTTTTTCCTCTTTCGAAGTCTCGACCTTTTGAAACGTTCGTGAAGCTTGAAGGCTGTTGGCGTTACGCGTGTTAAGTCCGTCTCCTTTTCGGGAGGGTTCGTCGCGGAGTCGTGTTTGCTCACATCTTTTCCTGGCCTCCATGTATGTAATGGCGCAGGACAGTATAAGCAACAGGAAGGTCTAGATGCTTGCTGATAGGGTTGGCATCTGAATACCATGACTCAAGCGTGAGTCGTTTTGCTTTTGAGGCGCCTCAGCCTAAGAAGGTCACTGCTTGAATTTCAAAAGTATGGCCAGTTTCTCCAACATCGGATGTAGGCTGTGAGTTTAGGTCTTGCCTCCGAGTTGCCAGTTTGTGTTCATGTCGGCGGGTCTGCAATTTTCGTTCACTTTCGTAGTCCCAATCATTGAAATATATTCGGTAGACAACTGCCGAGGTTTGGGTAGGAACAGTCTGTCCCTAGGTTGCATCGCGCGACGACGAATTGTTTCTCCGAATTGGTGGACTATGCCTACTCCGGCGGGTTGTAACAGTCTAGAGACTGCCCCGGAGGCTCCTTTTATGCAGGCAACGGCCCTCCAGCGTTCACCCCTAAGTCACCCAAGCAACCAATGTCCCGCAAATCGCAGTTTCCCTCGACGTCTGGGCGACCGGAGGTGCACGTGAACGCTGGGTTGGTTTGCCGTGGCAAAATGGTTCTGGTAGAAACAATTTTTTTGCCAGCAACAACGTCTGCATCGTTAGTCATCCAAGCCGGAGCCTATTCACCGGTAACGCGGGTACACAATGTCGTAATTAGGATTATTATTACTATCGCGATGCAGGGTGTGGGGGCAACGGAACTATTTAAAGCGCTAGAGGGAACCAGGCAGGAGATGGTAGGAAATACTTACATACTGGGCCCCACTAGAGTCGGCTTAATTAGGCTCCTACAACAACAAGCCCCACATGCAACTAGTCAGACCATCACACAAATGTGCGATTACAGAGGATTGGTTGGCTTAAGTCAGTTTAGTGCCTAGCGAGGCATTTGGTTGAGATCACCTATGGCGTTGTGGAAGTCAACAGATTGTTTCGAACCAAGAGACCGCGACTGCACCAGATAAGGAAACGATTAGTCTGAACGGCATGTTTCGACCTCACGCGCAAGTCACCATCCCTGCGCCCAACTTTGTTGTAAAGCACGCGAGGATAGACCGCATCGGAATCGAAGGTCTAACAAGAGCAAAATGCGTCCGACCCGGGGATGTCAAACAAAACCTTCCGAGTGTGGAATAACAGCAAGGTTTTAGTATTCAAAAGGACCGCTGGGGTGTGCAACTACGTGCCATAAGCAGGAGACATTTAACGCCACTCTTCACGAAGGGGAGGGGGGAGGGGAAGAGGAGACGGCCTGGAGTGCATGTAATCAAGCCGTCGTTGGCCATGCTAAGCGCGGAGCTTGTAGCAGGTTCTTTTGTGCGCACAAGACCGCCTTTCTTAACCGGATGGCGGTGGCTTCTGTTGTTGCTAGCAGCCGCTGACCCAGTGAAGTGGGGTAGTTTGGTGGCACCTTATAAATCACACGGAAGGTTTCGTTAGAGTCCACACGGTGCCCGGAATCAACAAGGTGTGCGAGAATAGCGCGGTTTATGCTTTTAACTTCGCCTTTTCTCAGCCATGCCGGGAGGTGTTCCCTTATTCTTTTGGCTAGGCGCCGACTTGTGCGACCAATATAACCTGCTCCACAGGAGCAAGTGCATGAGTAGATGCACATGGAGGTGGTCTGAGCCGGCAATCTATCCTTACCTTCTCCGTGCAAAACAGGGTTGGTTGAGAATAATATCCGAATTCTCGCCACAGAGAAGGTTCGTGCGACGGCTTGGTCAAGGCGTCTTTTCAGGAGTTCACTTGCCACACCGCTTTGAAAGGGGACGTTGAGAAATAGGATTTTATTTTCTGCAGTAAGTGTGGTGGGTTTTTCTGGTCTTGCGACAATATTCTTTGTAATAAATCTATCCGGATAGCCATTTTCGCGAAGTAAGTTCTGGATCTTTCGGAGCTCTTCTTCGATACGGTCCGCCGAACAATTTTTTCTAGCCCTTTGCGTTAAACAACGGACTAGATTGCGTTTCTGTGAATGGGTACGAAACTGCCGAAGTTCGTATATTGTCCAGACCAGGTTTTCGTTCGATGAACGCTCCTTCGGACACTACCATCAGATCTTCGGCTTAGGAGAACGTCTAATAAAGGAAGCGAACCTCCCGTTTCTACCTCCAACGTGAACTTAATGGACGGATGTGCTTGATTAACAGCATCTAAGAGTGCATATACATTGGTTTCTGCTTTGGCAATAGCAAAGATGTCGTCAACGTAGCGACGGTAGTGTTTTAGTTTACTGACCTGATCGCTTAGCTGGGATTTCTCCAGCTTGCCCATGAAGACATCGGCTAAGAGAGGTCCAAGGGGCGAGCCCATAGCCACGCCCTCTATTTGTCTGTATAGTTGGTTTTCAAAAGGAACTGCACGTTTGATGTGCATCTTAGTAATAGTTCCTTTAATGCAATCGTCTGTATTCCTATTTCTTGCTGATTTGTCAATTGGAATTCGCAGATGTAATCAACCGTCTCGGTGACCCGCACGTTTGTAAAAAGCGATGAGATGTCTAAAGAGAGCATCATCATGCCGTTTAAGTTTGTCTTTGACGTCGTCAATAAATTTGAACGTATGCCGATAGCTGCGTGGCGCCAGCTGACGCTGTAAGGGCTTGGGTTTCTCCGCCAACCATTTTGCCATTTCAAAAGGGCAGGCCCTCCTTGTGGATCTTCGGTAGACCATACAACCGAGGGATGTGTGTGCCTACTGGTCGGCGTTCGAGGTCACGGTCATTTATGACATCCTCTGCGTGGAGTCTTTTTAAGCAGTCAGTCAGCTGTGCCTCTATTTCATCCACGCTATCCTTTTCTTTCTCCACTTTCTGATCTGGTCTGACAATATGAACTGCATCTTCGTTACGTAGTCGGATCTGTTAATTAGAACTACGCCTGTTCCTTTGTCTGGTCTAGTTATCACGATATCTTTGTTCTCTCGAAGCTGTTTCAACTTCTCTACGTGCTTTTTTGACATTAATCCTCGACTGGTTCGATTCTTGTCCAGGTATTGATAACTAAAATTCACCAGTGTTTATTTAAAGCGTTGGACACTGTCTGTGGAGATGGGTTTGAAGTCGTAAGTTCGGTTGTAGATATTCTCAAATTGGCTTTCCAACTCTAACTGATTAACTTTCCGACCAGGCGTGCAGAATTTAGGACACAAGGATATTGCTTCAAGCGATATTTTATCCAGTGTCATAGAAGAATAGTTGTGTATATTACCGATCTGGATCTTTGGGAAACCAGATCCAGATCGGTATGTTTCCAACTATTCTTCTATGTCACTGGATAAAACATCGCTTGAGTTAAGCGGCAGTGAGGGATCGTTAGTCTTTCACTGGTATGACTAGATGAACCTTCTTGATTATATGGCTCAGCTTGTACTCCGTTCCCATATAAATGATAATTTATCGAAAGCACGCGTATGCTCGCCAACTAGTCTTCTGAAACCTTTGATGGGAATTTTCGCAATTCTAAAGAAGGAGTCGTCTATAACACGTTGCCAGGTTCTAAAGCCCTGCTTCGAACTGCCATCCCACCAACCGTAAGAACTGAATAGCTTTTGAGGATTAATAAGCAAAAAAAGGGGATAAGAGAGGAGGTATAAAAGAGATCATTTTGTGAGAACAACCAGAAGTCAGAGCATCGCAATGACACTGAACAGTGCTTAGAGGGCATTTTGGAGGAATGCAACTGACCCAGCCAGGCAGATGACAGTATCGTACTAACAGAGTGCGCACACTAAGTGCTGCGTGCGCTCTAGTACCCTCGAAAAATGCCTGTCCAGTAACAAGACCGTTAAACGCCGTCACATGGAGGTTCGTTCGTCTCAACATGAATCGATAAGGAGGTAACGTGCATGCACTCGGACAGCACCTGGCGTAGCAGCAAAATTCGCTTTCAGCATGCCGAAATGGAAACGGGCAGCAACAGCACACAGGCGACAAGCGTGAGAGTGAAATGCAACGAAGTATTGTCCAGAGGCAAAACAATTGATACTAGTGAAAATACCCTTCCAAGTTGGCCTGTCAACTGAATAAGGGGCATTCAGTAGGATAAGTTTATTTTAGATCTGACGTTTCGAGTGGTGATTTCGCATACCCATCTCCTACGCATCAAGCGAAATGCGCCATGTAATGTGAGTTGTGTGTTTGGTCTCTGAAGATAAGAAGCGAAATCAATACTCGAAATGTCAGACATCAAGCTTCCTCTGATGAACACCTCTTCTTTTGCAACACAATTATTTCGGTTCGATTGGAAAAAAAGTGAAACTTTCATCTACCAGTCGCCCTAGAATTTTAAGCAAATGCATAAATCAGGCAAAAGGCGAAAAGTCTGCGTTACTGAGTGCACATTCTATAAATAAGATTGGGGGACGCAATGACGAGTTCACAGATAATGGATTGCATTCCAGAAGAAGAAGAAGAAGAAGAAGAAGAAGAAGAAGAAGAAGAAGATGCGATCACGGGAACAAGAAGTTCAGTGGCCTGACGTCTCGGATTCTCACTCGGACGCATCACCCTAGACCGTTGAATGACTGTCTGTGACAGCCTCTGATGATGGACTTACGCCCAATTCCATCTCCTGTCTTCTTGACTCTGTCTTGATACCAGGCCCAGATGGGGTGGAACAGAGAGTGAGATAGATTCAGCGCAAGTCTAATCTTACTAAAATTCAGCGCAATTCACTGTCCATACGATAGTTCAACCGTCGATTTCGACTATGTCCACCGTATGCTCCACGGAAGGGTGGTGCAGGGACGGTGACTTGCACGTGAATTAGTTTTAAGTGATAGTAGCCTTGCGCTGCAGCTACCGCACTCTCTCCTCCTCCCCCACCTGAGCCCGGTGTCAAGACAGAGTCAAGAAGACCGGAGGCGGGAGAGGACGCAGGTGGCTGGCGCGGCCGGGTCCCCTAAGTCCTAGCCGCCCCTAGGCGTGCCACCACAACTCCATGTTCAGCATTTGTTAGCGGAGCACAACCCGAATAACGCATGCCATGCCCTGATGTGGCCCCCGTGTTGGTCCAACGCATCTGCCACGTGGCCCGTTTAGGGGGCACACCGTCCGTACACTACCCTGCTGTAGACCACACGGTGGACATCATCGAAATCGACGGTCAAACCGTCGTGTGATGGGTTTGAGTGCGAAACCTAAACGTCAGGCCAATAAAGTTCTTGTTTCAGCGATCGCATCTTATTCTGAACTGCTTCCGAGAACTCGCCTGTTCGCTTCTATAGGCAATAGACTGTATGCTCGGACAACAGTTTTAACGGTTCCACTGTATCGGATTTATTCTTGTAAGCTCATATTCCCAGTAGCCCCAAATAAAGTAAAATGGGGGGGGAGGGATAAGGCTATGAGACAGGTCAATTCCATGTGTAGTCGTCAAGTAATTCATCGACCTCCGAAGACCCCGTTAGGACCCCTCGAGTGCGATATGGATATAATGTGAAGCGGCCCAGAACTGCTGAAAGGCGCATAGCTAATTAATCAAAAACCGCCTATCTAATGAGAAGCCTTTTATTGCAACAGTTGACGCTATAACTGACCCGACAGATATATAAGTCATTTTATACCCCAAACATTCTCATCGGACCCACTTGACCCGAAAGAGATGAAGCACTTAATTTTATTCTTTAATACCGGCCCATAGCTTGACCTTTGCATCACACTGTCTTCAAGTCAAAAAACGTCAACAGTTGCCGGAATTCTAATAAACAACACTCTGAATCATTTGTTCAGACAGGATATGGTAGCATCGGTGAAGCCAGTCCCATGAATTTCCCCTGCGGATAAAAAAAACCACGAGCCTCTTTCCTCTCACCACTCCGATATATCGAACATATGCTTTGTAATAAAGCAAAGCGGTTTGACCGAAAACGATATTTCGTTGGTATTCTGTAGAAAAGAGCAGACGAACGCTCTTTTTGGGCTAGTCCATATTTTTCGCAGGGCACCCAATGCACCAGTTTAAGCGCATAATCCGAAACGCCTCAGAAAATCGAAAACGATACCAGTTTTCAAACACGTGCGGCTATGCGAGTTTCTGACATTCTGCCCCAATCACATGGAATTTAACTCTTGTGAGACTTCATCCCATCACTTCAACCACAGTCAATATGAAGAAGCACCAACGTGACCTTCTCGTGCCTGTTCTCGAAAAACTTTTGGCTACGCCATGAACTGTATTACCAGCGAAAGACCTTCTCTCCAGTTATCGGCGACTGAATGTTTGTGAGAGCTCACCAGGGCTTCGACCGAGAATTCAACCGTAGTAAGTTACACTATCCATCGTGTGACCCCACAGCACGGCGGGCACCGGGGACGGTGACTTGCGCGAGGATTAGTTTATAATGATAGTAGATGTGCGCAGCACCTATCACATACTCCCTCTCCCTTAACAGCCCGGGGCTCGGTGTCAAAAAGACGGGAAGAGTAATCTAGCGCAGTGGCTGAAAAAGACAAACAGCCAATCTGCGCGTGCCACACACATACGACCTAGTCTCCGCATACAAGAACTAGCATTGCCAACAATTGCATCTATTGCTTCGTGGAACTCACCTTTTGGCTTCTACGCTCAACCAGGACTTCACTCGAGAAAGGGCCGTTCGGATCGTAACTGGGCAAGAACGTAATATGCGACCCAATTCAAGGAACAAAGGACAGGTCAGTGTGTAATACGTGACCGTTCAACATGCAACGTAACTCTAAGTCCATTCATTGTGCTCGTTATGGTTAGCATTCTTTGTTGGGTTAGTAGGGTCCCACAATAATAATTTGGCGGTAGGAGGACCGATGCATCGGGTCAAATGCCAAGTTTTCAAGCGGCGACTATTACGACGCCGCGGTGGCTTAAAAACGCATCTGTTTTACTTTGATAATGAAGGATCGCACAAAGCGGGCCTCATTCCTACTCCCGTCCGGAGCCCGAATAAAAATAGGTCAGATCCACTAGGAATGATATCGCGCATATTGGTCGGCGTGAGGTAAAGTCACAGGATCTCGCAATCCGCAAACTTGTCGGGGCAACAAATCCTTGTGACACCCTAACAATCCGGCAATGAATGCTAACCCTAATGAAAACAATGGACAGGGTTAGGATAAGGTTGGCACTCTCCTTTTCTTCACTTAGCCCATCCATAAACATCCTATTACCACCGGTCCCGTATTACCCGTTGACCGATCCTTTCTTTCCTGAGTTCTTGCCCCCAATTGAGCGGGAGTGCCATAGAGAGCGTACCAAGAAGGAGTTATTGCAGCCTGATTTTCCATCTTGAGTTGAGGACCGAGCGATATCATAAGTTGGCAGTCTTCGAAGCCACGGTTTTTAGCGTACCATGATATTTTGAAAGGGTGTCCGATTCTTTATAGCGGAGAATGTGGACTGAATGACATGAGAACGGAGTCTCCAGAGTCGACATCACTCTCTCCCTCTTCCGCAAAGCAGCCAACTTTCCGAGTCAGTCAGCCACCTGATGCGTAGCTCGGGCGCAGGTAGCTGGCGCGGCGTGAGTCTGTGTCTAGGTTTGCAACCACTCACCTCCCATGTGTGGCATTTACTATGGGACTGCCACCTGATTGATGCATGGTGTGCCCTAACTAGCCCTCGTGTGGTTCCAGCGCATCTATCACGTCGCCCTTTGTGGGGACATAGAGCTTCGATCACAGTCCCTATGATGAATTGCCAGTTTGATCTTCTCGCCACTGGCCACTCTCGGCACTGTTGTTCTCCCCTCCGCTACTGCCGCCTGTGTGTTGCTGTCCAAGTCAAATTCGGTGCGCTAAGCGAATTACTGTTTCAAATGGACCTGATTGTAAAAATTGCCGCTTTATCGACCAATCCCGTCGCGGCACCGTACCCGAGTTTACCAGGATTGAAAAACTGGTTGATAGACGGGCATTGATCTAGAGTACGAAACCACACGTATAGCGCTTGTTGTGCACGTACTCAACTTATGGGACATACTCAACGGTCGATTTCCACCCTCTTCGCCAAGTAGATTGTGGACTTTGTTCACGAACTACGCATTCACTTGGCCTAGAACTTTAAACTCCCAAATAGAAGGTATAGTGTGGCTTTGTTTTTTAAACCACTGAAACCAAAAGACCCAAGCTTGTATGCCTGCTCGACGGCAACCGCCCAATCGGAGTTAAGGCATGCAATTTCATGGCTGAAAAAATGTCTGGGCGAGGACGTAAAAAAGCAGCCCAGTAGTGACATGACTTATAATTTTTGTATAGACACGAAAATGAGAACAAACAGGGTATGCGTCGGATAAACGCTCACCAATCGGTTACGGGACCTACTTGTTTTGACTTGCGGCTCACTTTTAGGCCCCGCCAGCAGCCGCATAGTGGCTAGTATTATAGGCAGATGAAATTTGCCCTCAGAGACAAGGTTGACTGATATCTGATACTGTCTCTGATTATGGGTTCGAGATGGACTCCGAAACGTCAGGCGAATAAAGCTCTTGTTCCAGCGATCAAATCTACTTCTTCACAAGACTGACTTGAATGGCAACTTATGGCTCACTAGTCGTCATCAGCCTGTTATACCCAACCCCAGATGGAGCACCACTTAAGGTTCGAACCCGCCACCAAGGCTCTAACCCACTGCACCTCAGGTGGTGCCTCCCCTGAGGTTGGATAGAGCTGGCTGGTGATGGCTAATGAGCCAGAAATGGTCATTACAGTCTCCCTCGTTTTTGTTGGTAATGTTCGTTTGCCTATAATACAAGGGTCTCTGTTCCCTAAAATGGCGCCCTCAGACATTCAGGTAGGAAGCGTAGCGAAACCGGGTTCAGTTTCATCGAGCGCAGTTGGTGCAGCAAGAGAGACTGTTAATGTAGGGAGAAAATAGGGAGAGGGCAAGAAATATTATTTATTTGGAAAATATAATTCCAAAATTGTCAACAAAATAGTTCTCCATTCACCGTGGATAAAAATTGGTAGACAGAACAGATAAGGCCGTAAAATCGCACACAATATATAACGGTCGAAAACAGCAACTGACGAGATCATGAACAATCGTCGTTGAATGAGTCGCAAAAATTACGCCAGCTTTTACTTCCTTAAACGATGCTAGCTGAGTGTGCAGATAACGTCATTATTGTGGTTTAAAATAAACAAAGAGATGTAAAAGCCAGTATATAGTGAGAAAAATAGACTAACTGTCGTGCGTGTAGGAAAATTCTCGGTTTAATGGAGAGCAGAAAAAATGGCGACTCAAAGCGAGATGGTGGAGGCGGAAGAGGCCCCCCACCGTCTTCAGGAGAACTTGCACGTGAATTAATTTGCAGTGAAACGAGCTTGCGCAGGACTTAACACACATTTTATTACTGCACATAGGCAGAACAAAATAAAAAAAATTGGCCCTGTTGTGAAAAACTCCACGGCCTCGGTGGGATTCAAATCCAAAAACAACAAGAGGAAGGCTTTAGTACAGTCAAAGTTCTAACCAACTGAGCTACGAGGCCCCCACCGGGGGCCGTGAATTTAATCACACTTGCGTCAAGTTACCCGCCCAGCTTACTGATAAAGAGGGGCTTGGGCGCAATGACATGCGAATGCCGATAGCTAAACCCATTTATTTTGGGTTGTCCTGAATCCAACTCGGGCTGCTTATGGCTCTGTAAGAAAATTCTTGAAAATTTAAGTTCAAAAAGTAGACGGCTCCAGTTGTGAGGGAATGGGCTAATAGCCGAAAAAATAATATATTTAATGATTTCACCACAGAAATAAAATGAGCCACAGTTCCTGTGGGACACTCCGATCACTACACAGCCGATAAAAACATAATCACAAAGACGGATTTTACAAGTGAATAACTGAAACCAACTAAGGCGGACAAAGTGTGATGTAGCTGAACCAAATTTGCTCAAACACGGAGCCCACTACGATATCCGGAGACAGTGACATCGGTAGAGTGCATCTTCATATCGAATTTCCGACTGACCCTATAAGAATTAATTTCGAGAGATTTGCTCCAAATTAGCACATTTGTTTCTGGGGAGACTATAAAACTAAAATTTTAAAACATGTGTTTCTATCAAAAAGCATATGGGGAAGGCCGAAGGCCCAACTGATGAGCCGAACCTCTAGGAGCTGCGGCCCGCAGCGGCAAAACATCAGCGACACACGCGTGCCGGGGTCTTTAACTAGTATCCGTGCTGTCAGTATGTTTAATCATACAACTTGCTCAGCTCATGCATACTAAGCTGTTATCACGCTTTTAATGATGAAGTTCAATTCAAAAATTCATATCTACTTTCGGGATGAACCTATAACGCGTTATTTTGAGGAATTTACCACATGAGGTTCTGAGAAGATTAAAAACTGAAGTTATTAAAATTGTTTAAAGCTGCGCACACTTAATCAGTCACCTTCAAAGTCATCATTACTTTCCAGCCCTTCCCCTCTTAAGAGTTTTGTCAAGTGCACCGCCTTTAATATGGCATAGTCTGCCCAATTATCGCATTAGCCACGACTAACATCGACTTTGAGTTTTTTTCTGAAAACACGAAATAGTGCCAATATTTCAACCCCTTGTCGAGTATAACGATACAATTTTAATAGCACGACCGACTTTACTCGGTTATGTCCACTAGCAACGCCTGAGACCAGTCTAGCCTCAGTCACCACCATGATGTTAAACTAACCGACCAATCTTATTCTTGTTTGAGCGAAAGTCAATACATCGCACAAAAGCTTAGTGGATGGAACAGAGGCTTCAAACGCAGTCAACTTGAACTGTACGAGGTGTTGAAAACGAAGTAGATAAAATTTCAAGACATAAGTATGTCATCTCGACCGCAGCCGGTAAGGCATGAACGCAGAACTCAATAGCCTACTGTGCGTGGGTTCGGAAATTGATCCTGCTCGGTGTGGGGCCAGGAAAAAGTATCAGTCTACCTTTGTCAGTTCCTCCTGTTCTTTAAGGTAACAATTCTCATGATACAACGAGTTTACAGCGGTCTACCACTTCCCTCACTTTTTCGACGTTTAGGAACGTAAAAAGAGAGATGAACAGTTCACTGGAACAGGTCTGTGGTTGCTTATCCAAATTTAACGTTTTTTTGTGAAAGCAACACAAAAAAACTACTCGTAAACTAACGGCCGTGGATATCGCACAATGTAAGCAGGCAAAAAGACTGTAAATTCACCTTTCGCGTAAGTGTCTTTACCTTAATGTAACAAGCAGTAACCTCATGCCCACCACAGAATCCGAGATCTAACGGACTTCAGTTACCCTGACCACGGCAAGCGGATAAATCACCTTGGTGGACGACCGGAAAAGGCCGATGTGCCACCAGCACATCGTCCCCTCTCCCCCTCTCCGCCCCCACTCGCCAATCCTCGCCTCGCAAAGGCGACGAAAAGTTCATCTTCAACGGGAGGCGACCTTAAGGTACGCTCTTGAGGTTTGACTGCTGCGTTGTGATGGGGACGCGCCTACATAGGCACAGGGTAGCTTAGTGTTGGTTCAGGTTTGCCAATCCATCCATCTGACAAGGGGCGAAAAGTTTACCTGTTGGGGATTTAGTGTAAAGGGTTGGCGAAACTTTTAAACCGCAAAAAAAACAGCGTCTAGGAGGTGGCCATTGACGTTGCATTTATTTGTAAGTAGATGTTATCAAAACCGTGTGACTCGAAATACCGACTGACATTAAATGAGCTCGAAATGTCTGACAGTTTGAGAAGCAGACTTGAAGCAACTGGTGGGCCATTTACATTGGTTGACAACAGTGGGGAAACAACTCGAAGGCGGCTTTGGAAACTTTTCCTAGATTCAAACAGAGGACACAAGTAAAAAATCATAGCACTCCTTACTTTCCTACTGGGTACAATTTGAATAAAGGAGTTTCTCTAGCATCGTTAGATACGTGGAGGAACCAAAATGGTATAAAATAAAAGACGGAATCCCTGTGGATGTCACTCAGCTAAAAGCTTACTTTTCAGACAAACTGAGTTGATAACAAATCTCTGGTGATTCAAACCCTAATATTTGTTGGTCAAAAATCAGAATCCGATTTAAAAGATGTCGTCTATATTGAGAAAATTAGATCCTAAATAAATAACAACAGCTAAGAAACAACTAATTCTCTAATATCGCATAGGATTGCTACGAAGTGGTCTTCCTCTGCTTTCAAAACACGCCAACAGTGTTCATCCAAGTGCTCTTGAAGCAAATGCTGTAGACCTGGGCTATTTTTTTCCTAATCTTAATCTTGCTAACTATTCAAGTAATCTCCATTTGCTGGGCGTGTTTGGCTCAACATAATTTTCGTGCTGATCGACAGTGTTGAGATTAAACCCAACCTGATTAAATCGCTACTAAGCTGGCCATCCATCAGAATGTATTTGTGAACCTGCTTCTACTTTGCGTTCAATCATAGGAATCCAGATCGTTGCATCTCGCTTGTGTATGTAGAAGTAACTAACATCGGCACTGTGACACAATCTAAAGGCCGCTGGACCATCAATGCGTGAACCATGATTCTGATAAGTCCGTACTGGATCGGCCTCGTTTTATTTGACAAGTGAATCTAAACCTATGAGACGGCCACGGTTGTACTTACGGTGCCCTGCAAAATTGGCCTCGTCGATTTGCATAGGGTTTCCGGTGTTCCAGTTAGTTTTCCTCTCCTAAAGACAGGTGCTATTTCGGAGCAGACTACCCGGTAGTAATTGAATCGTTGAACTACAGCATTTAGGGATCCACCAGTAAGCTTTTGCGGTACTTCCAGTGGCACTGTTGCTTCAGAGATAAACTAGCTCAAAACTTTCACAGAGCCTCAAGTTACAGTGGGGTCTTTCGTTCAAAGCACAATAATGGAAAAATTTGTTCCCCTTCTTATTGATCGATCAGACTGGCGACCTTTTCTCCCGCATATATATAACGGCACATTCTGACCAGGACCTTCTTGTTTGTGAACATCACCAGCCCATTGCACTTGCTACAAGATTTTCCTTCTACTAAGAGACCATGTTGCGGAGGAGTTATCGTGACGCCGCTTCTTCACCATGCTGAAATAGGAACAATGGAGGTACGTATCACGCTATATTACCGCCAAATCTGTCGTAGGACTGACTAAGAACAATTACAGGACATCTGTCGGGCTAGTATTCTTAGACTGTGGGGAGTGGTTACTAAAGGCAAACCCGTGCCGAAAAGAAGTTATAATTGCAAGGAAGCAAACGGAAACTACTTACAGAACCCAGGGACCGCCCCAACCACAATGGCTAGCCCGAGCAAACTAACAGGCAGAGGATTTTCCAAAGCATGGGTTTATCCGCAGACTCCACGAACATGTGAATAGTATTCACACGCACGTGCAGGTGTGCACATGTAAAGCAAAACTGATCGGTATGCGCGTGTGCTATGCAGAGTTTTAACCTGAGCCAAAAGATGGAAATACGCCCACATGAAAACAAAAACTCTGTACTGAAAGGGATGGCCGACGACAGCAAACGAGAGCGAGCTAGAGAACTAAGACAGCTTCCACCAAAAGTTTGTCGGCTGCTCGAATCACACCTCTCCTTGCCACCCCCCTCGAGCAACGACCTGACACAGGAGAATACGGAGCAGGAGTCAATGCAGTAAGATACAACTCCGAACATGCGATCACTAGACAAGTTGCGCTGAACCACATTCGGACCCATCTTATCCTGTAATGCAGCCAATCTTCTGACTGCAGTGCGTCCAGTTCATCAGTGCGATTTAGGGCAGTGGCACAGACAGCGAAAAGGCGACAGAATAAACCTAGGCCGCTTCGCTTCGGCACTGGCCAGCGCGATCGCGGGCTTCATGCATCCGATGCTACGCACCGCAAAGCTTGCTCGGCAGATAACCAGACATACAAGTCCAGACGGTAGGAAGATAAAGTTCAGAAGGGAGGGTCGGCGGAAAATTGATGCAAAATTTGACAAGCCGGGCAAAACAATTTGTTCAAGGAGTATGGTCACAATAGGCAGGAACAGGCTAAGATGAAGCCAACTGAAAGGTTTTCTTCGTGCTTCAAGGATACAGCGACTCATTGACAGCCCTAGAACCGACCGGGAATGCTGTGCTCTGTGCGAAAATGAACGAAAATCGGGTCCAGGATAGACGAAAATCACAATTCTTCATACAATTAACGAGTTAAGCGATGTCCAGAACGGAGTTACTGCATCTAAACGAGGCATATTTCTCGGGGGAAAACTAGAATACATGGAGGGTTACCGGTTGATGATAGGAAAACCTGACGGGCTAACTGACCACCTCGGCGACCATTTTATGTAAATCATGAAAGTTAAATTGGGAAATTTATCGAAAAATCCTTGGCTGAGTAGTCAACACTCCAGTTTGGATTGAAATCCAAGACCACTGGAGCTCAGGGAAGGCCAAAAATGCACCTAGCTGATTTACTCGATTCCATAAATACTGCCAACAACGAATTTCACGACCCTTCACGGGTCTATTTCTCACCTATTTGAAGAGTGAGCACGGCTGCTTCAACCCAGTCTTTTGTCCTGATGAGATGAAATTCGGCTGGACAAGATACAGCAGCCAATGACCAATTGACGACCAAAACAGCCTCAACATGTGAAAAGCTTCAAGAGGCGAAATCTCACGAAATCTAGTAAGACAGCTTATCCCGTCTAGAGGACAGTTAGTGCACTTTGAGAACGGTAGTTCGCCACATATTTAGAAGAAGAGAACGCTCAAAAACTAACATAAGAGTAGAGCTGTTCCGAAGACCAAAGCAGTAAAAGAAGGGTTTCTATGAGGGACGTTTTCGCAATTCCTCGAAAACTGAGACGAATCGACAGCACCGCTGCTTTGGTAGACCTATTGGACTAGAAATGTCCACAGTGAGCTCAGTGCGGCGACAGTCCTGATCAAAATTCGATTAGTCGGAAAAACTTGAAATCCTATGGGTCTTAGATAGGAACATAAATTGCTTTCCCTGACCACGTCCTTAAGGTCACTTAGGAAGAGAAGTTTGCACTTTCCAAAGGAAAAAAAGTTGACCGAAAATAAAGATGACACAGGAAGTGAAATGCTGGAAAATTAAGGACTCACACAGCCTTTCGCATCCAAGAGGGCCGTCTGAGATGATCGACGCCGGGAGACCTTGAAGCTCATCTCCAAAAACAGGCAGCAAAGGGACGATTGACGACTTGAAGATGGTGAGCTCTGTCCAAATATCAAGACTTGCACTTTAATTTCGCATCAATCGGGTGTAAACCGAAAGTCAAATCTTTCGGCGAGCGCTACAGAGATTAACGACGAAACAGAAAACAAGTCGGTGAAGCGCGAGTTAGCGTCTCGTTGTCGGCGCATGGCAGCAGCATCGGGCGGCCAATCGATGCGCTCATCATTCCCCCGTACGGGTCTGTTTGTCCTCGGGTAGCAAATCAGAAGCATCGAGGAGACTGATAACTCGCTATTGGCTGATACTTACCCCACCCAGTTACGTGCGCGTATGGGCCACCAATGACCCACATGGCCGATTAGCCAATCGACGCCTGAGTCGCGGGCTCGTCCTTGTCCCGACCATCTCCGCCAGGCAGTCGACTAACGAGCGAGGCGTGGCCTTGTACTTTTATTTAACCTTATCCTGCCCTCCCATGCGCATTGCCCTCTTACTTGACCGTCCGGCGGGTTGGGTTCTTGGTCTGACGTCCACACCTAGCATCTTCTCCACGATAACAACCTGATTAACTCGAATGAAATAAAGGAAGTCCAGTTCTGGAACTCCACAAACTCCTTTATCGCGTGTTTGCATTTAGTCTCTGTCATTCTGGACAGTATGATGGACCTTTGTACTTTCTAAAAACAAAGTTACTACGGTTGCTCTCCGAGCATGCTGCGATTAATTCATGCAGCCTAAGTGCATGCTGTGAATTAATATTTATTGAGACACCTTGGACCAGAACCATTTAGAACAATAAACCGGCTGTCCTACTAACTTGAGGTACTCGAAGAGCTAAGGCCGATATTGGCGTTTTATGTGAATTCCATCGCACAGAATCTAAGGACACATGAGAAGAGTTCGTTTGTCAGAACACTCGCCTATACCTGCGTGAGTTTTTAGCGCAAAGGTTCGATTTAATATTATTTGTACTGAAAAATCTCGATGCAGCGTTATTATACGTACTAATAAAGCAAATATTTTTTTAAAATTTCTTTTGCAATAATTATCCTATGTACTTTTTCTTGACTTCCTCACAGACGAGAGAGTTCAACGTATGTACTGCGAAAGCCTGCCGTCATTGCCTCCCTATACAGAAGAACGTATTCATTCGTAAACAAAGGTTCCGGCATCCTAGTTAACCATTTGCCCTTTTTACCATGGTCATCCTCTTCATCCAGATCTGCTTGTGTGTCGTGCTTGCATGCCAAAGTTCGTTTAATGCTTCCTCCCCCACAACTGTCATGTTCGTCGTGACCTACATGACTCGAAAGTTCGTCTGTGCCCCACAGCTTACTGGGTGCAAGACGATGAATTGTGCGTGAAGTCGTTTCTACCGCTAGTAGGTTTGTGCTTCATCTGCCACCCTCTCTCCCCTCCCTCAGACTCCCCGGCCTGGTAGCAAGACAGAGTCAGACCTACCGGAGGCGGGCTTGGAGGTAGTGGCTAAACAATCTGGCCCGGTCCCCGCACGCATGTACCAGGAGTTCACTCAGGAAAGGGTTGTTCGGATCCCATCAAAATGGAAGATCGAATTGGAGGAGGAGTAATTGCAGCTTGACTCTGCGTCCTGACAGCACCAAATTACCCTGTCAGTTTGCAGCCTTCCAGACCACGACTTTTAGCACATCGTGGTAGTTTTAGAACGTCTGATTTTTTTTAAAAATAAGCGTCATGGGAATGAATTCCGCAGTTGCTGGCCCTCCCTCTTTATCTTCTCTATCCCATTCACCAATCTGCTGTCTGTGCCGGTCACTGGTTGGTGTAATTGACTAGCGCGGTGTTAAGCCTGCACCTAGGTGTTCTACCACATCTGCATTTGGCATTTGTTATGGGATGCGCGAACCGCGCGATGTGGTTAGCGCGTAGCATGCCCTAATGTGGTCCTCGTGTTGGCTCAACGCATCTTCCGCGTGGCCCGTTGTAGGAGGCACAACCGGTCTGCCTACTATCAACACTCAAGCGTTCTTCGTGATTCAATCACGCATATACGCACGTCGATCAATCAGTTTGCCGAAACAAACAAGCTCTGTATGGCTGGCAACGGTCACCAACAGGCAACCGAGTACCCGGCTGAGGTTGGTTCAGTTATGATGGTAGAAGGGAGGAGAAGGAGGAGGAGGAGGAGGAGGAGGAGGAGGAGGAGGGAGGAGGAGGAGGAGGAGGAGGAGGAGGAGGAGGGAGGAGGAGGAGGAGGAGGAGGAGGAGGAGGAGGAGGAGGAGGAGGAGGAGGAGGAGGAGGAGAGAGGAACAAAGAATATTGATTTTTTGATGCAGGACCGTTTTGGTCTTATTGTGCCTTCATTCAGCTAAAACATAACCTCGATCTCCACCTGTGTCTAGAAGCAGAAAGAAAAGCCAAGTTATGAGAGTAGAGGTGTTTGGTCATAGTTGTGTTTGAGTGAATAAAAGCAACATGAGACGGAAACAGTTCAGTCGCAATCTATCCAAATTCTACGTCCACTTACACCTCTGCCATTTTCTTTATATTTGAGGTTTTGTTTTTTCAAAATGGTCCCCACTCGAAGCCTGCATTCTGAATGCCCTAATGTGTTAACCAGATAGGAAATATTTTATTTCTTATTTCGTTAGGGATGCCTTGCATGACCGCCTAAGCAGGACGAGGGAATAGGAACCACCCCGCCTGCTTAAGATAGGTGACCTTACGGTAAATTTCAGGAAGGTTAAACATACCCGTGTCTTAATGCTAATATTTACCCTTAAATAAAGCTAAACTGTCACACTAACCTTAACCCTAGCCCTGCCCTAAACCTAAACCCGTAAATTAACACGAGTAAAACCTCAATCCTTAGCCTATTCATGATCCTTACCCCAACTCTGACCTTAACCTCAAACTTAAACCTAACTTAAACTTTACCATAACCCTCAACTTGTTTCTAACCATAATTTTCCCAGAATTGGGCACAAAGCCATATATTGTGGGCGGTTTCTACCCCCATATCCATTTTGGGCAGCCATACCCCTATTTATATATTAATATTGGCACATAATTTAATTAAATAATCGATTGACATGAAGGTTGAAGACGAAGGTTGAGACGAATCTGCGCCGCGCACCCCTGTCGTCAGGCTTCCGCCGGTGTACATTCACCGCTGTTATATCAGGCTCAGCGCTTGCGATTTCGCCTGCCGTCAAGCTCTGACTGCTACCCGAGTAACTGGGCCGTCAGTTGTGCTTTCAAAATATGAGGAGAGTTGTTTTCCGTTCGAGTTAAGGCTACCTCCACAACCTTGGCTCACTCATTTCACCCTTGGGACTGGTTCAGCGGCGTAGTTGTCCGAGCAGTAAATTCAGTGTGTAGATGCGGTCTGTGTCTACTCTTCACAATTTGTCCTAAATACGTGCATGTCCTATTTAGCCCTAGGCTGAAACTGACCGAAATCTTCTGCTTTTTCGTACCCACACTTGTAGGTTGTTCAGTCTATCGCTGCCAGGTTGGCTTCTACCTTGGGCAAAGCTTGCCTATGGGAATTCACCCAGCCAATTGGCTGCCTCGCTGACCGGCTCTCTCGGCGCAGGGCAAAAATTTTCGGCCCATTGCTTTCTTTTGTCACATAGAAGTCGCTTTCCCGGTTCAAGATACCTGCATTTCTTGAGCGTACCTCATATTACATTACACTATCATATTCTGTGAAGATAATTTTAACTATGATCTTATTCACAAAAGCACTTGCATTCCTTCCCCACCAGTGAACTACCAAGCTACGTACTGCTGCAATACGTTGCCAGATTTGCTTTTCTTTTGGCTGTCGATGGAACCTTCTGATTGGACCAGAAACTAAAAACAGGACAGGAAAGATAGGCTACTAGTGAAACATCCGTTGTTTACGTCAGCCCATCCTCACCTTCGCTGTGAATTCGCCCAAATTCCGCCAGATGTGCGGAGGAAGATGAAAGGAGATGCCTTTTTCTAGACTAACGATACAGCTGTGTCAGTTTAAAAAGAACTACTTTCCTAAAATTCACGAAGGCAAAATAATCAATTCAGCGCCTTCTAAGGTGGAAACTTATTAATCTAACAATAAAGTAGTCGAGTTGTTATGTTTATTTTTCCTTGCCGAAATTACCTTCACATGTACTGTCTCTTTGCGAGGCCTATGTTAAGTCCAATAACTAGAACATATAAAGCAATTTTATTTTGGATATCTGAAGCAGTCCGGAATTCTACTAGTCCTCTATCTCCCCGCATTCCCTGCTTCAACTTGGCACGCCAATCGATTTAATTACCGGACTGTCCCGAAATATTTTCCTTGTCACTTGTAGGTTTAAGTGGAAATGTTTCAGTTTTGCCTGATTTTAACTGATTCTCAAAGTCTTTATCGCTCATGGGAATGTAGTCAACCATCCATCCCCGTGCCTCCTATGTTTCGTATTGAGAAAACACCTGTGTCACTTATAAACGACACTTTGTGACCTTCTAACCGCCTAACTTGCAGGAACATCTGAACTGCCATTTCTTAGTCCATTTTGACAATCCTTGGGATGGTGGTTGTCCCGTTCGTTAGTTGAACTACAGTTGCGAAACGATTTTCAATGAGCATCACCGCGGATTTTATCTATTCCTCAGTTCGTGTATTCGTAAATAAATAGGTCCAGTCTAGGCTGTATCGCAAGTGTCTACTGTAAGAACTATATTTCAGTAATATAAATTCACTTATTGGGATAATTTCAAATTAAACCAGTTAAATTTACCTTAATCCAGGAAATAATTTAAGCAAGCACACCAAAACCGATCTAATCCCATTACTCTAAAAAATAGAGATTCATCGACAGGTTTCATGAAAGAATTGACGTACACAAAATTTACATCACTTTGCAGACAAACGAAAAGGAAGAATATACTCAAACTTCTAATGAGGAACAGGAAAGTTGAGAATGAGGAGGATGAGGAGGAGGAGGAGGAGGAACAGGAAGATATAATTTTTAAAATGTTTAAAGTGAAGGAAACATTCTGTTTGGGTGGAGTTGTTTCTGTCTGATAAATAGAGTCCGTTTAGTCTGAAACTATTCAATACACTTGAAGTAAAGTGCTCATGAGTACTATCTAGAACCGTGGGACGTTATCGTAACACCTACCAAAAAGGGAAAGTCATCGCAGTTGTATCCCGCAATCACAGAGCTTGGAAAGCGAGCATCTGGGATTTCTGTTTTTGACCTGCTGAGTTTTCAGTTGGCGATGAAACTCATGACACGTCTGGAATTTTCCTAGCATTCACTCGGCAAGTAGTCCAGATGCATCAGGCAAAACGCGGAAGTACAGCGCTAACGACATTAAGTAAGAATAAAAGAGACAAAAACCTCAAGTATAATATTCGATTTTCATGAGATCAAGTGTTTTTTGAAGAGCGTAAATTTGAGAACTAAATAGATGACTCTGTCGTTGTCAAACTTCCCTTAGAGCAGTATATTGAGAAAATCGATAAGAAAAAATGATCGAATCAAAAAGAATATAAACAAAACTGTTCGCAAAATATTCTTTTCGCGTTCAGTATTTAACAGCTAGTCAACTATTGGTTGTTGACCGAGGTTTTAACTAGTAAAACAGTAGTTATTTTAATACGCAGGATTTATCGTCACTCTCGCCATCTGGACTGAGTTGGGCGAAGGCGGATTTTTTTAAGGTTCTCTTAAGGGCGGTCGCAGAGCGAAACTTGACTGCAGAGTCGCATGTCGAGAAGCTAACCATTAGCTTAAAAATGTTGAGTTTAAAAACAGATTAAGCCGCGATCTTAACATTTTCAGCTTACGGGCAAGATTTTCGTTGTCGAAAATTTATAATTACTTTCCGGTTGCGGTTGGAGGTGCAGTGAACACTGCTGTTTTGGTGTTAATCACCAGAGGGGTGCTGTCCGCCTGTTTCGATTATCAAAACTAATCTCCTACGAACTCTCGGGACGAATGGGTTTTTAAATATTTTTGAAAAATTTCAACAGTCGACTGTCCTGACCGTAGTTTTGGGATGAGTCAAAAGTGATACCTCATCGTCATGTTGTTTACCTAAGGACACAGTTCATTCTCTGTTTGATTCGGTTATTATGCGTAGGCTGGATGTCCACCAATCTATGCTTGCACGCCCATGAAATAATCAGTGACTAGGATGTGGTTTGATGCTGATTTGTTATTCGACGTTGTTTCCAAGTTTACGGAAGTATATTTGCAAGCCAAAACAAAACAATTTTTAGGTCTCTACACATATGTCCCAGAGTGGGCCTACATATATCACTCTATTCCCTGAACCATTGACACGATATATTTCCGGTTCCAAATTGCTTGAGAGTTCGACCGCCGTATTCGACGAGGTTCATCGTCGTCCCATCAACACAGTAATGCAGGAACAGTGATTTGCGCGTGAGCTTTGGCTTGCACTGCATCTACCGCACTCTCTCCTTCTCCCACACCTGAACCCGGTGTCTTGACCAGACCAAAAAGACAGGAGACGGAGAGGACGCAGATGATCGGTGTGACCGTAGCCGCTTCAAGGCGTGCCTCTACATCTGGGTCGGATCCCACCGTTTAGGAGTGTCATAAAGGCTACATTATGAAGGAGTCATGGCAGCCTGAACCTCAGTCCCCCAGTCGGCTAATTCAAACAAACATACTTGGCTGCCTGCGTGGCCCGAGTTATTCCGTCAGCTGGCAGTTTTCCAAGCCACAGCATTTGGCGCACCGTGATAGATTGAAGTGCTGATGGTTGACCTTTCTGTCTCCTCCCACTGTCAGGCACCAATACATTTTCAGATCCGGTCTATCACTGGAGTCGAAGTGGTAGCTGGAGTGTCATATAAAGTGTCACATAAAGAAAGAGCCATTGCAACCTGACTCTCAGTCCGGGGGACCGAGTTATCCCGTCAGCTGGCAGCCTTCCAAACCACGGTATTTAGCGCACTGTGATGGCTTCGAGCGCGTCAGATAGTTTACAGTGAGGAAATTGCACTGAACCCTCATCCCCACCCTGTATTCCCATTCCCAGGCTTCAATCGCAAAACAAACAGTCTTATAGCAAACCTTGCCGAGACCTTTTGCAGAGTCCTGGAACATGGTATAGCAGTAATTTCTGAAATTTTCGCATGTCATTACGGATAAATAATTTAATGAAACAAACTTATCTAAGCTAAACCCTTAACTGAGGTCCTAAATTACCCTGATTTACGAATCATAATTTTATAAAACGAGAGTTCTACTGCATTACTGAAAAGAGAGTTGTTTTAGAAATTTTCCTTCTAATTGTGTGTGTAGATTAAGTTATGTTGAATGTGCTGAAAATATTTGCCAACTACAATCTCATTTAGCCATAGGAAGATTGGGGTACGCTGATTGGCAGTAAAACTCAAAGTCTCCGGGGTTTCAAGGAAAACTTCTGGAGAATAATTAATCAGTGATGCATGGACTCAGTCAAGCCAAGCTTGCTATAACCCTTCAAGGAGAAAACTATACGGAAATTACATTTGTGATAGGTGACTTCGAAGACATGAGTATCCTGAACAGGTCGCGGACGAACAGTTTTTAAAACAAACAAGATTCTGACCAGGAAGAGTCATCAGAGTACTTCGAAACATATTGTTCAATGGGATATGAGAAAATCCTGTCGGTGATTTCGCTTATTTGGATTCCTTCCGAACATTTCTATTTTTCCTCCAGTATATTTAAAAAAAGGTAGAGGACTCCAACTTTACTAAATCAGTGGTAAGATTTATGGCAGTTTAACCACGTTAATTTTAGTGTTTAGTAGCTACCTTTTCTCTCACGCCGAAAAACAACTCAGCACTAGTATATAGGATACGAGTTCATAAATCACCTTCTGCTTACTTCGTTAACTGTTTTATTCCAGGCATCGTCGGAAAACTTCTTGGCACCCAATAATGACAGAATTTCGCTATATCAAATACAAGTTTCTTGCTTGGGAACTTATTTTTTTTATCAAACAATTCATTTTAGCAGCCTCCATGGAGGCGTCATTTAGGAACTCCAGCACATCGGTGTTGTTGGTATTTGGGGCCTTCTTGTGGAGTCGGGAGTTCGACTGTCACAAACCACCGCTACCTCACGGCATGGGCCCGGCAGCGACTTGCGCTTGAATTTGCTTGTACTAAAAACCACCTGTGCTGCAGCCGCCACATGCTCCCCTCTCACACCTCCTACTGCATTCCAATACCAAGACAAAAGTCTAGATGACCGGACGTGTGCAGTAAATGACAAAGCTTAACTGTCCGTCTGCGCGCACCTGATCCCCGCCCCGCTTGCATTCGACTGCATCTAGGGGGGTAGGGGCAGTCAAGTAGTGCGGGGGGATGGGTGTTCGGTTGTTACGCCGAGTAGACCGCCACAGGCGTGCATTACGGATTCCAAATGCTGGTTCTCCGGTCACGCTGCGATGCAACAGAGTGATGCATGTTTGAGGTGTGCAGTCGATACGCGAATATGCTTGAACTGTGTCCACATTAATTTGACCAACTTCTGAAAAATTTGGCGGCCTCGGTGGGATTCGAACCCAACGCCAGCGAGGGAGAAGGCTTTAATACACCCAACGCTCTAGCCAACTGAGCTACCAGGCCCCCGCCGGGAGCCGTGAGTTTAATCACATTTGGGTCAAGTTACCCGCCCAGCCTACTGCAACGTATGGAATCCACCAATTCTGACACAGCAAGTTGACTGCCCAAGCAGGGTTTCCTAAGCAATCAATCTAGAATCCCCCAGATGACTACCGGGTACAATTAATTAGTAGAGGATTTTGGCAGAGTTGAATAATTCGTTCAACCCACTTGTGAAAAACTCAGCAGCCTCGGTGGGTGTCCACATTGCTGACGGTGGTGCTGGAGTTTATTGTGGTAGTGGCGGCGGCATTGCTAGGAGTGGTTGTGGATGGACCGCTTTCTCGTTAAAATTAGGAGCGCTAATAAGCGGCTGTAGTGAAGAGGGACTGGGACTTGGTGTTACAACGGGACTCCTGTGATTATGCTGGAAGTGGTAGACTGTTCAAGTTTTCATCTAGTAAAGCGCGACGGCGACTCTGTACACCTTTAGTGTGTTGGGTGAGTGGAAGCAGTGACAGTTTAAACCGAGTGCCCAAGCCAATCAAAAATCTGGATAGCTTTTGAAGTTGAGCTGACGATTTCCTCATCAATCTTGGTGCCACTTGAAAGCATCCCTCCAGGTAAGTAAATTTGGCCCCAAATGCGTGGCGACTTGCCTTTGGTTCGTTTGAATCATCTTATGACGCCAGTTGATTTATGACCACCGTCCTCTCCGTATTAAGAGCCAGTTTTAAGCTATTAGATCCGAAGTTAAAGTGGTCCACGGTCCGGGGCAAGTCTGCTCCCGTCGTGGTGTTTAACACGTAGTCATCCTCGAAAAAGGGACCGTGGACACTGTTTCGGAAATCAGTGGGGTTAACTGCATACGTAGGGCGCTGAATAATTGGTCGTTTATTTGGTAACTGCTGTTGATTCCAAAGTGATCCGCACGGTAGGTGTCTGCCGGAGAACATGAAGCAGAAGACAGAGAATAGACCCCACAGTCTTGTTTTAGGTCACCTCGGTACTTACGACTCTCGCACTCTCGTGACGCGTGTGAGTGCAAGGCTGCGCCCCTCGCGCGCACTTACACAGGCATACCAATGGCAGTCTGGTTTCCGGCCAATCAGCTTCAAGGCTGACTAGGGCGTGTGTTCGCTCAACAGGCTGTGACGCATTCCACACCGTCACTCGGGGAGCCGACTCTCGTGGTGCCGGATATGTGCCCTCGCCAGCCTGTCAACTTCTTCCAACTTGTTGTCTAAACTTTCTGGCGTCCAACTTCTTCTTGGCCTATTCGGGACTGTGTCCGAAGGTCTTCGTGACTCAAATAGCTGCCACGACATAATCCTACCGGTAAGCAATTGTCCAACCATCCATCTCAATGGCTCCGAGATCAGAATTTCATCATACTTTTCCGCATTCCATCGCGGTTCACTTTGTCGAACACCTCTGCCAGATTCACGAAGTTAGTATACAGGGTGACCCGCATTTACTATTATTTCTGCCGTAGTTGGCCAGCAGCAAATATAATTTCGATAGATTCCGCTGTTCTTTCGAAAATTTAAATGAACTCCAGGGAGAAGTCCTTGATCCAAGTAAAGGTTCAAATGACTGAGCAGGACTTGGAGGAAGATTTTGCCTGCAACGTTGAGGAGAAAGTAATCTCGGTCGTTATCGCGGATTAGCTGGTGCCTCTTAAGTTTCCATAAGTGGATGACAGTGATGTACTTGAAGTCCTGAGAGATTTATCCACGCCTCCATATCTCCCAAAATTGTTGTATAGGGGTTTCTAGCTAGAGACCTCCCTCTCCGGAATGTGGCATGTTACATCGCACTAGTGGTGGCTACGCGTAGTGACTCCTAATTAGCACCCCAACTCTCTCTGTTGGCTCCAAGCAGCCAGACACGGCCTAGCGGTCACACCCCGGACAACCTCTTCAACCGACAGGGTGAACATTTTTCTGGTCTCCGGTATTGTGTGTGCATCCAAATCCGGTATTTCTGCTCCCTACCTATCCTCCTCCCCACTTCCACTCACCCCAATATCTTCACCAACGGTTGAAAAGTCCTACGACGAGGGCAACATGCAAGCACGTAGGTGGCCCAGATCCATCGGGTCGTTCTATCACTAAACCATTCCATCAACCATAGAGGACTTCGGCCAACGTCTGGGACGACTCAGCAAGCATATTTGGGAAAGCACTGCTTAAATTCTCGTGAGGGAAGGAGCTGGAAAAAGTGCCTTAAGCAAATGCTGGGTCTTACGATTTCTGCAGCAGACGTAGCTTGCAGAATGCAAACTGCGCGGTTGAAACTCTCGAAACAATTGTAGAAACTCTTTTCCCCATCCCAGCGCCGCCGTATCCCCCGGACTGCTCGGATGAGTCCGCTCACTCTAGCGGCCTGCAATGTTCGTTCTTTTAGACAATCCGAGGGGCAGCTGACCGGAACGGAGGACAGCGCTAGTTGTTTGGGAAGTAGCGCACTACAAGGTGGACATCATCGTACTCAGTGAAACCCGATTCTACACTGTGGCCAAGCGTAGAAGGTGGATGCCGGTTTCACCTTCTTCTGGAGCGGCCGACCAAAGGCAGAGCGACGTGACGGTGGCGTCACCTCTGTCATCCGGACTTACATCATGGGCCGTCTGCCCCGTCTGCCACAGAGCATCAATGATAGCCTGATGAGGCTCCACTTGCCTCTTCAGGAAGACAAAGTCGCCACCATTATCACTATATATGACACCCTATGAACAGCTCTGACGCGGTAACGGAAAAATTCTACGAGGATCTGCACGCGCTCCTGGGGACTGTGCTGAAGGTGGATACATTGATTGTCCTTGGTAACTTCAACGTCCGCGTCAGCACCGACCATGCTACGTGGGGTGGTGTGCTGGGGCTGCATGGTCTCGACGGCTTCAATGAAAATAGCCTGCTCCTCCTATGAACCTACACAGAGCACCGTCTCATCTGACCAATGCATTCTTCCGCCCTCCGATGCGCGAGAGGATGACCTGGATGCACCCCTGGTCGAGGCATTGGCACCTGCTGAATTATGTCCTCGTGCGGAGGAGAGACCAGCAGGACGTGCTGGTGACAAAGGCGATCACGGGATGCCAACGGGCGGACGATCATCGCCTCGTTATCTCCAAAATGAGGTTTCGTCTGCAGCCACAAAGGAGACCTCAAGGTAACCGACCACCAGGTAAGTTGAATGCAGTTTTGTTGAATGTGCCTGCTCAACACCTCTATTTCCGCAACGAGCTGACCTGGATACCCTCGGCCACGCAAGTCAGCAGCACCAGAACGGGTTCGATAACAACAACGCAGCCATCAGTAATCTGTTCGCGGAGAAGGCAAGCATGCAAGGCAGCCTTCTACCGAAATCGCTGCCTTATGCAACATCGGCTATGTCAAATACAGAACGCATGACTCGCAAGGCCGAGGCGATCCAAGGGTACGTGGACTGCAACCAAAGGAAGAACTTATTCGCTGTGATCAAGGCTGTCTTCGGTCCCATAGCCAAAGGAATCGCTCCTCTTATCAGTACTGACGAACCTATCCTACTCACGGAGAAGAAGTGAATTCTGAAGCGTTGGACCGAGCCCTTCAGAAGCATCCACCATCTCTAACGCCGCCATTAACCTACTACCTCAAGAGGAAACCAAAGCCGACCTCGTTCTTCCGCTCTCTATGCAGGGTCGTGCAGCAAATCTCCGGCGGGAAAGCACCCGGACCAGACGTAACCCCTGTTGAGATTTACAAGCACGGTGGGCCCCAACTTATATATAAACCCACAGCGCTCTTCTAGGAGATGTGGTGCCGAGGACAGGTCCCGGAGGATTGCAAGGACGACATAGTTGTTTCATCTCTACAAGAAAAAACGGAGCCACCGATTGTGTGCCAACCACAGGCGAATCTCGCTGCTTCAAATCACCGGAAAAATCTTCACCCTCATTCGCCTCAACAACCATCTGGAACAAGGACTCCTGCCAGACAACCAGTGTGGTTTGAACCGTCATCGCAGCACTACCGACATGATTTTCGCCACGCGTCAGCTACAGGAGAAGTACCAGGAGATGCGGATCGAGCTCACTCTACCTTCATGGATCTGACGAAAGCCTTTGACACGGTAAATCACAAAGGACTGTGGAAAATTATGTGAAAATTCCGCTGTCCCGAGTGATTCACTCACATGGTGCGTCAGCTCCACGATGACATGATGGCGCACGTCACGGACAATGGAGCCGTCTCAGAGGCGTTCGCAGTGACCAACGGAGGGAAACAGGGCTGCGCCCTCGCGCTTATCCTCTTCAGTTTCCTGTTCTCTGACATGTTAATGAACGCCTATCCTGACGAACGCCCCAGAATTCGAATCGCATAGCGGATGGATGGCCAACTCCTCAATCGTTAGGGGCTGCTCTTTCAGTCGTATGTATCCACAACCGCCGCTCAAGAATTTATCTTCCTCGACTATTGCACTCTCAACGCAACGAATGAAGAGGACATGCAAATGAGCATGGACTTCTTCGGCGCCGCCTACCACAACTTCGGACCGATTATCAACACGGAGAAAACGGTGGTCATGCACCAGCAGCCGTCCAACACCGCGTAAAATGCACCTTGCATCAACGTCAATAGTGTCCAAATATAAAACGTAGACACCTTCACTTATCTGGGCAGAAACCTCTCCCGAAGCACCACAACCGATTATTGGGGCGCCCACCGGATGTTCTCGGCCTTTCAAGCCTTCGGCCGCCTGCAGGACGTTGTCTGGAATTGTCACGGTTTCCAACTCAGCAACAAACTCAAGATGTACAAAGCTGTCATCGAGCGGAGATCTGGACGGTCTTTCAAAAGCAAGTGCGGAAGCTCAACCATTTCCACCTCAGCTGCCTCCGCAGACTACTAAATCTGAGATGACAGAACCAGATCCCAGACACAGAAGTGCTGGAACAGACAGGCCTCTTCAGCATCTACGCCCCGCTGAGACAACTGTTACTGCGTTGGAGCGGCCACCTCTTGAGGATGGACGACGAGCGACTATCCAAACGACCTCTATGGAGATGTCGCCACGGGTGCCCGTCGATAAGAGGGTTAAGTTCGAGACTAAAACTAAACGGAAGAGTTGCTTGAAGCAACTGCAAATCAACCTGGCAAACTAAGCGGACCTCGCCCAGAACCGATCGGACTGGAGGAAAACAGTGAAGACAGGAGTAGCAATCTATGAAGCCAACCGCCACCAAGGCCAAAAGGGTTTCACATAGGTCACAAGCGCCCGAATTACCACCGTCAATGTCCAAACCCTCCCAACATGCCCACACTGCCAATGCAACTTCCGCACACGAATCGGCCTGGTCGGACACCTTTGGACGCAATGCAGCAACAATTCGATAACATCAACTTATACGCCAGCGAACATCCCCTCTGCCAATCCTGCTTCGAACTCAACAATACCGACAACCCCCGCAACCAGTGATAAAACTACCGATGTCCGCCGCCATATATCACCGGCACCATCCTCCCTCCCGCAAACTCGGTGTCGGTCACAGCCATTATCATCACTGGCATCACTTCCCCCTCTCTCACCAACCATGAGACCACCCTTGACTACCTGCCACCTGCTACTACCTCCATACCCACCACCACCGCCCCACTATCAGCAATGGAGACTTGGTGCCCACCTGTCCTCTTTGATCTGCAAATTCACCTCACGCATCAGTGTGGTCGGTCACTTGCGAATCCGACGCACAGAGACTGGTAAACTAGTGCCTGGAGAACCCGCACACAGCAGAGGTCGGCAACTCCAATGCCTTACTGCTCTCGCATATTCAATCCCGACATGGGCTTATTCGATCGCATGCGTATCCATAACAGCGGAGTTTAACGCGATACCGACACACCTAACAAGTCTTGCAGACCCATCAACACTACCAGCCCCAAGCTCTCCCATGAGCGTGATCACCTATACCAGCAGCCCAATCCTCCCCGTCTCAGCATCTTCCAACCTATCCTGCCCTCATTGTCACCGCACACGCACATAATGCAAAGGCCATCGCACAGAGACCGGCAAACAAGTGCCAGGAGCACCAATATACACACACTGCACCCAATTCATCTGTCCGCACTGTCCACGGGCATTCACACACTGCATGCGCCTATTAGGCCACACGCGTCTCCACGAAAACCTGTGGTAGTACACCGTAAGCCATACCGAATTACCACATTTCTCCTCATGAGCCTCTGTATCACACATGTTCACACGCAACACCACTTTAAACATGTTTCCAACCAGCAGATATCAGTGAGAGGGCAGCACAAATCTCGGTTCTTTTTCCATGTGGTCCCTCTGATGCATGCGTTATTCGAGCCCGAGACAATCACAGCTTACTAAAAGCCGTGGCTTCGAAGCCTGGCAACTGATGCTATATACCAGACAACGCTGTCAACCCAATGTGTGTTGTGTGTTGAGTAACTGACCAGTGAACTGAGAGTCCGACGGCCATGACTCATTTTTACCCCTGGGTTTTGGTTATCCTATTGTGAATGTCAAGGAGGAAGGTCATGATGTGGCGCGCGCAGACGGGTTCGCGAGTCCTGTCAGTCACTGCGCCCACCTCCGCATCAGACAACCGACCGGCTCGGAAGGTGGCCTGATTCTGGGGAGTGGGGAAAGAATAAGGTCGACGACTCAGCGCATTTTCCTCACTATAAACTATCTGCCGTACTAGAAGCTATCATGGTGTGCTAAAAGCAGTGGCTTTGAAGGTTGCCAACTGACGGGATAACTCAGACCACGCGGTCAATCTAGTGCACGAGTTTGTGCGCAATGGACGACTGGTGGACTGAGCGTCGGCCTGCAATGGCTCCTTCTTAATGTGGCCTTCATTTCACCCCCACTCCACTGGGACCCGAGCCGTCCCTTTTCATTGCTGTTGTGTTCTTGTTTCTGGTGGACCACAGTGCGCGAGCCTGTGCCCTCTCCTATTTCAGGTTTTCATGAAGGAATGAATATGCCCTGTAAAGCGATCTGTGAGCGCCCCTTTACTATTATTAATATAGTGGATCGCAACCCAAAGGGCGATGAACCCGTAGTTCAATGGTTACGACGTTGGACTTCTAACCAATAGGTAGTGGGTTCGAGCCTCAGGGGTTGCTGCAACACCTGGAATTGTGTATGTGATGACGGCTAATAAGACAAAAATGGCCATTCCGATCTCCCTGTCAGTAATGTCATTCTGCCCGCAATTAGCTTAGCTTACCTATGAGCTGAGGGTCGCAGTATTTGTAGATTTCCGCTGGAAATGAATAAGCGTATGATGCGTTACCGTTACAATTCTATCGTAAGCTGTGATGGGCCTTTGAAGAGGGCCCGGTAGTGATCGTACTGCTGTGGCCTGGGTCTCCGCTCAATCCATCAAAATAACCCCACTTTCTGTCGCCGACTGGCAACCACAGTTGCGAACGGTAAGTTTAACAATTTATATATTCTGCAGCAAACTGGCGCCGAATAGCAGAGTATCACTTTGATCCCTTAAAGTGAGCTTGTTTGGCCATCTGCAGCTTCAGGACCTGACAAAATATGTGAGTCTCGTCCTGATTAGATAATTTGGATGAGGATAGACCCTGCCAACTGACCCATCCTGCAGGCCAAACAAATTATTACTCGCAAAATTGTGCAACATGAAAAGCTACGGGAAAGGGGTTCAACAGTCAGTTTTTTTCCTTTTTAATCCACTGCTGCCAATGAAACGCAGTCTGACAGTCAGATACCAAACAGCCTGTGAGAAAATTTTCTTCGGTTCTAGTCAGCTGTTGATTTTCTCCAGAGGACCTTGTGAGATGCTAATGACGCGCAAAAGTTTGTTTTAGATGACTAAACACCGGCAGTATGCATTAATTGCCCCATTTCACACCGACTACAAGGATCTAACCTGCTAAACTTCAATTACATTTTCAGACCGTTTGATCACAGGCCACAGTCAATGACCCCTCAGTCATCGGATGCTGACCCAGCAATTGTGATGAGATATGACAGTTCGATCGTCGATTTCGACGAGGTCTACCATATGCTCCACACCAGGTGGTGCAGGGACGGTGACTTGCGCGTGAATGAGTTTTAAGCGATAGTAGCCTTGCGCTGCAGCTACCGCACTCTCTCCTCCTCCCCCACCCCGGTGTCAAGACAGAGTCAAGAAAACCAGAGATGGGAGAGGGCGCAGGTGGCTGGCGCGGCCGGAGCCGCCCCTGGGTGTACCACCAAACCTGGCTCGGATCCCATGGAGTGGGAGTGCCATAAAGGCCACATTAAGAAGGAGCATTGCAGCCTGACTCTCAGTCCGCCAGTCAGCCACTCCTGACAAAGCACACAACGGGCTGACCACGCGGTCCGAGTTACCCGTCAGTTGGCAACCTTTCAAGCTACGGCTTTTAGCGCACCGTAATAGTTTCAAGCGCGTCAGATTGTTTATAGTGAGGAGCATGCGCTGAGCTGTTGAACTCACTCTCTCCCGCACCCCCACAATCAGACCACCATCCCAGCCAGTCAGTTGTCTGAGGTGGGAGTGGGCGCATTGGCTGATGGATCGGCGTACCCGTCTTCGCGCGCCACAGCACGACCTGGCCCCCATAACGCACACACCAGGATTTACTTACTCAGGGGGATATGGAGGAGCCATCGCCGTCTGACTCACAGTCCACTGGTCAGCCACTCGACACACACAACACATACACTGGGCCGACGGCGTGGTCTGGTGTAAGCGTCAGATTGGCTGCCTTCCGAGCCACGGTTTCTAGGAAACCGTAATTTTATCAGGTACATTATGATGATTGTGAGGGTGTTGTCGATTTATTAGTGTAGATGTCGGGCGCTGATGTGACTTAGCTTCCGGTGGTTTACCGGAGGTTGTCGTGGAGGCGCATGTGTCCTAATAGGCCCATGCGGTGTGTAAATGTGCGGGAGCAGTGAGGGAAGTGAAGGCAGCGCGTCGACTGTATGTCGGAGACCCTGGCACTGGTTTACCAGCATCCGTGCGATGGATTCGCAGGTGACCGACCAGGCCGATGCGTGAGTTAAAGTTGCGGGCGCATTGTGGGCAGGAGAAATCGGTAGAGGCTGGGGGATGTCATTCATGGTAGTGGGGTAGCGGTGGCGGTAAGAATGGCTGAAGCGGAGGTTGTGTATGGGGGTATCGGTGTTATCGGCTGTCATAGGGGGGGGGGGGGGGAGGGGGGGCTAGGGGATGACAACTAGTCTGGCAAAAAGAGATTCTAGACATTGTTGTTTTTGGTGAAGGCGCGGACGATCAGTGAATTGGATTCACTGTGAGCATTAAGGTCAACATGACGGCATCGAGAAACTCGAGTGCAGGATAAAATTTTCAACAAAGACAAGCGAGACTGGAATGGCCTTTTCTGGCTTATTCGAGCCAGGAAGTTAACTTCAGTGGCGTCCCAGTCGAAGCCAAGGTCTCTTTCGAGTGATTTCAGAAAAAATCATTTGCAGGGGTAATTTGATTAATCTCCTTCTTCTTTACACTCAAAGCCGACGAGGAGCGTGGGTAATGAACGCGCGAGAACAATCACCACAAGGGAAGTGGTAATATATTTTACTTGATTGATCTTATTGACTGTACCTTATACTGGGTACCACGTTGCACTCAAGGGAGACGAGTGACAGTTCGACCGTCGATTTCAACGAGGTCCACCGTATGCTCCACGGAAGGCTGGTGCAGGGACGGTGACTTGCACGTGAATTAGTTTTAAGTGATAGTAGCCTTTCGCTGCAGCTACCGCACTCTCTCCTCCTCTCCAACCTGAGCCCGGTGTCATGACAGAGTTAGGAAGACCGGAGATGGGAGAGGGCGCAGGTGGCTGACGCTCCCCTGGGCGTACCACCACACCTGGCTCGGATCCCACGGAGTGCGTATGCCATAAAGGCCACATTAAGAAGGAGCCATTGCAGCCTGACTCTCAGTCCGCCAGTCAGCCACTCCACACAAAACACACACTGGGCTGATCAGGCAGTCCGAGTTATCCCGTCAGTTGGAAACCTTCCAAGCCACGGCTTTTAGCGCACCGTGATAGTTTCAAGTGCGTCAGATAGTTTATAGTGAGGAAAATGCGCTGAGCTCTTGAACTCACTCTCTCCACCACCCCCGCAATCAGACCACCATCCGAGCTAGTCAGTTGTCTGATGTGCGAGTGGACGCATTGGCTGACGGGTCGGTA
>WEDG01000937.1:0-27681 GCA_017591395.1 Schistocephalus solidus | reverse complement strand
TTCCATTCCAATTACATGTACTCTTGAATATCCCTGTATTTCCATTATCTAGAGGCTGTGCCACAATGGCCATTCCTTCCCACATGTCAAACTGGTTTCCATTCCATCCTATTTCGTCCACTGTCGTCCACCACTATCCATTGTCTCCGTTCTATTGTCCTTTCCACCCCACCCATCCACTCTTCCTTCATCTTCCAATCTGTCCTTTCCTTCAAGTCTATTCCACTTCCTTTCATTTACCCCTATGTTTCTTTAATGAAAGTCCCTTCTCATTGTCTTTCCTTTCACCCTCCACTCCCTCCTTTCCATTTGGCCATTTCCCTCTTTGCCATTCTAAGTCTATGTTCCGGCTCTTCTCCCTTTCTTTTCGTTTGCTTCCACTATTCACTGTGGGGTTGTCCACTCACCCCTCTACCTTTTTATACATTCTTCCTTTCCTCCCTCCCCCCTCCATCCTCCCTCCTTCCACCCTTCCTCTTCCACCACTGTTTCTCCCTTCTTGTTTTCTATTCTTTCTCCTCCACTGCACTCTCCTTTCTCACCTCATTTCCTCTTGTTCCTGGTCGTTGGTCATTTTCATTGGGGCTGCGGTCAGTCTAGGGCTCAGACCTCCATTCCATTCACTTCTCCAGTTGGTCTCGTGTCATGTGGCTATCATTCCGGTGGGTCTCCGGTCCGTCTGGGGCTGTGTTCTGGTCAGGTTTGTCCATATTTCCTTTGGGTCTGTGGGCGGTCGTCAAGGCCATGGGATGTGTCTGCCACATTTCCTATGTCGGGATCCGGTCCTGTGCATTCGGGGTCGGCTGTGGTCTGTGGTCTGGGTTGGTCCGGTTCGTGTCTGTGTGGTCTGGGTCTGGGCTCACTGTTCATTCTTTGGTCCGGTGTGTGTGTCTACCGTGTGCTTTTCTCGGCTCGGTGTCTTTCACATCCGGGTGACTACACTGTTCTTGTGTGCTGGGATTCTGGGCTGTCAATGCAGTCCCCTCCTTTTCCGTCTGGGATTTTTCAGTTCTGTGGTGCGGTGCCGTTACTCCTGGGTGGTCCACCTCTCGGCTCGTGTGTTTCCGTTCCTGGCTGTTGGGGCTCCTGGCTTCTGTGTCTGTCAGTTCCTGGGCCCTCCGGTGTTTCTGTCCATTCCTGCGTTCCTTGGTCTGTCTGTCTGTGTGCTGTGTGTCCTGTGTGTCTTGTGTGGATCCTTGTCCGGTCGTGTGCCTCTCCTCATCCCTCCTCCTCCTCCTCCTCCTCCCTCCTCCTCACTCCTCCTCCCTCCCTCGTCCTCTCTCCTCCTCCCTCCTCCTCCTCCCTCCTCCTCCTCCTCCCTCCTCCTCCTCCTCCTCCTCCTCCTCCTCCTCCCTCCTCCTCCCTCCTCCTCCCCCTCCCTCCTCCTCCTCCCTCCCTCCCTCCTCCCTCCTCCTCCCTCCTCCTCCTCCTCCTCCTCCCTCCTCCCTCCTCCTCCTCCTCCTCCTCCTCCTCCCTCCTCCTCCTCCTCCTCCTCCCTCCCTCCTCCTCCTCCTCCTCCTCCTCCTCCTCCTCCTCCTCCTCCTCCTCCTCCTCCTCTCTCTCCACCTCCTCCTCCTCCTCCTCCTCCTCCCTCCTCCTCCTCCCTCCCTCCTCCCTCCTCCTCTCCTCCTCCTCCCTCTCCCTCCTCCTCCTCCTCCCTCCCTCCTCCCTCCTCCCTCCTCCTCCTCCTCCCTCCTCCCTCCTCCTCCCTCCTCCTCCTCCCTCCTCCTCCCTCCTCCTCCTCCTCCTCCTCCTCCTCCTCCCTCCTCCTCCTCCTCCCTCCTCCTCCTCCTCCCTCCTCCTCCCTCCCTCCTCCACTCCTCCTCCTCCTCCTCCTCCTCCTCCTCCTCCTCCCTCCCTCCTCCCTCCTCCTCCTCCTCCTCCCTCCCTCCCTCCTCCCTCCCTCCTCCCTCCTCCCTCCCTCCTCCTCCTCCTCCTCCTCCTCCTCCTCCTCCTCCTCCTCGCCCTCCTCCTCCTCCTCCTCCTCCTCCTCCTCCTCCTCCTCCTCCTCCTCCTCCTCCTCCTCCACCTCCTCCTCTCCTCCTCCTCTCCTCACTCCTCCTCCTCCTCCTCCTCCTCCTCCTCCTCCTCCTCCTCCTCCTCCTCCTCCTCACCTCCTCCTCCTCCTCCTCCTCCTCCTCCTCCTCCTCCTCCTCCTCCTCCTCCTCCCTCCTCCTCCTCCTCCTCCTCCTCCTCCTCCTCCCTCCTCCTCCTCCCTCCTCCCTCCCTCCCTCCTCCCTCCTCCCTCCCTCCTCCTCACTCCTCCTCCTCCTCCTCCCTCCTCCTGCAAGGTGGGATCGATTTTCGTCCAAAATTGCAGTGGTTCGTTCACAAAGCAATTTAAAAACATGTTGCGTTGAAAAAAAGGTTTTCTTGCATAATGGATTAAGTTAGTAAGTAAGATGCACAAAGTCCGAGGTGCCCCGGACTGGCCGCCTGGATTTCAATCATACTATTTCATAATCAGAGGTGTTTCACTTTAAATGTAATTTACCACTGCCTCCAGGTGCCAGTATGGTAAGCGAACCTTTCGAGCTTCTTAAACTCTTTGAAATCTTTTTTTTCAGCACAGGAGATCCTGACCCGTCGGAAACTCTTGGGGTACATTGCAGTCAGGCAATCTGGCAGGGACTGAACAGTGTCAGAAATGTTGACATTGTTTTAACCCGGACAATTCACACTCCTAAGCAAAAGTTTAAAGGAAAAACAACGTTTGCGATTTTCCCGGCCAATAAGGGCATTTTAGATACGAAGAATGCTTACAGTCTCAGTTACTAGCTCAAGTGCCCCACTTTGAACGCATTTGCAGTTGGAACCGTCAGCTAGCAATTTTCAATAATGGTCTATCTGGACTGAATGTTAATGCTATCTTTTTAGCGGCATACCTCTTATACACATGTTGTGACAACTGGACGATATGAGTAGTACTCACTGGAAGCATGTCGGTACCGCGTCTGACGGTGAAGCTTTTGTGGATAATTTAAGTTTGATTGTTAAAGGACCGTGCCATTTATGCCCGTCTAGCCAAATATCTCGTCTGCTGCCTCCTTACCGGTAAGACAAGATCAGTCGTCTTATCGGCATCTTGTGCACCTCGAGTATCCAATTTCCGCTGCGCCCTTTCGTAATCTCACCTGGGCTGTTTATTCACATAGTTTCGCAGCCCGCCTCCTGACCGATGCTGCGCGCTTTGCAGACTGCCACTTTTATATCTGCTTGCATTCACCAGAAGCCACATTTTGCGCCTAATTAACCCGCAGTCTCTTTCTTGTTCCTCTCCCATTTTCAGTTTCCTGAAGAGACTGCCGGCCAAAATCTGTTTTACGCTACGGACAGCGGGTACGTGGAGCTGCGAGGGTACTTTTTTCTAGTCGCCCCTCTCCCGCTTTTTCTACACCTTGGTTGCCATGCACACACTGGAAACTAGACATAAATTCACATGGGAAAGCACTCAGATTGTGGGCACCTGCCCAATGAGACAAGACTGTGAATCCCTGGGAGCAATGCATTCAGATGAGGCATACATCAATCGGCATATCGATTTAGGTGCCACATACAAAATCCTCAAGGACAAAATTCAAATGCGCATAGCCATTCATGACGGGATGACAAACTGCACTTAACGCACCTTGGCGCAAACATCGCCCAACTGTAGAATCTTCTATTAGACAGGTTAATTAGTGGTCCCAGTGGTAGAGCGTTCGACTAAATTTCCAAAGGTCGCGGGTTCGAATCCCAGGTGGTCCACACTTGGGATTGGTTATGACTGGCTGATATCTAAAATCCTGATGAGAACGCATCGATTGCCTGGTAGTTAGGCTTACGTGAACCTTTAAGCTCATATGTTTGGTTGTATTATTTCCGGCGTAATTTAGGGTTTTTTTTTGTCAATTTGAATCCTATGCTGCTTGACCAGGTAGCGGTGCTGAGGTTTAGAGGCAGATTTTTAGGTAGTATGCAAGCGAGGTTTTACAGAACAGGGTATTTTTTTATTAAAGGCTCAGCTATCCTCTCAGACCTTCCGTGCTGCAGTCTTATTTTGCTCTTGGCCGTCTTTTAGGGAAACTGAGGGTGCCCAACAGGATTGTACGCCGTGTGATCGTGAAGCAATTATTTATCGTCGTGTAGTACCTCAGTCAACTGATGTAGAGATATCCGGTTAGTCTCGATTAATTCTCTTAAACTATGTATTTACTGTACTAATGTTCATTACAATATACGCGAAGAATGACTTTTAAGAAGTATATTGCAAGGCTGCATCTACTGCCGGAGTGATTTAGTCCGAATGCCGAGAAGAGTTAATTTTCTTACTCTCGGATGATCATCTTCGTTTCGTCATCCGCATAATCAGCATCCGAATAATAATCATTATCAGCATCGTTATTATCCTAATCATCATCATCATCGTCGTCGTCATCATCATCATCAATGTGCTGTTTTTGTTTTCCCTCGAGGGGTTCGCTTTTATATGTTTTTTTGATGTTTTTTGCCTCCGCGCAAGGTATTTTCTGTCCCAAAGTTCTTGGCAGTACGTAGCCGTTAGATCTAGCGGTTTTCCGTAATTCTCCTAGTCATATTGTACTTGTTTGAAGCTGCAATCATTGCATCAGCAAAGATTCTTTGTTACTCTTTTTAGATGATGTGCCAGACGAATTCTTCGAATTAACAGAGGGCGAACTACGACGCATCCTTGCTCGTCTACGTGAGGAGGCGTAAGTCCTTCTTGCAGCTAAGCTACTGCGTTGGAGACTGGTATGGTCGTTTCCAGCTTTTTGACTGTCTTCCACCAAGCACACCAAACCCCAGGTTCAAAGTCACCTGGGATCCGAACCGCAGGACATTCGGTTATTGAATCAAGGGCTCGTTGTCCTGTATTTTATTGTATATTAATTATGGGAGAAAGGACAGTCGTCGACCGTTCTGCCTTGAAACTCAATGTAGAGCCCAGCGACTAGTCATATACGCATAATGACATTACCGATAAAGACCAGGGAGACTGGAGTGAACATTTCTGGCCTATTAGCCGTCGTCAACCAGCCGTATCCAAACCCAGGTCTGCCACATCTAAACCTCGAACCCGCGTTTTTTTGGATCCGCTTTGGATCGCAAATTGTGGACAGGAAAGCTCTTCGGGCATGGCCTTCGATTGTACAAAGTTAATGCGAATAAATCGAATTTGGAAAGTTGAAGGGATTGTCAAAACCCTTTCGCCGTCGTCTCGCTCCTGTAACTACTACTACTACTACTACCACTACTACTACTACTACTACTACTACTACTACTGCTACTGCTACTACTACTACTACTACTGCTACTGCTACTACTGCTACTGCTACTGCTACTGCTACTGCTACTGCTACTGCTGCTACTGCTACTGCTACTGCTGCTACTGCTACTGCTGCTGCTACTGCTGCTGCTACTGCTGCTAGCTGCTGCTGCTGCTGCTGCTACTGCTGCTGCTACTGCTACTGCTGCTACTGCTGCTGCTGCTGCTGCTGCTACTGCTGCTGCTGCTGCTGCTACTGCTGCTGCTAATGCTGCTGCTGCTGCTGCTGCTACTGCTGCTGCTGCTGCTGCTACTGCTGCTGCTGCTGCTGCTGCTGCTGCTGCTGGCCTGCTGCTGCTGCTGCTGCTGCTGCTGCTGCTGCTGCTGCTGCTGCTGCTGCTGCTGCTGCTGCTGCTGCTGCTGCTGCTGCTGCTGCTGCTGCTGACTGCTGCTGCTGCTGCTGCTGCTGCTGCTCGCTGCTGCTGCTGCTGCTGCTGCTGCTGCTGCTGCTGCTGCTGCTGCTGCTGCTGCTATTGCTGCTATGCTGCTGCTGCTATTGTCTGCTGCTGCTGCCGTGACCCGTGACTGTGTCGTGTTATCGCACGGGGTCGGGGACTGTGGACGGGCATTCATGGAGGCCGGTTGTGGTGACGGTTGGACAATGCTGCAAATGCAGATTGGGCCGTTTCTTGGGTTACATCAGTGTAAAATCACGCTCGCTTTGGTGACGGACGGCAGATCGTTGCGCAACTATGACGAGGAACTACTGCACGACCCTACGAACCAGCAACCAAGACAATGGATAGGGTTAGGACTAGGTTGGCCTGTAGGTAGACGTGGACTTGAACAGAAGTTGGCCTGCTGTCCTTCAAATAAATTGAGCTTGGAAGAGTAGGTTGAACTGCGCAGGAAACGAAAGCGGTCGGTAAGGGGGCTTCGGATATTTTTTTTTCAGATCGTTAAGCGTGGATCTGGTTCATTTAAAGCAACGTCCAAGTCTTTTTGCTGGGATATGCCTACAAAGAAGGAAGAAGACTTTCAGAAAATTCATGGGAATTATCCAAGGTCTTTACTGTTATCTGTAACATGGCTAATCCGATTGTTTGCGCAGACCGACTCTCTGCCTCGTCTAGGCCCAAGGCGAAACCTGGTGACAGGTGGAAATTGACCCGCTAGCTAATTATACAAATACACTTTATCAAGCGTTCCGTTTGAGCATTCTGTTCAACTTTTTCTGAAAAAACCTACCGCCAAGTTAATAGACTCTCATGTTGTCAGGCTTGCGATAGCCGTGTTGTTGCTTTCTCTAACTCCAGTCTCTGTTGTTGATGGCGTATTCGGAGACTGATCGAGGTTCAGGACCATTTTAAAAATGTTTATGAGTTTTCGAATTCCTGCAGGAGTCCATTTTCGGCGGTGTCAGCAGTAATAAAACGATTCACAGTTACAGGGGATCCCTATTTACTCGGCGATCAGTGCCGAACATGTAAACGTGATTGCGCAGAGCTCTGTATGCGGGCGCTATATTAATATATCGATTAACTGAGTTCTCATCAAGGGCCCAGCCTCAAATCAGCCCCTGACTTATCTTGCCCCCGGTCTTGATGGTGGATGCGACCCATTTAGCAAGTGTATACGAGTTCGAGAGGTCAGAAAATGAAACAAATGCCTCCAGTGCTCAATCATCCGGCTTCTTCCTCACTCATGCATATATTGGCTTAATGTATTGCGATATCTCTCTTGAGGCAGTCGGAGTTCTTCAAGCCGCTGCCTGTTGTTCCCGCAGCGCAATGGACAGAATGTCGTTTTGCTCATCAGCTTGTTTCATTTTGAACCATTCGTCGAAAGTTGTGTTATAGGTTTTTACCAGGCTATCGTCTTCAGTTTTTGCGTTAAATTGCGGCATCGTCAGATACGTATTCTGTACTGTTCCGTTCAGTTTATTTGAGGGAAATTTAGGTGTGCATCTTTGGACTCCATATTTATTTACAAGCAATGTAGATATATCAAAATGGGAGAAAGATAACATCAAAGCACTACAAGGAAAATATAAAAACTGTACAGGTAGATGAAAGACCTCTAGGGTTAATGTCACGAACAAGCGCGTGTGTGTATGTATATACTATTTAGTGTGTAGTGCGGTAGTTGCTTTGAGCACAAGGATGCTTCAGAGAAATAAGCGTGATCTCAATAGTCTGCAAGTGACGGGGTGAATTTCAGTAAGCCTGGGTGGTGAATTTGACACAGTAATAAAATCCATAAATAACCGTTACTAATGTATAACAAGTAGTGAGACAGTATTTCTAATTAGGATGACATCGGTTGGGTGGTACAATAGTCTATACTGGCCTTCCTATTGCCGATGATTTTTCCGGAAACCTACTAACGAATCTCTTGTATTCGTTTGTGTGCGCGTCTTTAGCGGCACCGACGCCCCTCTTGGAGCATCCTCCCTACATCAGACTACCCGGGCCCGGTTCTACGCCAGGTATCCACGTTGCATCCTTCGTTTCACCTGGCCCGACGACGTTCTCCTGCAGGCCTGCTTTCGACCTGGAGAAAGGGGTGCGTACTACCGCTACTGTGATTTTTCTTCTAGGCCATGGACCATTCAAATAATGAACCTTGCCATTCGTCCCTATGGATAGTTTCATTTTCTGTGGCTTTATGGCGGTCATGTTATTCTGCCTCAGCCACTGTGCGGCAGCTGGCGGGGCTCGGGATTGACCCCAAGACAAACGGGCCGAGTCAGTCCTGTAACCGATCAGTGAGCGCTTCTTACCATAGTTAATATTCCCAATCGAAACCGGCAAGACAACGAGCTCGTGGCGCAGTGTGTAGAGCGTTGGACTTCTGCCCAACAAGGTCGCGAGTTCGAGCCTCGGGCGCCGCAGCGCCTGGGGTTGAGTATGGTTGGCTGATGACGGCTAATAAGCCAACAATTACCACTCTAGTCTCCCTTGTCTTTATAGGTCATGGTATTCTGCCTATATCCTTATCCGCTGTGCGGTTGTTGACGGGGCTCGGGAGTGAGCCCCAAGGCATAAAGGGTCGAGTGAGTCCTGCAACCGATCAGTGAGTGCCTACTTACCAATAGTAAGATGTTTCATTTTCCGCATAGAAAGTCCAAGCGTCGACTGAACATCTGTAGTCCCTTGGGGCTGAATGTGGCATACATACCGTCGAGGTAAATAACCAAATGCAGGCGTTTCACCCAACGAAAGTAACTGCATTAGCACGAAATCCGAGGTGGGAGTGGAGTGGTTATATTTCAATCGTGCTCAGTTACCTACCAAAATTGTGAAGAAGGGCTAAGGGAAGCTGGTGTTAACAGCCGGAACATGGGACTTCCGAAGAATATAAAGACGATGGGCTTTGTCTTTGGTGGATCTTACAAGGTCACTGCCTTTGGAATTTCTCAGTTTTTGAACTAGTGCAGTAAATATTTTAAAAAATATTAACTTTCTTGTCTGCACAAGACAAAGATAGAGAAATCTGCCGAATATTAGTCACGTCCTAATTTTCGTGACCTCCTTTTTAAGCCCCCGTAACATATTTCTATCACTAACGGTCCGATAATTTTAGACGAGATAAATACCTAACCACAATTATTATTTTCTTTTAAAAATATACGATTATGCTGAAGAAATCGTTTGAGCACCTTAGACCTTACTTTCAATCGGTCAAGAACTCTCTCTCTCTCAATTTGGTCATGTTTTGAGGACGAAGATAAGGGAAGTGGTGGTGTTGGACACAGTGGTTTGACACTGCTTTGCTCGTCTAAGCGTGTTACAAACTTACTGTTTTCTCGCTCCACACTGGCAGGACTTAAAGCGGTCAAATCTCACGTACCTGAGAGTTGCTCTGAGGGATACATGTAGTGGGGAGGGAAGGGGGGTCTCTCGAGGGTGGCTGTATGATGCCATCATTATACAGCCTATCACGTCATGACTTTCAACATATTGTAGTAATCTAAAGCCTCAGCGCACGTAGTTTAATGAAGAAAGGGCCCACTCGTTTCTCTCCCATAAAAATGCCCTTGAGCCGATTGGAGATGGAGTCAATCGCAATGGCTGGCCACTGTGCAAGGACCATTTCGCGTGTGTGGCACGAGTAGATGGGTTGCTTAGCTTTGTCTTTTTGCTGCACCCCGGCTCGCCTCCCGTCGTCTTGACTCACTTTTGCCACGGCGAGAGAGGTAGGAGAGGGTGCGGTGCGCGTCTTCTATCATTATAAACTAACTCACGCGCAATTCACTGTCCAAGTGCCTGCCATGTAGTGGCAGAATATCGACGAAACACGTGTCTGGGCTTGTAGCCAGTACGATAAATAATTCAGTAATTTATACTACTGACTGCCTGTTGGCAGCTTGTGAATATTACGCTGTTCTCCCGCCGTGACTGATGGACTTCGGCCGAAGTATTCAGACCATAAAATAACTCACACGCAATTCACCTTGTCCCTGCGCCAGTCTTGTTTTGGGACAAACAGTTGACATTGTCGCATGCGACAGCTAAACTGTCATGCTCCACCTTTTCCTGATCATGCTCAGTATGTCCTTTATGTTTTTTGTTTAGTGTCGGCACTCTACGACTTCATTAAGGACTTTCTCATCCCTACGGCAGGAGATTTCCAACTTTGTATGTTTTGCAGTCTACGCTTGCTTTTCTTTATTCCCTTTTATCTGACCTTTCCACCAGATCGTTTACGTAGGAATCCTTCAAATACTACTGTTTGTCGTTGAATAGTACCTTTACATTCCTCTTCAGATACAACACCCCCGAAGGTTAATATCCCGAACAATTCCACAACAACACTTGCTGAGGTAGGTTACGCTTTTTATTTCCCGAGCGCCTTAAAATCATTTGACTTTGTTCCTATCAGTTAATTAGGCTACTGACGAATGTTCAACTGTTTCAGCCTCCAGCCCCTTTAAAAGCCCCAAGGACTTTCTAGGAGCCAAAGGAAGAACGTGAATTCCGGACTAAACGACATTTGCCGCCAGAGGCTACATCGCTGCATTTGAGCCAAAACAGTCTGCTATGGCATTGTCTTGCTTTCTCGGATGTCACAATTTTAACTCTTGTTTCCGTGTTTGGCTTTGTCAAGTACAACCGCACGTGTCACGCTTTTACGTAACCAGGGGTAACGTCTTGGGTAGCTCCTGTGACATTCCAGGCAGGCTAGTTGATATGTCGGGTTACCTTGGTCGTCGAGATTCCAGTGCTCTTTCTCTGGTTGTGCTTAAATCACGAAATAGTTAGTTTTTGTCAACTCAATGAAGAAACGAACATGACTAATGTCTGATACGCAGTATTCGCGTAGGCAAATCCTTTTCGGTCGATTCCCTTTCGGGCTTGGGATTTGTGTTTTAAATGCGATACCCTTGATTCCATTAGCCAGCAGCTGCCTCTGTTACTTATTCCCCGTACATTTTGTGAGTAGACGTTTTGGCCTTAGACGGCGGTCTTTATTCCGACGTTTTTCGTTCTGCGTTCCAACCAACCGAAAAAGAACAGTTTAAGTGCAGTTTTAGTTTGCTCTGACTTCGATGGACTCCGATGTTAAGGTATATAGATAGAAGCTTGTCTGCAGGTACTTTTTCGCGTTGTGCCAGAAACCGGGCGTTTTCGTGCCTTTTACGACCAATTGAGACTTCAAAATAATGTTTACTCATATTTAATTTAGCAGTATTCGTGTACATAATCATTTTTCTAATTTCCTTTGCTCGAGAGTCCTGGCTGAGCACCCTGTCAGCCTTCGTACGCCCCTCCCTTTGGTCGATGTTAATCTGATCTTTAGCTTAAGCGACTAATTGAGTTCCAGGAAAAAGATACCATCACTGGGACAAACTTTTTCCCCTTCTTTCAAAATTTTTCTCACTTTAGGCCAACTTAGTCCCGATGACGAAGATCCATCTCACCTTACCATCAGGTCCACCAAGGGCAGTAGATGGTGAGCTTGAAATTTATTTTTAATTTTCGCTAAAGTAAATGCAGCCTCAACGACGGAGTAGGTTTTTATTTCGATGTAATATTTTTCAGCGAAAAATGTTTCTAAACTCAATGGTTCAAAAGCGAAGCAAAAATTGTATTTAGCTTGATAACTAGGTTGAGTCGTTTTACGCCAGTGTTCGTTTTCCTTTGTAAATGTGCGGGTGTGTGCAGTGCATGCGTAAACACGCATTTTATTTTGGAAAAATAATCAGTTTTCCATATCTTGAAAGAAATATCATTTCAATGGGTAAAATGTCCGACCGTTTTTTCGCCTTCCTACACAAATTTTCGTAAACTGCTGCACTCACTTTTTTTAGTTGTGCGCCCCGAATTCCTGGCTTCGATGACACCTGAATCCGCCACAGCCGACGAGATCGCCATCAAGTGGTAATTACCATATTTGCTGCTTTTTTTATGACTTCGTGAGGCGTTACGCATCGAATTCTTCTCTTCCGTCCGATTCTCAATGACAGTGCACGTGCATTTGAAACCAAGGTTCTTTACTGGAGGTAATAGGTTTCATGAAAACAACTTCGGCTTTAAGAGATTACGGTCCGACTACCACAGTCACACATTGCCAGACTGCGCTCCCAACTAAGGCTTCGAGGCAAAAATCTGTACTGGAAATGTTTTATTGCGTTGCAGGGGAGGAGTTGGTGCATAAGCGGCGAATGATGAGCTCCTGTGGGATTGAGTGACCAATGTGAGCCCAAAATGCGTGGTCCATTTCTCGTGATAGACCAAAAAAGACTAACACACTTCCAGAAACGGCTATATCACTGTTCAGTGTGATAGAAAGGAGCCAATACAGCAGCCAGTGGCGGTAAATTTTGGCCTTTTGCCACGCAAATCAATCGACAGCCAGCCTATAACGGGAGAGAAATCTATAAAAAGTAGGTGTTAGACTACATGAGGCCAGTTTAAACAACACATGAACCTCGTCCGCAATACATCTGCCCCTCTACGTTCCAGGTCCAGCATTCTGTCTTGTCGAAGAGTCCTCAGCCGTCCTATTGTAGCTGTTTAAGACTACTGCGTACTTTTTTTGGTAGCCCAAGTCGCCGACTGCTACAACTAAGTACATTCGATCTCCACAAACAGAGCCTGTGGTGACGATCAGGTTTATTTAAGAAAACAGGAGACAATGACGTCTTTAATACCATAGTGATGCTAGTAGGCAGTTTTATGGATGGGTTAAACGAACCTGGCTGGTAGCTTCGTTTCAGGAAGACTTACGGCTGCGATCACGCCTGATGCCTCGATGATGTCACGGATAGTACCTCTCCACGCTTGAGGATAAGCGGCAACAGACCGGAAAAACTCAATCCATTCTCTTTACCAACGACGGAGGCCGAATACCGAAGGCCCAAGAACCACTGCCATATCTGTATCGAGCCAGGTTTCAAACTGACCCTCTTCTTCAATGCCTCCAGTTGGGTTGTGGTGCCGGATCGAGGGCTGTAACTCTAAGCTCGTGACGAATAACGTGCCCAACTCACCTCAGTCGTCGTTCTTGGATGGCTTGGAATGTCCTTGCGATGTTTTCGTGGCGATTGCGGACTGTGTTATTTGAGACAACGTCGGTGTACTTCAATTGGAGGATGGTCCTCAAGCAGTGGTGGTCAAATGCCTCCAGCTTTCGCTCATCTTCCACGCGTATAACCCAGCATTCACATCACAGTACACGCGAAAACCCGACGAGCAGCATGGATTCGGAAGACAATGTCATCCTTATTCTGTCCATTCAGCAGCAGCAGCAGCATTGCCCCGAAGTATTTGAAACTGTCTACCTCCTCCAGTTGACAGCCATCAATCCCAAGAGATGCCTTCTCCTGGGCATGGATGCAGCTCGAAAACACTTTTGATCTTCCCAGCGTTTATGGACAAGCCGAACGATTTAGCGGCCGCATTCACCCCCGACACTATAGACTGCAGATCACCAAAGCTTGAATCCAGTAAGGCGATATCATCGGCGTAGTCAAGATCAGTCAGCCGGCGTCCGGGTGCAAGCTCAACAGCGTTCTCTTCATGATGCGAGGAAAGATGTAATTAAAGTGGACAACATTAATAGTCTAACCCTAAACCTATGCCTGAAGTCTAGCCCCAACCTCCTAAGCCTAGCGTCTAATCCTAACCCATTACCACTGACCCCCTAATGGTGTCACTTAAGGAAAGTGTGACGGGTGAATGAGCGAAAGGAGGTTAAATCATGCAAGGGGCCAACATTTTCCAATGATTGATAGTCAGTCGTAAACCGGCACCCACACATGTACGAAAGCTTTGAAATAGTAATTAAAAATCCTATGCCAATTTAAAACTTGAGGGAAATAATCAACGTCATATTACTTAGTTTAGAAATACCATTTTTTTAAAAAGGCGGCATATTCCGAAAACCTGCTTAATCGCTGAAACTGGGACTAATAAATTGAAGTAGTTCATTTGACCCACTGAGGCCGCCGAGTTTTAAATTTTGCCAAAATCCTCTACCAAATTTAAATCGAATTTCCAGTTGAAATCGTAAATATACCACATTGTGTGTATTAAAAGAACTTTCCTTTAGCCGAATTTCTTTATCGATATTTCTGATATTGGATCATCCTCGAAATACCGACGAATACTTCACGATTTCCAGGGTTCTCAAGCGATTGGTCATACATTTAGATTTCATTCTACATGTTTATCCGAACTTTCAATATAAGATATTTCTTCAAATTATTTACCGAAGTAGTGAGTGTTTGAGTATTTCTTCCAAATCAAACGTGAAAACTCACTGCAGAGAAAAATGATAGTCCACAACAAAATTCGGCAATAAATACACCTAAGATCAATTAAAAAACTTTCTATAATAAGGTATCTCGTTAGAAAGCGCTTTAATAAATTATTAAGCTGCCGAATATATGCGCACTTTTCCCACTTCCAAGGTTATGTCATGGTAAAAATGTGGAAGTTTGACTGTTTTTTGACTTTTCCTGAAAGTAGGTGATACATTTTCTGATGCAAATGAGGAAGTCACTTTTCGCGTTATATTGAAGCGTTTTTCGCTATATTTTTTTACTTAAATACCCCGTTCTCAAATTGAAAATGCACAAAGGAGAAGCCGAATATAGACTAGGATTTTGCACAAAAGCTTATCTTCTGCCCATTTTGTTCCTAAATTAGGAGTAATTTATTTGAAAACTTGTTTATAACAAAACGCAGAAAACCAATAGGTTTTATTCTGTGATAGTAAATAACACAGGATATTTCTTGGATATCTGGCGACCCCGATTTCGTTCAAATCCTGCCTGTTTCCCTCAATTATATAAGATTGAATATGCAGTGTTCAATAGAAAAGGCTTTCTGAGCTCCAAATCACACCCAACAAACCAAAATAGCAAGACAAAATGCACGCTTTCCTACTCACTCTAATTTGAGTAACATGAGCTAGATCATCTACTGTATTTCGTGGAAGTAAAGATTAGATGGGTCCAGATGCCCGATGCCAATGGTTTTTTCTTAGTCAATTTAGCTCCAACGCGATTATGTTTTCCCATCTTTACTTATTTACATAATGCACTTTTAATTAGTTGTCAGTGTTTATTACTGTCCAACTACCGTGCTGCTATCCAAAACAAACAAAGCTATCCAAAAGAAGAAGATACGATCGCTCTAATGAGCTGTTTATTGGCCTGAGGTTTCGGGTTTCCACTCGAGCCAATCATCAGAAACAGTCGCAGATAGTCGTTCTACCGCCCAGCTGAGCCTTATGCGACAGGGTTTCTGTATACGCAATACAATATTGTAGAATATAGCGTGACAGTAGAGGAGCTTTTGTTTGCCTGAAACCCTACACCGGTGGTGCCTGGTTGCTTAACACATTGGCGCATATAGCTGAATCGGCTTTCCTCTTCGCAGCCACTTAGTCTCCCCATTCAAACATGCCCTTATTTTACAACTGTCATTCCCCTTTTAGGATAAGTAAGCAACCAAGGGCTGCTACATCCTCATCCTCGCCACAACGTCGACCCCAATGAGGTCTCGGAAACGTTAACGGGAGGGAAGTGCAACCTCACGTGCTTTCTCCCTCTCAGGCCTATTAGACTTTTTCCACTGCGTTTCCCCACTCTTACCAAAAATGACAGCATCTTGAAGGCACGCTTCTTATTTGCTGCGTCACTTGGCGGACTTTTCTTTGGAGTTTCATGGGTGTTTATGCGTCAAGTCCACTGTGCCATTTACCGTCGTTTGGTCGGAGAGCACTCTCATTTGTCCTTGAGATGTCCAATCGGAACGCGCTAGCACGACAACCCATTACCAGCGTTAAACGATGGCCTGCCGGACATCGGTTGCGTGGGCGGCCGTTCTCCTGGATTTGAAGGATGGAGATCTCTTTTCAACCCTCTCGACACACCGATGCGAGGTTTTCATGATCGTCGCACGGCTGGTGAATCTTGACTGAGTGACTCGCAATGTCCCAATACCGCTTATGCCTTGTGACCTCTTTCTAAGTAATCGTTTGTGAGATTCGCACCCAGTCTCGTTCGTCTGGCCCGAGTGCCTGATTATTTCGCTAAAGACCGCTCCGCAGTCCGCCACCTGTGGACGCACCGCATAGAGTACGAAATCTGAAGAAAAAGAAGGGGCGTTCATCGATGAAGGGTTACTGTTTGTGTGATATTTCCCGTAGTTGTTTCGTCTACCCATATCCAGAGACTGGAGAGTCATACTAGCAGCTCACATTATATGCCACTCTTTGCATTGGGCCTAGCCTGTGCGTCCACTCGTGTCATCTCTGCCGCCGCCCTCGTCGACCGCCTGTGGTGCAGCGTCGACGTGCGTCTCACTATGGCTTGTTTCATCCCCGTCGCCGTCACCCCTGCTGATCACCCGTGATTCCAAATCGGCCGGCGTCTGACTGTGGCGTGTTTTTTCTCCCGCCCCTCGTTGGCCGCGGTGATAGTTGGCGGCCCCGGCTGTTCCATGCCGTAACTGTCTCCCAACAGGAAGGTTCGAAAAACTAGATAGGGGGCTGGTAGATTAATGGGGCGGTTGACTGAGCAGTTGGTAGACATCCAGGCTGCTTTCATCTGCCGTGACGTGTGATCGTCACCTCGGCCGATAAATTTCAGCGGTGTCAAAGTTAAAGTCGTGCCGCATTTTTGGGTCTAACCTTCGTACGGCCAACTGATGCTCATGCATTCGCGTTTGTAGCTGCCACCAGGTTCCTCCAACATAGTTGCTTATCCTGCAGTTGCACTTAAGTCGGTAGACAATGGCTGACATCTCTTGCTTACGGATGGGACTTTTTTGTCGCATCACTTTTGCTGTCAGATTGTTGAGGTAGGTCTGTGGGCAACTCCTATTCCGAAAGACGCGAGGGACTTAACCACAGCTTTTGATACCTTTCATATACGGAATGCTCCGCCATAACTGGCTGGCAGCTCTCTTCGTTCCGCGTTTTTTCTGGCAGTCGACTCCGTTCAGTGAAACGTTCGTGGGTGGCCATTGACAGTGAAAAGCTCCCGGAGAAGCATCATCGGATCCCCTTTGGCGGCTGGCGTGCCTCAATGAGTTTCTATCCGCCGGTATAGCGTGCATACACAACTTCATTTGTGCTGCATCGAGTGGTTTCTGTTGCAACTCAGCATTTCCAACGTGTTCGCCAGTTTTCGATAGATTGACGGTGCCATTTTGTCGTCCGGTTGGCGGCAGACGAGAAGAACGGTAGTCCGCTCTCCATTCCCTCTTCCATGGTTAACAGAAGATCGGGTAAAATCGAGTTCAGTCGCTCTTTGTAGTAAGTGATTGTATCCTGGTCAACAATGACCAAAGTGCCGTCAAAGTAGCGTGCCCAAGATTTGGGTTCGTACTCTTCGAACAACCGTCCCTCGAGCTTTCGCAGAACCACCTCGGCAATGAGCGCAGAGATTGGAGACCGAATTCGGAGTACGAAATCTACCGCAGCTGTACTGCGCGTAGCGCCGGCTTCCTTTCCGATGTTCCTTCCAGCTTGTCTGAAGTAGGATAATATATGGGTATAATGCGGGTACATTGGGTGACAATGCTTGCTTCTATCAAAGATGGCAAGTTAGTTTCCAAAAGTGTATTGTTGAGGAGTCGTTGCATTATTGGGGCCTTGATGTCTTCTTCCGTAAATATCAGTGTAAGTTCAAAACTAATATTTCCGTTGAGGAGGAACTTGGATGAAAAAATCAACGAAGCCATCAAGTGTGGCACCTGTATCGTTTGTTCAGCTTAGAAAGTGGCGTTGATAGCCACTCAGTGGCCCGATAGCATGCCACGGGGAGGGGTTGATTTTACGCATAGGCGCATGCTCATGTCGCGCACCGATCCCACCCCCCGGTCTCCTTGACTGTCCCAAAACCGAGCAGAGGTGAGTGATAGAAGATGGAGTGCGGTAGATGCAGCGCAAGTCTAGTATCACTTAAAACCAATTCACGCCCAAGTCACCGTCTCTGAGACACTTTTGGGGAGCGCACGATAGACCTCGTCGGATGCGATGTCCGAATTGTCGTCAGGTGAGCAGTTTGCAAAAATCGATCACAAAGGGCCGACAGAAGGCCATTTTAGACCTTTGGAAATATTCCTTAATCGGGCGATGGGAGGCTCAGCTGTGGTCAACACCGTGTATTTCCTTTTTGAAGTAACATGGCTATTCAGTCATCGCATACCTCGTCACGACCGGTTGAAAGTCCGCTTTCTTATTCTACTCTACAATTCACCGTGCAAAAGCTGCCCCTTAGGTGAAATGTAATCTTAAGGCTGGCCGACATGTGTACTGCTGCGGTACCCACCTTGCAATCATAATGATTGTACTAGTTAATCCACCTTCCGGGCGCCAGCTGCCAAGGCCGACTTGTGCCCTTGGCTTCCACTCTTGAGCGCAAGGTTCTTAATCCGTATAAAGTAATTTTTAGACACAAATATTACGTTGCGGTCGTCAGGCTATCCTCGTCTCGGTGCCAAAAATCGGCCAACGTGCCCATTACATCATAAGCCGGGAGATTTCACAATCTCTAACGCTGAGAGATTCCCCCTATTTTTGTGACGTGCGCAAATTGTTCGTTTCGACATAGGAAAGGCGCAATTTGTTTCAGCTTAGGCAAAAAGTGGCTTCCCATCCCAGATGAGCGCCGGGAACTCCGTCGCTACAGCAAAACGGACTGCACTATCAAACGTGATAATCACAAGCGCCGTCGATTCGATGCTAGCCTGTGATCGCACATTCTGATCACAGTAGATGCGCTGCACCAACACCGGGATCAGATCAGGGCATGGCAAGCGTTATTGGGAATGTGTACGCATAATATATAGGGTGTGGTGGCACATCTTGGCGCAGGGCTCATTCCGAACTGGCCCCCTGCGAGAGATTCGGCTTCCGGTCTTCTTCACCCTTCTACGACCCCAGGAGAGTGAGGGAGGATAGAGTGCAGTAGATGCTTCGTAAGCCTACTTTCGTTATAAACTAATTCCAATGCAAGTCACCGTCTCTGCGCTCACGCTGAAATGGAAGCATACTGTCGGCTTCGTCAGAAACGACAGTCGAACTGGCATGATCATGCTTGGGCCTGATCGGTCGATTGCTAAATTGCCGTGGCACAGAGTATAGAAACTCTGTTCCACCAGCGCTATAAGCCGTACTCGTACCAGCCTTACCTCTCCCCAACTCAGACGCCATTAGCTTCCTTATGCATGCATTGAATTCATCAATAAACCATGAATCATCAGCCATCAAACGACCAACTCGATAAAGTTTGGTATCATCCATCACGACGGGGGACCTATCTGAGGATCGTAAGCATCTCAAAACCCAGATAGCGGAAGTTCAAAAGGGTTTATTCGGGGATGAAAAGAAGTTTATTAAGGAAGGTGGTAAAAACCAAACAGTAACTTGGGCCATATCACAAAACACTGCTTAAATAACAACCAACACAGGCAGTAAGATACTTTCAAAGCTGCATTTTGGGAACAAGTCTGTCACCGTTTGAAAGACGGGGTTCTTTACCGAACTTTTGATAGAATTGAAGCCTCATGTAGCTGACAGTCAACTGCGAAAGGATTTGGGTCTGAAAAAAATTGTGCAATATGATTGGAATTTGAAGACTATATTTCATGTAAAACTGGCCCGGCTGCCTCTTAATGCAGCCTTCGACACCGTTCTCATCCGAAACAACCTCATTGCGCTCATTTCATATTGCTGGGGATCAGTTCGTGAGTGGTACGCCTACATGGGTCGTTTAGTTTTGGGAGGCACTACATTGGAGCAAAGAACCGTTAGTTTCGACATCGTTTTGTCATTGGAACAAGGTTGATCAGGGGAAGAGCGAGGTAGATGGGGTGAAAGTATGTCCTATAAACTAATTAACGTGCCAGTCACCGGTGCTGCACCCAATCCGCGAGGCATGCGGTGGACGTCTTTGTTGGAGGTGGTTGACTGTCAATTTAAACTGTCTATGCCATGCATAAGTGATGACTAGCAAACAGCCAAGGCACGACGGTGGCCTGTTGTCGGAATCGAATTATTATATATATATATATATATATATATAATAGTTTGTGGCCCACCAATCTGCTTAAGGAACATGTATGTTTCGTTGTGCCCTGGAACTCAGACTAGAGCCCTCGCAGGCGGTCGCATAGCCACGTGTAGCATATGTTGATAGAGTGGAACCGACAAAGACAAGGGAGACCGGAAAGGCCATTTCTGGCTTATTAGCCGTCATCGGCCAGTCATACCCAATCCCAAGTGTGGAACACCTGGGATTCGAACCCGCGACCTTCGGTAATTGAGTCGAACGCTCTACCACTGGGACCACTAATTAACCGTGTCTAATAGAAGATTCTACAGTTGGGCGATGTTTGCGCCAAGGTGCGTTAAGTGCAGTTTGTCATCCTGTCATGAATGGCTATGCGCATTTGAATTTTTCCTTGAGGATTTTGCATGTGGCATCTAAATCGATATGCCGATCGATGCATGCCTCATCTGAATGCATTGCTCCCGGGGATTCACGATCTTGTCTCATTGGGCAGGTGCCCACAATCCAAGTGCTCTCCCATGTGAATTTATGTCCAGTTTCCAGTGTATGCATGACATCCTGGGATAGGTGGTCTCGTCTTCTGATCGCTTACTGATGTTCGTGTATTCGGGTTGCGACGGATTTTTCAGTTTGCCCACAATAAACGGTATCACAACTGGAAATTGAGATTTTGTAGACAACACCTTTTCTATAAAGATAGCCAACCCTATTCTTAGGGCATACAAGCTGTGAGCGTGAGGTAGATGCAGGGTGGTGTCCTACTTATATCTAGTGTTTCTAAGTTGTCTTTCGACAAGTTCGGATACATTTTTCATGTATGGGAGAGTTCGCCAGGCCATTGGTTTTGGTGCATGAGTGGCCGTATCGTTCGAAATACCTTTCTGTTTGACTTCTTGCCGCATCAGACATTGACGCAGGAAGTCACGTGGGTATCCATTTTTGGAGAATAATTCAAAGAGGTATTTCATTTCTATCTGATAAATTTCTTCCACAGAGCAGTGTGTTTTGGCCCGAGTTAGCGGACGGTAGACAGTACTCCTTTTGTGAGAGAGGGTGGTTACTCTCAAAGTGTAGGATGACCAGCTTCGCATCAATCCTATCATAAGCAAATATTACAGAATAAGAGCAGTTCACAATACGCAGCAGCACTTTGCATGCCTTGAAAAATCGAATTAACTACTCAAAATTATCTTACGATTAAATAAAGACACTTTTTCCATTCCCAAACTTCCTAATATTTGTGCTGCGGGAGCCTGTGAGTCAAGCAGAACAGTTAACTTGTCAATTGTGGAAAGAAAGACTTTCTCCCTGTTAATATAGATTCGTGGGTCCATGTTTGGTCCGCGTAGCAGGCGCTAACATGAACAAGGATGCACACTCGCCTCGCGTTTCCGATCACTCACCTACCGATCACACCTACAGTCTTGCCTAAGCACCGGTCTCATCTGCGGTGTCTACTATGATTTTTGCTTTCAACTAACCGCCACATTTTTTGTGCATGAATAGAAGACTACTTTCATAGGCGCCACCAGCCTTCGGAATGCTTCTCGATCACCCAGAAATCTGGATGCACCGTGGTTAGACACACAGCGGTTGAGCGGAGCAGCTGAGTGTAGAGATAGTTTTGTATGCCGCTAAGGCAGCCCATTTGTTGGATCGGTATCCGGTCATGCTAGCAGGTATTACCTATTCACGGTCCGCGACTGCAAAATAAAACTAAACGGTATGTGAGGTCGGAGAGGTCAGTTTAGCCTTCAATAGAAAATACCTGTTTTGTAAAAGCTTGTCAAGCAGCATAGGAAACAAATTGACAAAAAACCTGAATAACGCCGGAAATATGATAAAATGACCAAACATATGAGCTAAACGGTTCATGCAGACGATGCGTACTAATTAGGGTTCTCCGAGCCCTTAGATTTTAGACATCGGTACATCTACCTAGAGTTCAGAAATCTAGTAGATCTGCAGCGGGTGGGCTCGAGTTAAAAGGTGGTGAAGACCACTAAAGACCATTCCACTCAGTCTTCTATAACGATCGCTCAGATTCCATCCAACAAGCCTGCCCTACACCCTGCGAGATGGTGAGTACAGGCCAGGAGCCAAATTAATTACGCCCACACAGTAAAGGTTCTAGGATCAAATTGAACGGGCTGGTGTCTGACACAAATTTGCTGCTCTCGGCCTCATTAGTCCCCGTCAAGTCAAGTCGGAATGGGCGGCCCGTAGTGTCTCCATTGCCCGAAAATCTGGATGTGTCATGCCTTGGAAAAAAGAGGTTGAGCGAGGCACCTGGGTGTAGGGATGGCGTCCTGAATTCCAGCTTACATACTTAAGGCTCCAGGCGAGTAAAGCCTGGTAGGAGCGCTAAGGCTTGCGACATTTCCAGCCCATTTGTCAGATTAGCACCCAGCCGTGCTAGCAGGTATCACACGCGACTGCTTTTTGTCAGACCTGGGCGCCTGGTGACCGCCGCTGGAAAATTCCACTACAAATCTGCGTCCCAAATTTGCTTCCTCCGCCTAGGGAGCGCGAATGTTTGCGACTTTTGGAGAGCATCTGAGTACTAACCTAGAGACTACCTACAGCGACGCCGGCAAATACGACGTGCAAGTGAGTTATTGCGAGGGCAGGCAACACGGTTGGCGTGAAAAAAAACACTTGCCTGCCTCTCACACTCGCGTTAGGAGCAAACCGAAAGGCGGCTGTCGAGTAGTAATGGTGATTATATCCCTTCTACCGCTTAACAGTGGATAGATGATCGGCGGTCAGGCCTATCACCTACTCCCTTAAGACACCAAAATACATACCTGCCCGGCGTCACCGACAAAATAGAACTAAACGTTTTCGCAACAGCAGCAACAGGAGGCGTCGAAACGCGCAAAAGATTGAACAGGGCGGCCTCAATGATAACCCTTGCTACTGCTTGTGGCATTGGTTGTATGCCCTTCTCCCAAGAGGAAGTGTTAGTAGGAAGGCCCTCCCCAGTTTATGCAGGCGGTCTAGCGCCAGATTCCAGGAAGGGAAATATTGTCGTGTCACAACAACCCTGGTCATATCTCTAACCCTAACCTTACCCCAACTCTCTTTTCCCCGGAATTTATCGCAAATTCACTTACTACTACTGTCAGGTCCGATCGGGGGAGCTGGATCGGCACCCAGTCACAGCTGCAGGCATATTTGATATAGTTTCGGTATATTTTGCTGTCAGTCTTCCACTACAGGTTCGCTGGAAAGCCCGAAACTAGGCCAACAGTTAGGCCCGAGCTCATTTTGTGCTGGCGAATGCACAAAATAAGAATCTACCTTCCTTCTGATAAGCTCAAGTCAGAAACGGTTTACCAGATTCAGGGTTATAAAACGCGTTTCGAGTAAACGTAATTTCTGATGTCCCGGACCAGCAACCGAATCGTTACCAGGGCTCAGAAGACTGATGTCTGGAACACCGACTATCCTATATAAATACCAGATTTCGATGCCGGAGTGCTAACCGAGCGGTGAGGCTCCAGAAAGACAAGGCGATGAAGTGAGGGCGATCTGGAAAAAAAAACGATCGCGACAGCCGCTGAGTACTCATTCGTTCAGACAGCCACTTTGAAAATTGAGGCCACCTAGACGGGATATAATACGAGTCCCAGCAATTAAAAGTAGGACAGGTCACCATACCACCATTATTTAGTCGAATCTATGGTGCCTCCTTTTTGCACAAGGAACAATATACATCATCACAAAGGGTTGGATTCGGGATCCTCGAAAAGTTCCGACTTTCTATACTTGTAGTTCTTGTCTGCAGCATATTTGTTTACCATCCATCAAGGGGTTAATTATTTCCGACTACACGATGCCCATCATCAGTTCTGGCTGATTTCAAAAAACAAGGGAATAACGAATAGGAGAATGGGGAGAGGTAGAAGGAGGACAGGGGGAAGAGAGACATGTAAAGTGGTTCTTGCAAACAGGAAATGAATATGCACTTACGCGCCCCAGACTGTGTATGAGTGCAGCCGCAAAGTAAAAGTTCGCATTCGACGTGGCTGTCCGCAACCAGGTGAAGTAGAAGAGAGGCGAGAGGATGAGGGCGGTTCCCATCAGACCGAGTGTGAAGAGGAGGTTCCGGAAGTCTGATAAGATAGACAGAAATATCGACTCGACACGACTCAATACAACGTAGATATCTGGTCTGGTGGGTGCTCAGACGTGTACTCGAGGCGAGTCCGCAGGCGCCAGACAGATGTACTACCGTGAAACACGGTCCTCAGCACTGACAGCGAACATATGCAACGCTTGCTAGCCGAAGACTATTGCCTACCATCTCTGTCCTTCAGGCATGCGATTACTCCTTTCGCAGGATTCTAGACACACGACAAGTGTCTGCAAAAGTTAACTGTACAGAGTTGCAAAACTGATCGGAATGCACACCTCAACATGCTGGTTTCTTGGTGGAAATATTTTGATGCCAGCATCTGACGTGGGAAAATTTTCCTGTCTCAGCTAACGCGCCTTCTGAGCGGACGGTTATTTTTGTGCAATTTATAACAACCGCACAGGTGCAGGCTCAGACAGGCGCATAGCGAACAAACAGCCGACCCGGCGACATGGACAACACGAAGGGGCGAGCACCTAACCAGCTGCAGAGTGACTGAGCAAACAATGCAAAAACAGAAGAGACGCAGACAACGGTGGGTTCAGGTAATCTATCCAAACAACTGCTCGTGCATTTAAACAATGACAATTACTCACAGGGGGTTAGATGACGCCAGTGCGCAGCAAGGGCTCAATGAACATCCAAGGTCGGCTATACTATTGTAGGGCCTCAGAATTCCCGTTGACATGGTTAAAATCACCGCCAAAAATAGAGGATCCTCACTAGAAGAAAAAAAGAGTAACAGAAGAGGCCGTTGTCATCATATAAACTAAGAGACAGAATCCTGAGGGCGAGCGAATCTAAGTTAGCATCACCATCACCGCCGCCGCCGTCATCATCATCACCAACACCACTGTGGACAACCTAGAGTCAGACCCCAAAACAGCTTAGCTAGACTTGTCATTCCGAAAGCCGGATAACGCATGTATCATCCGTGAACTGTCGCCACCACTCCAGCCATCAGTGTCCTGCAAAGCAAGCTTATTTCGCCTGGCGCTTAGACTCGGCTTAACAGAACACCTTTCCGAATCCAAGTCCTTACGATAAAAAAATATCCTAGTGACTAGAAGCTGCGGAATATGCTAAGAATCTGTCATTTTTTAGGAGCGACATCCATAAAAAAATGCACATATGATATTCGTTATTCCACGCTGTGCGGCCTTTGGCGAAGTAGAATTTATTGATCGCTTTGGAAGGCGTAGACAACGCAAACAATGATAATGCAATTCATAGAGAAGGGGCATGAAGGATGGTTTCCAAGATGAAGGTCAGGTCGTTTACTTACTAGAAGCGCAGAGTAGCGGCCACACAAGTGCCGAAAATGAGCAGCTGCATGGTCCACACGAAGAAAGTATTGAAGTGGTCGAACATCTCCACGTACATGTACCAGAAGAGACCCATGTTAGGCGTAGTATCCAAGGCGAAAATACTGAATGGGAAGACGTGTGAAGCGAATGCAATGTTCAAAGATAGGTAATATTGACTCGCAGAAAACCAGCCCGTAAAAAAGTTTATGAGGTGATAGGTAGCCACCTTAGTCAGAGCAAAACTAACTTCGAAAGGTAGGTGTAACGCAGGAAGCCCCAATCATCACCATCAAGGTGTGCAGATGCGAGTAGCAGACCACCAAGGCACAGGACGAACGCCAGAACCGACTTGACTACTCGAATAGGCGTCTAAAAGGAGAAAAATGGAGAACACAAAGGCAGTCGTATAAATATGTCCTACTAATGGAATGAGGTAGACCCGGATATAATCACAGATGCGGAAAAGAACAAATATCAACAAGAGATTGGAAATTTTTACAAGGTGCAGCAGTAAAAAGGGGTAAATGTAAATGAGGGCCTTCTTGCGAGGCAATGGACAGCTAAAATAAGCTAAAAGATACAGGAAGTTCACCCACGGAAATAGCCCAGAAATCTGAAAAGGGGAAAAATAGAAAATACTCGTCATGAGATAATGAGGTGGTTTCCTCTAAAGTCGGCGGTTTAAGTTGTTAACAAGGCACATTTCTAGCGAAAGCAGAAGCGATCAACGGGTCATAAATACAACCTGCTGGTCACGAAGTTAATTCTGTGTGAAGATTACGAAGGTTTACTGCGTACGTGATTTCTCAACGAATAGTGGTTGGGTCCAGATTGAGTAATTATTTTCTTTCGCAATCAGCCGAGCTTTAGGCAGCAAAGTTAGGGGTCACGCTGCCAACGATGAGGCAGTTAGATTTTAACTCACATTTAAAAAGTTAAGCGGTTCCGCATCTAGGTAGTTAGGTAGGGAAGTAGGGAAGTATAGACTACCTGCAGGGGTGCCCACGTTGGCACAAAGTCACAAGGGAACATTCGTCCTTCGAGAGGCCTCTATTTATACGCAAATTCACTACAGTACATGACTCCAGGGAGACACGACTGCCAGCATAACAGTGGCGCGCAATATTTTGAGTCAACACGTGAGAAGACCAAAGTTGACCGACCTGGTGATATTAAAAGTACGACTCTCAAACAGCAACCGAAGAGATTGAGGAGAAGGCAGATGGGGATGACGAAGGGGAGGTGAAGGAGTAGGCGATCATCCGGTTCCGAGTCTCATTTTTCGAATGACATATGCAGGCACCTCAGGGATCGACGCCTTCTATCTAGTCTCACGTTGCTTTTACAAGTTGGCTCTTATGCTACCTACTTTGTGCTGTTTCAGTAATGACGTTATTGATCTCCCCAGTTTGGTACGGCAAACATAGTCTGATGTAGACAGCGAAACCTAAAGTTCTTTGAGCAAGACGCGATAGTTGCGTCCATGTATTTGTACGATATCTTTTGGAGATGTATCATTAATTCAAAGGAAATGACTTTCAGAACTGCGCAGCCCAGCGGCAGCAGCAAAGAATATCGTGGATACAAGCTGTGTCAAGTTAAGAACCCTAATAGCAGTCGATATGGCCTGGATATACTGAAATCTCGACATGTCGAGATGCGACATAGCGTGTGCCCATTGATCAATCGATTTTCAGCCTCTGAGTTCTGATTGGTTGGCAGGCTGATAATGCGGCTTGAGTGGGTGCGGGAAGCGCGCCATGACACTTCTCTGACGTGGCAGGTGAGAAATGAGATTGTAGTTAATATAGTTATCGATGGCTAACCCGTTTTTCAGAAGACCAAACTTTAATTTTGGCCAATTTTAGCAATGATTGTCCATCATTTCATAAGCGCCGTATTTCCGGTGGCTATTTATTGTCGTAAATGTAAGCCACACGATGTTCATGTTTCTTGTAAGGAAACTGTCAAGGAAATTAACTTGTTGCAGTTCACAGGGATTAGGTTCGATCAAATAGATCAGTCGGCAACTGTACGCGTGGCAGCCGTTATATGTGACGCACCGGCTAGGTCTTTCGTTAAGCAGATCAAGAATGTCAACGCATATCACGGATGCAAACGGTGCGACGTGCTTGGGGTATTTATCGACAAAGTTGTTTAAGTGGGTGACGGCCAGAGGGAAAGAAAGGACGATGACTTGAACCTGCCCGTGGACGGCGAACACAGGGTAGGAGTTTCACCATTGGCTGCCTGTAAGTTAGGTTTCGCATCTAAATTTCCCTTAGATCCGCTTCACCTAGTATACCTAGGTATAGTGAAGAAGCTAATTGGTATGTGGGTTAGGAATCGTAGGTCTAAGGCAAGCGGTTCAATGTACTCTCCTGTGCTGTCCTTCTCAGCAGTAGACGAAGTGAGTCGTCGCCTTCTGTCGCTG
>WEDG01000936.1:0-128107 GCA_017591395.1 Schistocephalus solidus | reverse complement strand
AGCATTTATTTTGGGCACATTTTCTTACCCCTTCCTCCGCGAAGAGGCGAGCAGTGCTCTCCCTAACTAGGGCTGCTTGGACATCCCAGGCGGCTGCCGAACTCCACTATAGGTCAGTGGGTTAGTGACCCGAGTTAGCCTGGGCCGCTTGCGGTATTACTGTCGCACTCGCCATAGGATTTTTGAGATGGGGGGAGGTGGTGGTGGGAAGTTCGGGAGTCAGACATACCGGGTGTGGAGGCACACACAACACCGGAGACCCTCACCTGGTTTCGCCCGCCGGTCCTGACGGTTGCCCGGGGTGTGGCCACTGGGAAGAACCCAAATCGAGGAGTCACAGGTGAGAGTGGGATACCAGTTACAGGCTGCCGCAGAAGCATTCACCACCTGTACGAGACAAATGGAGCGACCGTCGTAGTCTGACGATGTTCATCGTATGCTCCACACCATGGTGATACAGGAGATGGTGACTTGCGCGTGGATTAGTTTTAAGTGATAGTAGCCTTGCGCTGCAGCTACCGTTCACTCTCCTCCTCTTCCTCCTCCTCCCCACCAATAAAACCACTGGTCCCGTACTACTCGCTAACGTATTCTTTGCTCCCTCAATTGGGTCGAATATTGCGATCGTTTGCCAACAATGATCTCTAGGTAAAAAAATGGATAAGTAAAACGGTGACAACGTTTCCCTTGGCATATAAAGTCAGGGACGGAAAGTCGATTATCTTGCGGCATAATCACCTGATATTTCGGACACGCCAAGATGACGGCTTTTTCATTTCACTTCTTTTGGTCGCCTGCAAAACCACACTGTAAAAGGTGTCTACTTAAGTAGTAGGAATTTTTGATATTGATTTTTGTTAATTCCATAAATTCAAATACATATTATCGAAAAACATACCCTAAAGTATCCTTTCTTGCAAAAATTTGATATCCGGTCACTTTTTCAAACTTTATACTTCAGAAAGGTTATCCTTCGACCTTAAACGAGTGTCTATTTATGAGATTTGTTAATATCCCCCAATCTCCACTCAAATTCCATCGTATCTGTCCATTTCATAATGCCCTTTATAAAGTATAGAGCATAATACAAATCTATTAAATAATTTTTGAGCTCTATATGGTATTATTTTAATGGCCTAGAAGAATATATGCTCTTCGTTGATGCACGCTCACCGATTGTTAACGAAATTCCCTCGTCCCGTTCTGCTTTGGGGCTCACTCGAACCCCATCAGCATCCGCACAGTGGCCAGTAGTAGAATAGCCAAACGATTATTACCGGCAAAGACAAGGGACACTGGAATGACTATTTCTCGCTTATTAGCCGTCATCAGCCAGCCATACCCAACCCCAGTTGGTGCACCACCTGAGGCTCGGAGTTCGAGAGTGAGCACCAAGGCAGAACGGGACGAGTGAGTTCCGTTAGCGATCGTTGAGCGTTCCCTAACGAATGCCCATATTCCCCATCTAAACAGGCAAATCGAACCCGTGGCTCAGTGGTTAGGGCGTTGGACTTCTGAGCGACGGTTCACTGGTTCGAGCCTTGGGTTGGGCTCGCTGATGACGGCTAATGAGCCAGAAACGGTCATTCCAGTCTCCCTTGTCTTGGTCGGCCTTATTCAAATATATACATTCCTTCCACGGAACGCGTACAACCTGTAGACTGAAAACCCTACTCGCAACCGCAAAGACAGATTGGGCTCCAAATTGTTCTGAAATGGCAACTTTTTAGATCCTAAAGATAAACTTCTTAAAAGTGTAAAAATTTGTTTTTGAGTTGCTATCAAATGTATGCAAGAAAGAATATTTTTGCTTACAATTTCTACAAAATATATTTGAATCAATAAGGACACTGAAAATCAACATAAAAATGCATGCTACTTAATTAATTAGTCATTTTACGAAGCGTTATTTTTCAAGCGGCTGAAGTGACGTGCATGCAAAGCCGGCATCCTGGCATGTTTGAAATATTGTAGGCTTATGCTGCCCGGTAAGCAATATTGAAATCACACTTTAGTAATCCTTCCGTGATCAAAAACGTGTTTCAGAATTTTGGTTGACATTTCCTGAGATCGAGCACCGACTGTAATGCATATTTTTGGCATCGTGTTTGTCGAATGTAGATTAGGCAGGAACCTTGTCTAGATTTTGTGAAATCCTGCGTCTCGAATTTCATATGGGATCCCAACTTCTGCATCCTTCGCGCTGTTACACCCGCACTGTCTAATACGCCTCTTTGTGTCGCGGAAGCTATGTTAGATCCTATTTAATCCGTTTTAAGGCCGGTCGATTTAAAAACGTTTCAGTTGTGCCCAGGTTGTTGAGTTTTAAAATCCTGCACTGACTTATTGCAATTCTACCCTTCTCTCTCTTTTTTGCTTTCCAGGATGATGAACTTGCAGCTTGCATCGAACAGAGCAAGAAAATAGAGATGCATTATGGCCACTTCTTCGACTTTGTTTTGGTTCCACAGGACTTCCAGTCGGGCCTGCAAGAGCTCCGCAGCATTGCCCTGAATCTGGATCGAAAGCCGCAATGGGTTCCTGCTCACTGGATTCCTCTGGCTATCGAGGTTGCTGCACGGGCGGCCGAGGAGGCCAAGCGCTCCTCCGCGAACAGTGGCCCATAAACTCTACACTGACTACTAAAATTATATAAGTAGATACTATATTTTTGCATTATTTGCACTGCTTTCGCCATTTTGTAAAGTTTGTTCTTCTCACGTACGAAGCACCAGATAACTTTCTGACACCAGCTATTGTCGCGCCGCACGTATTTAATATAAGTAAAAACCCTGAAACTGTGGGGCATTTTTGCTGGCTTCCTCTTATTTTCTTAAGGATACGGGAGACTCCATTTACTCGTGCCAGCTGTTCATCGGGACAAGCGTTAGACGGCAACAGATCGTATGCTTAGCCCCGAATTCCCTTCATCCACTGGGGCCACCCTTCAGACTAACTGGTTCGGAAATTGAACAAAATAGAAATCCGAAAAACGGGTTTGTCTGCCAGTCCCCAGTCAAGGGTAGTGTTGTACACATTCCATGCGTCTTCTTAGCCAATCAGTCTGGTGAGTGAAGTCCCGAGCAGAGTGTAGATGCGCAAAGGTAGGCAGCTGAAGAGATTATAGGCAACAGACTCTGTGCATGTCATTACTCTGCTGTCCGTTGTTTGGCCCAAGCCGAGGTTGAGTGGTCTAACCACCTTTTCATGCCACTGAACTATGATGCCCAAAAATGTTTGTATGGGTTCGATATGGCTGGCATATGATAACTCATGAGCTAGAAATGGCAGTTCCAGTTTTCCTTATCTTTCTCTATAATTCTGTTCTGTCTATAATATATCAATCGCTGTGCGGCTATTGGCGGGGTTCGAAAGTGATCCTTAAGGCCCAACTGGACGAGTGTGTCTCGTAACGCGCAATGCTACCAGAATGCAAAAAAAACATTACGTAAATAGGCAAATAAAGAAAGGCTACTAGGCAATCAAGGGGCCTGTATGATTGTAGGTGCGTGTGGACTGTTCGTCGAAATTGATGGAGTGATTGATGTTTTCGTGCAGATCTACTTTAGATAGAGAAAGAGAGGGTGAATTTTCCACAAGGTCAGGCGCTCAAACGTATCAGGATGCGTGGAATTTTGAACGTAAAATCATATTTTTGCTGAGATTGAGATCGTACGTAAGTTGTCTTGCATGAGATTACCTATTTCTGACTTCCAACCCATCGCTGGTTAGATAAACCACGCCTTCAGGAGGGAAGTGGTGAGGCTAGAATCAAGTTTCTACGTTGTTTAGATCTGTGACGAAATGAGCGAAAATGTTACTTATGCCGAATGCATTGGATTTAGCACTACATGACTGCACTCACGATAGAGGCCAGTAGGTCGTCCGTGAATTTAGCTGTTACGCTGGTATTCTACCAGGAATACTGCTATTCTAAAATGGTATCAGAGTTGTCTGATTAGAAAAGAACTATTTGCAACATAGGGCTATCACTGAGCTATGCAAAACCAGCCTACCAAACCATTGTTATCTATTACGACCCCTCCCCAGCGGTCAGGAGATCGAAGAATATTCGTGCCAGTTGTGATGCTTAGTATTGCCGTGCGCGCGAATCGGCTTTAATTAGGTCGTGTCGGGCATCAAGGTCCAAAATTTCACATTTCAGTTCCATCTTAAGTTAATACTTACTTCGGTTGGAATTGTCTGGGACGACAATTTCCAGGTGAAAATGGTGTTAAATATTCATACCGGATTCCACGGATTGGATTATACACACAGCGAAGTTGCGCATGTTTATGGAGACTAGATCCTTTCTAAGGTTGCCTAAGTTACTAAGTGCCTCAGTGACAGTCCCCTTAAGAGTTCTAAAATTGCCACCCAGTTGATGGTACGCAGCTGGCGGAATGGCCCTCACAGTGGAGGGTGCCAGCACACTTCCGCCGATAACACCGATTTCAAGAAATACTGCCTACTTAATACCATTTAGTAAATATTGTTTCAACGTCGATGCTTCAAATCTTGAATGAAGAAAGCGAAATTCCCATGGATGGATGTGGCGAGACGGTGAGGTCTTCAGTAGGAATAAGAAAGGCGGCCTACATTTTAGTGACTTTTGGTCCTACCAGTATTCTATTCCGGTCTGTTTCTCTTTTTACATTGTGGCTTCCTAAGCGTATTAATATGCAATTCCTCCAAACCGCACAATTGATTTTGTGATATCCTTGAACGCCGAGTATGGAACAGTGCCACAGGCCAAGCAAATCTGACTTCTGTTCCATTGTAATACGGTTCACCGATTTGAAATATCATGAAATTATTTCAGTTTGAAGTAAATAGCATAGTACGTAATTACAGTGTGCGACCTAACTCGTGCAAAATGCCTAAATTTACAAAAGATTACTAATTATTCAACAGTGGCACTAACGCGTGTAAAAAATCTTCGAAATAATAAGTAAAAATCCCATAGGAATTTCAATCTTTACGGAAATATGAAAATTAATATTATTTTGCTGAGAAATACTAACTATTTTTTTAAAAAAATGCCGAATATTACAAATATGTGATAACTCATTGTAATTGTGACTAATAAATTTAAATATAATTTTCGGATGCAATCATAAACATACCATTTGTATATATTAAGAGAACTTTCCTTTGGCCAAATTTTTTTATTGGCATTTTTGACATTGAATTACAATCAGTTCAGATCGTCCTTGAAAAGACTAGCGAATATTTTATGATTTTAAGTATTTTTAAGCTATTAACCATAAATTTAGAGGGACATTCCCTATCTCATAAAATGTTGACCGACATTTTTGAAACGTGTCTTCGATTCCAACAAATTACTTAAATAAAGTTGTACTGATTATCTTGCAGGTTTTTGAACGAGCTTCTTTCTGACTGCCTGCTAAATATATGGTCTGACAAAAATGGCTACATAAGTAGTATGTTTTTTTCTCACTCACTTTTATTGTCCTTATCAATTCAATATATTTTACGGAAAACATTAACAAAAATGTTCTTTCTTATTCGCATTCGATAGCAACTTACTTGAAGTAAGGGTTACTTTCAATTTTTAAAAATGTTTATAAATTTTCGAATAATTTTGCACCCTACCAGCTGTTACATTTACATTCAAGGTTGCCAACTTACATGCTTTATATATTCTGTGTAAGGAAAATCACGCATTTTCCTACGCTATGAGGAAGAGGTTGCACATTTCTCATAATATGTTGCAATTGATGTGGATCATGTTTTATATATTATGGCCAACATTAATAACTTGACGGATACGTTGTAGTATGTATGAACATTTCACGCTCTTAAGAAATCTCACAATTGGAAACTTTTTATAAAACCGAAAGTTATCTTTTCTTCAGGTATGAAATTTGAAGAAGACGCAATCTGCCACCAAAATAAGTATAAGAAGGGATATTTTGTGCATGTTTTCTATAAAATATATTTGATTTTACAAGGACAGTAAAAATCAGTGATAAAAAAATACATACTAATTAAGCAGCCATTTTTATAGTGTGCTTTGTACAGGAGCTCGTTCAAAAGCCGACATCCCATTTTGACTGAAATATCTTGGGATTAGGCCGCATAATAATCGATACGACAATCCTTATTAAGTAATTTTTTTCCGAATCAAAAACACATTTAAGAATCATGGTTGAGATTTCATGAGATAGAGACTTTACTGTAGATTTTGTTCTATGTGTCTATCAAAACTGTAAAATTAAGATATTTCTTAAAAGCATTTCTCGAACTAGTCAGTTTTTGAATATTCTTTCTAGTGTAATAGCCATTTGTGTCACATTTGTAGATTCGCCAAAACATGAAAACTGATCGCCGAGAAAAATGAAATGTTCACAACAAAAGTGGGCAATAAATATGCCGAAGGTCAATTATAAACCTTTTCCATAATAAGTTACCTCTTTAAACAGCGTTTTAGTTAAATATTCAGCTGACAAATATATGCGGAGTTCACCTTTTTTCGAAGATTGAGACAAGCGGAAAATGTGAAGTTTGACCGTTTTTTGACTTCCCTGAATATAAGTGAAAATTAAAGAAATCCCTCACCATTTTATATTGCAGCGTTTTTCATTATATTTGTTTAATTTTCATGCCCCGTTCTACGATTGCAAATGCAGAATACTGTATCCGAATACAAACCGAAATTTTGCGAAAACTGTTAATTACCTGCCGATTGTGTTTCTGAACTCCGGATTGACGGAAACTACGTTATCCAAAAATTTATCAAATCGCATGCTTTCAAATAAACATAGGGTTTCCTGGACGTCTATCTCTACAGTATTTTGAACGTATTTTAGCTTAGGTTCCCAATTTTCCGGTGTATTAACGCAAAATATTGGTAACGAAATTGATTACTGCGTTTTATAGCGAAAAACGTCAGGCATTTGCAAAAAAATCATTTTTAAAGCTAAAATCGTTCTGTATTTTTGTGAAACATTGCAATTGCTTACGATTGCATTAATCTGATTTTCATAGACTTAAAATCAGCTTTTCCAGTTCCAAAAACGATTAAGTTGAAGCCTTTCTCGCTTATATTAATTTTCGTTTGTATGACCCAACCCATAAAAACTATGGATTTTGTTCTGTGATATTAAAAGAAGCCTAAGAAATTTCGCGGATATCCAGAAACCTCCGTTTTCCCCCAAATCCTGCCAGTCTTCGTTGAATATATTAGATTGGACATGCAATGTTCTTTATTAAATAGCTTTCTGAGCCTCAAATCTACTCAACAGGCCAAAATAACAAAACCAAATATACCCTAAACCATAGACTTCCATTTCCATTCCGCATTGCATGAGTTATGCCATCTACTGTATTTGCATACTGACAACACAAGTATCAGCTACTTACACAGTTGTATACCACTGGCTGCCTCTTAGCAGATTTTGAATAGTATTCAGTTTTTCTGCATTAGCTTATTAATTTCAGCTCAAATATTCATGTCGAATTTCGAAACGAGCCTGAAATGGTCTGACCTGAAGGGTTTACTGCAAATTCGCGCATTAATTTCCTCCAAAATTAAACAAAGCAAAACATATTTTTTGTCATGGGTCAAGTAATACCGGTAACTAGTGCTCATCTGTGATCAAACATGAACGATCGCAGGGAAAAGATGATCGATTTTTCCGGAAACGGAAAGGGTTTGTCCCGAAAATAAGCTCCGTGTCCGTATATTACCTTTTGATGAGGTAAAAAGGTTGACATTTCAAAACTCAAGTATTTACCCAAAATCACGCTGAACGTTGACGACCGACTGATGAGCAGCAGCAGAAAATCTGCGAAAGTACCCATGCTCTCTGTCAGACAAAGCCTGCAACGTTTGCAAAATATCTGAACTTGCCCTTCTTGCCATCCATTTCGTCCGACGACAGATCGGTATAAAGAGCTTGAAGAGTCCCAAGAAAAACTCGGTTGTTCAAAAGAGCCTTCTCTTTGTCGTACATACTTTGAGGATCGAGTTCAGAAAAAGCTAAGGTAGACTGGGAGGGTTATTTATGGCCTACTAACAAGTCATGCTGCACTCCAGGTTTTCGGTAACCTGGGATATAATGTTTGTATATCGTTAAAATTACTCGTCATTATTCGACTAATTGGTGTCCAATTGACTTTGAAGTTCAATGATCAAATCTTCTGGATTTGAATCCCCGGTTCTCCAAAGAAGGGATCAAAAAGAGTTACCTGACGACGTCTAATAAACCGAAGTCGATTATTTTAATTTCTCTAATTTTCGTCCATGCATATTTCGGTAGTGTTATTCTGCCTATACGAGAAGCCACTGTGCGGCTGCCTGGGGTGCTCGAGAGTGAGCATGGCAAGTTTGTGCCGTAAGGTGAGTGGTGCGTGACCCTCTACTATCGATAACACATCCGATCGCAAATGACAGGACAACGAGCCCGTAGCTCAATTGTTAGGGCGTTTGACTTCGATCCCACAGATTGCGGGTTTGTGCCATTCTGTCGGCTGCGCTCGGCTATATTACCTCTGTTAATGGGATTCAAACATCAGGCTGGCTGATGATGGTTAACCAGTCAAAAATGGCCATTCTAGTCGCCCTTGTCGTTGTTAGTAATTTCCTTCTGCCTAACCTTTTGCATATATAACTCAATTACCTGAAAAACTAAGGCGTACACTTTGGGCAGAGTTTTCAGCACAGAAACGGACATCAGTCCCGTATGGTTTTCCGACTGTGATCCTCTTCCTTGGATTTTTTTCTAATGAGCTATTCTCTTTCCGTTACTTTGGTGTCACTCCGACATTCAAACTTTCATTCTCTCTTTCTATTGAAAATCGTTTTACAAAACTTCATAAACTACTTTATCATACTCCTTGTTTACATTTCTATCGCAAACTTATACCCCTAATATAAAGATTTATAGATGCCTGCATTCTCCCTGTCATTCTCGATTTTTCAGCTGTTATTTTTCCTGATTTTCTCAATAACATATGCTGGTTTTAAAGCGCACCCTCCGAATACTACTTTTTGCTGCTGATGTTTCTTACATTGTTTTAATTGATTCGATAAAGGCCATTCAAAACGGTCAAGCAATTCGCCGATCGAATTCTGGATGATGCTGTCCATTGCCTCCACTCTCATCTGATTTATGCGCATCTTTCCGTCTCCTGTGAGGAGGCTTCCGACATACAGTAGCTGTCGTAACTCATGAAATCTTATGGATTAGGAGGGAGTCTTCATCGCTGATAGTGGTGGTGGTGAGTGAAGGCAAAGACGGTGGTGGTTGCGGTGGTGGGAGTAACAGGCGATGAGTATTGGGATGTGCTCTCTATGATGGTGGGATTAATGGAATTGATGCCAGGAGTGAGGGTGGGGGAGTCTAAAGGAGCGTTGGCGGAATTTTACGTAGAGGTTGGATTTATCGGATTGTTGATGAATTGCGTCCAAAGATGTCCGACCAGGCCGATTCGCGCACGGAAGGTGCGTTGACCACGTGGGCATGTTGGAAGGGCCTGGGCATCGGCGGAGTTGGTCCGCGGCGCTGTTGACTTTCATGCCGCTCTTTTGGCCTTGGCGGCGGCGATCCGGTTGGCCTCATAGATTGCTGAACCAGTCTTCACGGATCTTCTCCATGCCGGTCTATCCTGGGCGAGGTCCTCCCAGGTCGCCGGGTTAATCTGCAGTTGCTTCAATGATTTCTTCAAAGTGTCCTTGTAGCATCGTTTTTGACCTCCCAGTCGGCGAGCATCCGTAGCGACATCGCCGGAGAAAAGTCGTTTGGGTGGTCGCTCATCGTCCATTCTTACCAAGTGGCCGCTCCATCGAAATTGCACTTGCCTCAGCATGGCATGGATGCTGAGGATTCCTGTCCGCTCCAGGACTTCCGTGTCCGGGGTCCTGTCTTCCCTTGGCAGCTTCAGTATTATGCGGAGGTAGCTGAGATGGAAGTTATTCAACTTCCTTTCTTGGTTCGAGTAGATGGTCCACGTCTCCGCTCCGTAACGGAGTAATGTCAAGACGATGGCCTTGTACATCTTCAGTTTTTGTTCAGGTGAATACCGTGGCGATACCACACGGAGGCCTGCAGCCGGCCGAAGGCCTCACTAGCTTTGGAGATCCGTAAACCGCTCACGACAGCTGAATTTCGGCCTGACATTACACAGTCCGTCGAGATTCACTGTGTCATATGCTTTTGTTAGATCCACGAAGGTAGTGCATAGGCGAGTTCACATCTCCTGGCACTTCTATTGTAGTTGGTGGGCGGCAAAGACCATGTTGGTTGTTCCGCGGTGTCGGCGGAAGCCACATTGGCTTTTCGGGTGCAGTCCCTGCTCTAGGTGACCGTTCAGACGATTGAGAAGGATACGGGCGAAGATCTTCCCGGCGATGTTGAGCAACGAGATGCCTCTGTGATTATCACAGAGTTACCACTTCCCCTTCCGTTTGTAGAGATGGACAATGGTCGCGTCTTTGAAATCCTGAGGAACTTGTCCTTGGCGCCACATCTCCTGGAAAAGTGTTGTGAGTTCTGCCATCAGCCAGGGCCCACCGTGCTTGTAGACTTCCGGTGGGATTGCGTCAGATCCCGGTGCTTTACCGCTGGAAATCTGCTGCACGGCCCGGATGGTTTCTGGTAGGGAAGGCGGCAGATCCAGGTCATTGTTCGTGTCCAGTTTAGGGAGCCGGTCAATGGAAACATCGGATGAGCAATTAAGGACACTTCTGACGTGCTCGACCCAGCGCTTCAGAATTTGCGATTTCTCTGTCAGCAGTGTTGTGCCGTCAGAGCTGATCAGCGGTGCGGTCCCCTTGATACACGTGCTGTAGATGGCCTTGATGGCCTGAAAAGGCTTTCATTTCATTGCGGTACGCATACCCCTGGATTTTCCTCCGCCTTTCGGATCATCCAGGCGTCCTGCATCTTCCGCAGCCGTTGCCGTACAAGGTGGCGGCATCTGAAGAAGGCTTCTTTGGTGGCATCAGTCCGAAGGTCCATGTAGGCTTTAAGTAGTCCATTCTTCTCCGCGAGTAAGTTGCTGATGTCGGCGTCATTATCGTCAAACCAGTCCTGGTTTCGACGGCGTGCGCGTCCGAGGACTTCGAGGACGGTGGACTGGATGACATTTCGCAATTGGCACCATCGTGTTTCCACGGTGCCGTTATTATCTAGAGCATGCAGGTTCTCCATGTTCTCTGATATTTTATTGCTGAAATCAAAAACAGTGAGCAGACAAATGTAACAAAAGAGTACTTAACTTACCTGGTGGCCGCTTACCTTGAGGCCTTCGTCGGGGTTGCAGTTGGAGCCTCATCTGGGAGATGAAGAGGTGGTGATCTGTCCATCCATCGGCATCGCGGATCGCCTTGGTTACCAGAACGTCCTGTTGATCTCACCTCCGAACGAGAACATAGTCCAGCAGCTGCCAGCGCCGCGACCGAGGGTGCATCCACGTGGCCTTCTCCAGCGTCGGAAGGCGGAAGAAGGTGTTGGTCTGCAGGAGACGGTGTTCCGCACACGTTTGCAGAAGAAGGAGGCCGTTATCGTTACAGCTACCGAGACCGTGGGGACCCAGCACTCCCTGCCAATCAGCGTGGTCCGTCCCGACGCGGGCGTTGAAGTCACCAAGGACAATTAACTTTTCCTCTTCCGACACAGTCGCCAGCAGGGCATGCAGGTCCACGTAGAATTTGTCCTTTGCCACATCAGAGTTTGGCATTGGGGGAGCGTAGGCGCTGATGATGGTGGCGAACTGGTCTCCCCGAAGAGGCATGCGGAGGCTCATCAGGCGATCATTGATACCCTGCGACAGACAGGGCAGACGTCCCACGATGTCGTTCCGGATGGCAAAGGCAGCACCAGCGTGGCGTCGCTCTGCCTTTGGCCGGCCGCTCCAGAAGAAGGTGTAGCCGTTACCCACCTCCTTCAGCTGACCCTGCTCAGAAAATCGGGTCTCGTTGAGAGCAGCAATGTCCACCTTGTAGCGCGCCAGTTCCCGAGCGACTAGCGTCATCCTCCGTTCCGCCCGGTTGCACCTAGTATTGTCTAGAAGGGAACGAACATTCCAGGCTGCTAGTGTGAGTGGACTCAGCCGTGCAGCCTAGAGGGTATGGCGAGGGGGATGGGGACGGGGGTATTGTTGTTTGTTTGAGTTTTACGTCCGCGTATTTTACGGCCTATGAGCCGCGGCCGGCTGCAAAAGACGTGATAACCAGCATTTGTTTAGGGTGCCTTTTCTAGCCCCTTCCTCCGCGAGGAGGCAAGCAGTGCTGTCCCTAAATAGGGCTGCTCGGACATGCTAGACGGCTGCCGAACTTCACTACGGGTCACGGTTTTGTTTTAGTGGGAGAATGATCCGAGTTAGCCTGGGCCACCTACGGGTTGCTGTCGCCCCCACCGTAGGACTTTTTGAGAGGGGGGAGGGGGGAAGTTCGGGAGTCCGACATACCGGGTGTGGAGGCACACACAACACCGGAGACCCTCACTTGGTTAATCGCGCCGGTCGTCGGGGGTGTGGCCGCTGGGAAGAACCAACTTCGAGGAACCACAGGTGAGAGTTATGTACCAGTTAGAGGCGGCCACAGGAGCATTACCACCTGTACGAGACAAATGCAGCGACCAAATGCCATCTGTGTGGTGCTACCACTAACTAGTACCCCTACACCCCGGCCCTCTCAGCCAATGCGCCCACTACTAGTGCATCAGACAACTGACCGGCCGTGGGGATGGGGAAGAGAGTGAGCTTGACGGCTCAGTGCATTTTCCTCACTATAACCAATCGAGTGCACTTAAATTTACCACGGTACATTAAAAGCCATGGCTTGGAAGGCTGTCAACTGACTAGATAAATCGGTCCTCCGGGCTCCTTCCTAGTGTGGCCTTTATTAGAGTCCCACTCTGCTAAGATCCGAGCCGTGCCCCTTTTTACTGTTGTGCTCTTGTTTGTGGTGGAGCCCAATGTGTGCGACCTGTGTCGCCTTCGATCTCGGGTCATCTTGGCTCTGTCTTTGACATCGGGCCCAGGTGGGGAGGTGGAGGTAGATGCAGTCTGCAAATCTGCTCTTACTAGCACAAGTGCGCTAAAAGCCGTGGTTTGGAGGGTTGCCAACTGACGGGATAACTCGGACCGCGTGGTCAGCCCAATGTGTGTTTTGTGTGGAGTGGCTGACTGGCCGACTGAGAGTCAGGCTGCAATGGCTCCTTCTTAATGTGGCCTTTATGGCACTCCCACTCCGTGGGATCCGAGCCAGGTGTGGTGGCACGCCCAGGGGCGGCTCCGGCCACGCCAGCCACCTGCACCCTCTCCCATCTCCGGTCTTCTTGACTCTGTCTTGACACCGGGCTCAGGTGGGGGAGGAGGAGAGAGTGCGGTAGCTGCAGCGCAAGGCTACTATTACTTAAAACTAATTCACGCGCCTGACAGATGTCAGCTAGCAAAAGGTATGCAATCAAAGGCCAATTAACGCAAAATGTGTAAAACCTTTGTGAAATTAGCAGAAGCAATAATTTATGTTTTTAAAAAAACTGGTGAAATTGGCAGAAGCAATTGGCAGAAGCAATAATTCATGTTTAAAAAGAAAAAGAAAAAAAGAAAAAAAGAAAAAAAAGAAAGAAAAAAATAGAAAAAAGAAAAAAAGAAAAAAAAAGCAATTATGTTTTTAAAAAAACTGGTGAAATTGGCAGAAGCAATTGGCAGAAGCAATAATTTATGTTTAAAAAAAGAAAAAAAATTTAAAAAAAAGAAAAAAAGAGAAAAACGAAAAAAAGGAAAAAAAGAAAAGATAGAAAAAAATAAAAAAAGAAAAAGAAACAATTATGTTTTTTATAAAAAAATTGGTGAAATTGGCAGAAGCGATTGGCAAAAGCAATTGGCAGAAGCAATAATTTATGTTTTAAAAAAAGAAAAAGAAAAAGTAAAAATAAGAAAAAAGAAAAAAAAGAAAAAGAAAGAAACAAAAGAAAAAAGAAAAAAATGAAAAAGAAGCAATTATGTTTTAAAAAACTGGTGAAATTGGCAGAAGCAATTTGCAGAAGCAATAATTTATGTTTTAAAAAAAACTGGTTATATTCCAAAAAAAGTGAAATGGGAACACCACCTCTCCCCGTAATGCAGGTGCTTCCAGGAAGGGGACATAATTCAGTGTGCTATCTCCCACACTAACAATAATTAAAACATTAACCGTGACCCAAATCATAGCCCTAACCCTGCACTCTACCCTTGCCACTTACTTCAATCCTAAACCGTTTTGTCATTGGAACTTAGCGCGAAGTTACCGGTATCAAGGCGGGGGGATATTAGCAATGTCTAGGTGTAAAAGCCAGATAGAGCAGGAGGTATTCCGTTCTTTTTTAACCAATGAGTGGCCAATCTTTGTAGCGAATGTGGAACCGAGGAATTTACACGGAACTGGCAATGCCTATTGACCTACTTAACCGATAAGTCCAGTCTAGGTTCTGCTCTACGTTCGTTACGTAATTTATCGTTACTATCCTTTTTTGATCTCATTTACCGCAAGTATATACCTCTGCATACGCTCTTGTTTTGTTCTTCCCATTTAATTAGGTTACGTAGTATAGGTGGTTACTTTTTCTGCCACTGTTTACCCACCTTTACGTTCTCGACTGCAATAAACCATCGTACTACAGAATTCTCTGCCCCATTTCCACGAAATGGTCAAAAGTTGGATAATTCTGAGTTTGAGTCCTAAAGTAACACTCAGTTTGTTAAAAGGGGAAGACTATATACGACCGAGAACTATACTGCGACTCCACTCAAGCCACTTCCGTTTAACACTACACACCAACACATTAATTGTAATTGTGCTAAAATGAAGGGCTCATTAGTAGCATTTGTTGGCTTTTGTCTTTTTAAAGGATGACCCTGCTTCTTCACATTTGTTCTGCCATCGCTGGCAGGGATCACATGTAACGTAACAGCACGGCCGACGCAGTCACCAGTGGGAGTAGACTCTCAACCACCAAACAGGAATAATCATAATCAGCTTTCGAGTGAGTTGCTAAATAAGAATTTAAATCAGACGTTCCAACACTTAAAGCGCTTCGGGATGGCTGGCAAATGAGGACGGATTGTTGAGGAATGTCCTTTCCAGTGTCCTCTGTCTTGTCGGTAACAGCTCCTGATCCACTACTTCTTGTTGCGGGATCGGGGATAGGAACTCAGAGCAAAACATAACTGCTCCTTGTCCTTCCTTGTTGTCAGAATTATTCTAGAACGCAAATTTTGAGGTTTTGAATAGTTATTAATGCAAATGACGAAAGTTTGGCCTGGTGACTAGGTGGTAAAGCAGTTGACTCAGTTGCCAAATGATAAGCGACCCATGTTTGCATCACATGGCTTTTTGATCTGATAGTGTGTTTGGATGGTCGTTTCATTCACCCCTGCTCTTGCCGACAGGCAATACTGCTTACCGATACTAGCGAAAAGGCGATGAAAAGCAGTAGACGCGATCGCTGAAACAAAAACGTTATTCGCATGAAGTTTCGGATTCATCTGTGAATCTCTCATCAGAGACCTCATCAGATACGGCTAATTCATACACAGGAAGCTGCAGTATTTGTAGGATCCAGCGCCATATTACCCATGACAGTTAATGCCCCATCCCCTACATCGATGATGGTTGTCCTTTCATGCGATAATTGCTCGGTGGTCGACCATCAAGCCGTTAAGCGCGGAAATTCCATCAGCTATGTTAGATGTTGGGGGTATGATTGCGCGACCATCTGGCTCACCGATGCTGGTGTTGGAAACCATGTGCGTCTTTGTACTCCTTCGGTGGCTAATCAAGTTGGCCAGACTGAAAGTCAGCACCGAATAGAGGCTGCTGCAGTTCTTTGTGGATTAATTACCCGCGTATGGTGCGTCTTCGATGACGGGTTTGGGCCTGAATCGGCAAGATCAGGTGAAAAAAGTTATCATGCTCACGATCGCATCTTCTTTTCTACCCCTTGCTGTTGTCTGTATTAATTCTGCCCTTTAATAGCTGGAAGCCAGATGAATTAGGCAAATCTGCTAAGAAACACTCACTAATTAGGCATGGCTAATGGCCGTTCGATGGATTCTAGATTGATTTCTTTGGAAATTCTGCTTGTGTCTCCACTTGAATGCATTAGGATGGGTGAAGTTCGTACGCTGCAGTATGTTGGACGGGTTAAATTGACTCAAACAGCGGTTAAACTCATGGATACCTTTTTGGGCCTCATGGCTCAGATGGTCAGAGCGTTGGCTGTATATAAGCCTAGCTATTACTTTGTTGTTTAAAGCTCACCGAAGTCGACAAGTTTTTCTCAATTGGGCCAGTTGAATTCTGCCCTTGTGCAGGGGTTTGTGAGGAAGGCCACCTGTGGGTACACATTGTTGCGTTTACCTACATGACTTCCCACACCTTCCATTGCCTTCACAGTGACAAAACCTTTTGATTGCCTTATGCATTTGTCGCCGGTGTTGCGTACTGAAAAAAGTCAGAAACACAATGCAACATTGCGGAAGCCTGGTCAACCTGAGAGCCTTTAGCTGTCTCTTTTGAATATGCCTGGCTTTGAAGACACCAGGGCATCACCACATGGTCGTTGACTCTACAGCAATTGATAGATCAGATTTATAAACATGTCAGTTCAGTTTATTTAATTTTATTTGGACGCAGCTAGGCTTGGGCCTTTGTGCTGACTCATAACCGAACACCTTCCTTTCATTGTGGAGTGGTGTGCAGACAATTAAAATAAAGGGAATTTATTTTCAGTTATTTTTTTGAGCAGCATAGAGCATAGTTTTCATTTCATAAGGCAAAGTTAAATAATAGTAAAAAATAAAGTTAACAAAGCAGGAGAAAAGGATGTTATAAGACCGGATCTGGAGGACCGATTCCCTAACTTAGTCAATCCTCTTCTGTGTTCTCGTTTAAGGAAACAATAGAAAAGGCCTACCAAGTCCAAAGTATTTTGTCAAACCAGAGGAAAGAAGCCATACTTATCGGCTGTTATACATACCCTTTGGAAAAAAATGGCGTTTGTATATTTGCCTTCACGATCACCAGAAATACTAACGCTGTCATAGACTTAAGTAGTTCAAAAGGCATTCGCCTATCTTTCGCCTAATAAAACGGAATTGACCCGACGGAACCTGATAAATTTGATTTCGGGCATTTAAAGTCAGTTCAGTTCACTGCGTTTTAAGAAAAATAAGCGTGCGCCTTTTATGTGAGTCAGGATCAAAAATGTTCCCCTTATCGCATATGGGAAAAACTGTGTTTAGAATCCGGAGCAGTGCAGTATGCGGACAATTAATGCAAAATACAGTTAAACGTGGCATATTGGTAGAGCATTCAACTCAATGACCAGTGATTCCGGGTTTTAATCTTGGGTGGTCCACACGTGGGATTGGATATAAATGACTGATGACGGTTAACAAGCCAGAAATGGCTATTGCGGTCTCCCTGGTCTTTGCCGATACCCCATCGTTTATATATTATGCTAGTCGCCTGCGATGACTCTAAAGTGTGCTCCAAGGCACAATAGGACATACAAATTCGTTAACCAGATCGGGAAACAACACTCTAGCATACTTCATATTCCCGATTGCGACCGACAAACAATGGGCCGTGGCTCAATGGTAGAGTGTTACCCTCAATGATTTAATGTTGAGGGTATGAAAATCAGGCAATCTACACCTGGGATTGGGGATGACGGGCTGATGAAGACCAATAATCCAGAAATAGCTTTTCAGGTCTTCATTGTCTATGTCGGTGACATCTTATCATCATATGTACCACAAGGCGCTATTTTACTGCCTGAGAGTGCTCTAAAGTAAGTATCAGGATACAACAGAACATACATGTTCCGTAACCAGATATATATATATATATATTTGAATAGTTGAAGAAGTGTGCATTCCGAAATGATAAATGAAGAGAGAAGGCTTGTTGGAAAATCGAGGTTTACTCGTGAATTTTCAAGATGGTTACACCAACCCGTGGCCAGACGAAAGGAGAAGTGATAGTTGGCATTGTCACGCTGGAGGGTTTAGGGCCACAGAGGTTACATCGACAGACTGACGCCATGAGGGGTTGGGGGGCCGTGAATCGTGTTACGATAGCTGTCGCATGTAAGGGAAGGAGTGCTATAATTTTATTAGCAAGTCACGTGGCGGGAGATGCCGAGTCAGTGAGGTTACACTTGACTGGGCACGTAGAAGCAGTTGCTGATTTTAAGGTGGGCGCAAGTCAGTGGACCGTGCACGCAGACCTTCGTAATGAACATCCAGATCGACATGGTGGTTGATACTGTTTGTGTCGGAGTGCCAAACTTCGAGGAATTTGCGTGTCTGTTTGGTGCTAGTCATGGCGACCACTTGAGTTCCCTCCCAATGGAAGTGGTGGTCGAAATCAACGGCATGCGCAAACACGAGAGACAAGGGATCGCGTCGGTGGATGGCCAGTTTGTGTTCGTTTATGCGGTTCCCGTGTCGTCGGCCTGTATGGCCTACGTAAGCGCAAGAGCGATTCGCACATGGAATGCGGTTAATAACATTGATTTTCTGCTCTTTGGGTACGGGATCTTTTACACGTGTTAGTGCTGTCCGCAGGGAGGACACTGGCTTGTGAGCGATGCAGATGCCCAATCGGTCTAATTGTCGGGCGATAGTTTCCGAAATGCCCTGCATGTATGGCAATGAATGGAAGTTCCTCGGTACTACTTCTCCAGTAGAGCTTTAATATTGTGGTTGCCTGTGACTTCGGAGACAGTTTTTCACGAAGCTCATCAGGTATCCGTTAGATCGAAATAATTACTATAAATAGGCAAGTTCGTTTTTAAGTAGATACTCGATGTTACAGTACCGGAAGGCGCGGTGTATAAGAGCTCGAACGCGGCTTCGTTTGTGGGCAGCAGAAGGATTTTTCCCATAGTTGAGGATTATTTTGGCATTGGAGTCTTTTATGTGGACGCTGGTTGAGAGCTTGCCATCACTCAATCTTTGCTCAGTGACGTCGAGAAACGGGATGATGTCGCATGCTGCTCCTTCGCGATTGAATTATATAGCAGGGAAGACACCATTAAAACTTTCATGCAGCCGTTCCACTTCGCTGTTTTTAATGACCACGAAGGTATCATCTACGTAGCCGAGCCACATTTTCAGCCCGAGGTTTTGAAACACAGCTTCTTCTAGACGTTGTAAGACTAACTCGGCAAGTAGTACCGATATCGGTGCGCCCATTAGAGTACCCTTGACCTGTTGGTAATGCTTACCATCGAATTGACAATAATTCTTAAGGCAGAGCCAGAGCACGTCTAAAACGTGCTGCGTTGGAATATCTATAGGCGTTTCTTCTAGATGTCGAGCTACGCTCTCAATGGCCAGTTTATGTGCTATTGAGGAAAATAGAGCAACCACATAAAACAATAGAATGCATTCATAAGGACTTAAATTGAAGCCTCGAATTCTTTGAAGAAAAGCATGCGAGTTGCTGATGCTGTACTGTGAACCATTACCTAGGTGCTTTAGGTGTTTGTATAACCACCTGGCAAGCTTAGAAGTAGGCGATCCAATGAGTGGCACTATGATCCTCAATGGTGCGTCCGCTTTCTGAGTGTTTTGAAGACCATAGGCACGTGCGATGCGCGGATCATTGCGAGTTAGAAATGTAGAGCCCGCGTGCTTATGAGCTTCATTCTAATGAGCTCATTTTACCTTCTTCTTTACAGATGCAGTCTGTTTTTTTCGCTGGATCATCAGCAATAGGGATGTAGGCCTCCCTGTCATGAAAGGCTTGATTGGCCTTATTGACATAGTCAATCTTGTCCATGATGACGGTTGCACCACCTTTGTCAGCAGCTACAACGACGATACTGTCGTCCGACCTCAGGGAGCGTAATCCCTTTTCTTCTTCCATAGGCAAGGTTTTCTGATGTTTTCTTTTTTCGGAGGAGGCCAGTAGCACAGCTGCGTATATCAGCACGCATGTCCTCAGGGATGGATGAAGTTATTAGGAGGGATTCAAGGCCGGCTAAAAAGCTCGTAGGTGCAGCATCGGTATGACTAAACCTTATGCCTTTCAACACCAGGCCTGTTTCGGTGGGGGTGAGACTCCTTTTTAAAAGGTTCACAACTCTTGTAAACATATTACTGTCATTGATGGGACGGAGAAGAGCTTGGAGTTTCTCTTGAAGATCGGCTCGCTTCGTTTTCTAAAATATCTTCAGGTAGGTATGAAACGCACAGGAACCTAAGGTTAGAGATAATTGCTTCAAATCAACTCGGCACACGAAATCCGTATTTTCGAGCGAGCAATCTCCCAGCCCCATTGGGCAGTGTGGGTTTAAAGCGAAAAGACTTTGGAAGGATGCCATGATAACGACAGCAATCAATAAAATCCAGCTGTTCAAGTGTTGCCGCCTCCCTCTGCGAGAACTTCTTCCAACGTCTGGTTAGAGTAAGCGTTTGACGCCCAAAAATATGTTGAATAGTTGAAGTAGTGTGCATTCCGAGATGATAAGTGAAGAAATAAGGCTCGTCGGAAAATTGAGGTTTACTCGTGAATTTTCAAGCTGGGTACACCAACTCGTCGTCAGATGAAATTAGAAGTGAGATTTAGGATTGTCACGCTGGAGGGTTTAGGGCACAGTGGTTACATCGACAGACTGACGCCTTATTTATGTGTGCCTCATCTGAGTGCGTGACCTCTAGGAATTTACGGTTCTTCCTTATTGAAAAGGTGCCAAAGATGCGAGTGTTCCCAATTCAAATGTGTTCTTTTTTCCGGTGTATGCATAAGCTCTTGTGTAAGGTGGTCTCGTCTCTTCATTACTAGCTTGTGATCACGTATACGGGATAAGTGATTTCCCTACTTGGCTGTAATAGACGTCTTCACAGCTGCTGCCTGGGATTTTGTAGATACCACCTTTTCTGTCGATGTAGCTAAGAGAGATGCACTATTTCACGAAATGTTAACCAAAAATGTCAAAATTTATTTTTGATATGAAACTTTTACTTATGTAAAGTTTTAGTACTAACTACAGCACAGAATAAGCAAAAATACTTTCAATCGGGGCACGATGCCAAATTTCGTTTCGGTAGCATGCAAGAAATGAACTGCAAAATGGCTTCTTAAATAGATATATATTTTCACATTCATTTTCGAAGCTAGTATAGAATTAAATATATTTAATGGCATGCGGGCGTAAGAAAAGTTCTTTTCGATTCTCATTTGGTAAGACAATAAATCCAATAAAATACATGAAATGCAAGCAAAATGCTCACTTTGCTCCTACTCCGGTAAAAAATACACGAGGTTTAATATGCAGTTTAATAGTTACGATCAGTGACCAATCTCGCAAAATGTTAGCAGAAATTGCGAATTGCACTTTCGATTAGAAAGGATTAACGCGGTGGAGTTTTACTATTTATGGTAGCACAAGACATCCCCACGATATTTCAGCTAGGCCGGGATGCCCTCTTTTGCATGCACTGCTTTTCAGCTGCTGCTAAAATGAAAATCGGTAAGGCAAAAATATTAGCTTGACCTATCATCCAATCACGTGCCCTAAGAAAGCAGCATGAAGCTTCATTTTTTCACGCTCTGTTTGCTGAAAATGCAGCCGCAGAATCGTTCTTTTACGTGTGAAAATGTCAGAGACGGTTGCGTATCTATTTGTGTGATTAGGCAGTTGCCGGCTGATTCATGTCATTGCTACCAACTATCCAGGGTCATTCCGACGACGTGAAGGGATTATGTCTGCCTTCAACAAACCCGAAGTGGTATCTACAGATCATTCTGAAAAAAGTATGAGTTTAGACGGATCATGAGGAAGGATGTCTCACGCACAGCTTTAAGGAACGCTGCTTAATTTGGTGAATCAACAAAAGTATGTTAAAGACTAGACCAGACACGAGACGCAGGTTGTGCGTGAGATTTAGTTGATTGCCGAGTAAGGTACGCGAAAGGAACCACGGAAATACCGGTGGCTTTGTGCTAACATTCGTGAGTGGTTACTAATCCAGTATCGAAACCTTAACACCTTGTCTAACTCTACATCTCACCGTAACCTTGCCACAAATCTTAGCCTTCACTCTCACCATAACACTAACCCTAGTAGGCGCTCTGCCCACTGCACCACGAACCCGTTTTGTTGCCAGTTTCGATCATAAATATCAGCTATAGAAAGTAGCTCAAGACTACCAAATGGCGTTCCGATTTCCGTATCTTGCCGGGCATAAACAAAAATCAATAAACCTCCTGGGATGGAAATATTTTCTGACTTGATTCCATAACGTTCAGCATCGCATCACCCTTTTAGGTAATCTCCTCCATCTCTAAGGAACTTCAGAGTTTCACCGTAGCTTTTCGAATGACTTCTAGTACACCATCCCGAACTATTTGCTTGACGACGAACGAATAAACGCGACTAGATTTTGCAGGGGTTAAATTCCTGCAAAATGTTTCTGACAACACATATTAGAGCACAGTCGTCTCCCACGCACTTGTGCAATTTTAAATGCGCCACTTCTGACACACCACTTATGAAATAACGTAGACTCATATTCGACCGTTTCAATGGGCTAAACGTATTGACGAGTCTAGGAGTATTCCTTTTTGCTTTTCCATAATAGGTCTTATGAAATGAATGGTTTTTTAACCAAAAGCCTATGCTTGACCGTTATTTACTCTAGTTGATGGGATGCCATAGAATTCTACGACCACCGTAACCAGTCTTTAGTTTCCAGATTTTGATTCCACACTGACTTTCCTCCGGTGTCCATCGTGCTGCGTCATTACTTCACTAAAAGGTCAGGACAAGATGGCTCCGGTGAATTAAAGGAAAATAAACAAACAACAAGTTTACCCGATAAGGAAGTAAAATAGCCACTGAAACCAACAACCCCATGAAGATTAAAATGCTCTCTTTTGAGGCGCAGTATAACCGCGTGGACATGTCCTGAACCCACCAAACCTCTCAAAGAGCGTTCTAGCAGCAAAAAGGAGAAAAAGTCAAATAGTCCAATGTCTCCTAGCAGAGAAGTTCGTTTGAATTCGATTTTGCACAGTAAACGCTCTGACAATGGAAAACTGACCTGATTAGTGGAACCATTAAAACAATATGCATATTTTAGCGAGCCACAACCCTCCCCAATATTGTAACCTTAGAATTGTCTACTGCGTCCTCATGAGCAAATGAAAGTGTAATGTTTGAATATGTTAGCCCAAAGTTTTAGAAATGTAACATGCCTACGTATTTGATTTAGACAGGTAGAGAACTATATGGTTGGTATTTAGGCTTAGGAGTTATGCTTAGTGTTGTGTTTGGGGTTATTATTTGTTTTGAGGTTGTGAGTAGGGTTCGGTTTGCTTTGGGCTAATGGTTGCATTTGGGTTTAGGGTTAGGTTGTAGATTAGCACTACAGATGGGATACATGTGAAGGCTATGGTTGGGGTGAATTTTGTCTGCCACATACCATTTTACCCAATCCAGCCTTCTTTAAACATTAACCATGCAGTACCTGTTTTCTACTCGTTAACGCGCTGCTGGTTTGCATCTTTTAAAATGTGAGGTTTGTTCCTGTATCTCCTTGGAGTAATAAAACACACTTATTGTCGAGGTGTGTGTTTTATTAGCTGTCTTCCACCAATTCTGCTAACCACCTGGTCCATCTTCCCTACTGATCATGCTAATATTCACATCCTGACAGGAGCCCCTGTGCTCTATTTCCTCGGGGGGCTTACATATTCAATCCCTGCCACTTAATTTCCCTATGGCTGCCTAATTTAATCAACCATGTAATTTCGAGGAGAGTTCATTATTTATTGCTCCTTAGTTGGCACATTAGTGCACCTTAGTCATTTGGAAGGAAAATTTTAATAACGCTGTAAAGGGTAAAATCCCATCTACTGGGGTCAGGAAATTGGTTTCAGTCTTATGCAGGTAAAGGCTGATATCGTTTTGTGCTTTCTTTCGCACAGTGCCTCTTGAATCCCCTCGAAGAGCAGAAATGCTTTTTTAAGTCGATGCGCACGCGTGATATGCAGCGGCAACTACCTCGTCAATGCTCCACCGCGCGGTGCCCAAACCAGGCTGTTCATGACCCGCACCAGATTTGCGCATGTGCACTGCTGATCGCCTACCCAATTAAACCAAAATACCAGTTCTGAACAAAAGCCTCCCGATCTCACTTGCCAGTTCACATACATGTGAGTTGGTAGAATTTGGGCAGATGGATACTGGGCTAAATGAACGAATCAGGTAATTTTCACGCCTAGCAGGTCCTAGCAGGCTCTGCAGAGCACTTCAGCGCGAACATGAATATTGCCGTAAATCTATGTGGTAATGGTTTTGTTTCTTACTGCCCGGTGTGGAAGTTTCTGGAAAAAGCAACCCAAACTGGCAAAATCACTAAGCCACTTATATTTTCCACTGCCTCGAGCTGTCAGCAGACTAGTTAGCGAGCAAACTTTTGCTTTCGATAAATTCTCATCAGACCCGTGCAGTTATATAGAGACGGGTTCGAGTAAAAGATATCAGCGCTTAGATAAAGCTATTCACACTCGTCTTAAAGGACAAGCGAGATGTGGGAATAAGGGAGGTAGTGGGGAAAAGGAGGCAATGAGGGGGGGGGGGATGGGAGCGGAAGGGCATGGACAGTTGCATGCAACTAATCTACCTTTGACCATGGTGCATATGCGCGGAGCCTATAGGACGCTCCTCTCGGCACACAAGACCGGATTTTGGTACCTGATTGCGGCTGCTTCTGCCGTTACTGACAGACGCTGGCTTCAAGATTTACTCAAATGAAATTTGCTTCGTATATGCGGGCCACAGTTGGCTACCTCCACATTAAGACTACAAAAAAAGAAAATCGGTTGATAAACATTTCGTCTTTAGAGCGTGCCAAATGAGGTCATAATTTTTGCTGCCTCATGTTACTCCGTATTATGACCAAAGTTTAAGCTAATAATAGCAGTTCTCATGCAGTATAACAAGTGGGTCACTTTCCTCTAATAAGTTAATTCGAGATTTAACGGCTGCTTTACTCAATGCTATAATGGACCAAGAAATGGCATTACGATACCGATGGTATTTGTTAATCCTCTCCCGATTGCATGTGAGAGTATAATTCTCCTATTAAAATACACCAAAACAGGTTTTATGCTCGTGGTGAAAAGCAGGTAAGGCCTGGAGTCTCTAAAAACGTTTATGCTCGTTTATTTGCATGAACATGTCTAAAAGATCTTTTCAAGAATTCAGTGAGCAATTCCATAGCGTACATTTCTCCAGAATGCGTGCGGAAATTTTCTACTCTATTAAAAACTCACTACAGGCAGAGTTCTTGCTCACAGGGAGAAACTGCACGGTGCTCTAAGCCCGACAATGATGTTGAAAACGGGTTGCTTCGGTCTAGCTAAGCAATCTGTTAAACAGAAGCTTTTGTCTTGCAACAATGAAAAATCGAAGAATATAGCATGAAGTGCTTTCCCTTTTTATTCCTCGTGAGCTACAGAAAAAAATATTCTGAGGTTATAATCTAAGTAATCCATCAAAACAGAAAATATATGGAATGAAACTACTGACAACGAAAAGGGAGACTGGAATGGCCTTTATCCGGCTCATTAGCTGTCATACGTCAGGCATACCCAACCACAAGGTGTGGTAGCACCTGAGGTTTGAACCCATGACCTGGAAGTTAGAAGTCCAATGCTCTAATCTAAAGGTAGCGCGCTCGAGCCCCAGGTGCCACAACACCTTGGGTTGGGTATGGCTGGTTGCTGATGGCTTATAAGCCAGAAACTGTAATTTCATTCTCCATTATCCTTGTAGGTAATTTTCATCTATAATAAGAGCCGCTGTGTGGCTGCTGGGGGAGCTCGAGAGTGAACCTCAAGGCACAACGGAACGAGTTAGTCCCGTAAGCCATCGGTGAGTGCCCAACTGACAGTTCGACCGTCAATTTTGACGAGGTCCACCGTAGGCCCACACCAGGTGGTGCCGGGACGGTGACTTGCGCGTGAATTAGTTTTATGTGATAGAAGTCTTGCGCTGCAGCTAACGCACTCTCTCCTCCTTCCCCACCTGAGCCCGGTGTCACGACAGAGTCAAGAAGACCGGAAATTGGAGAGGGCGCTGGTGGCTGGCGCGGCCGGAGCCGCCCCTGGGTGTACCACCACACCTGACTCGGATCCCACGGAGTGGGAGTGTCATAAAGGCCACATGAAGAAGGAGCCATTGCAGCCTGACTCTAATTACACCAGTCAGCCACTCCACACGAAAACACACATTGGGCTGACCACGCGGTCCGAGTTATCCCGTTAGTTAGCAACCTTCCAAGTCACGGCTTTTCAGCGCACCGTGAAAGTTTCAAGCGCATCAGATTGTTTATAGTGAGGAAAATGCGCTGAGCTGTTGACCTCACTCTCTCCCCCACCCCCACAATCAGACCACCATCCGAGCCATTCAGTTGTCTGATGTGGGAGTGAACGCATTGGCTGACGGGTCGGCGTACCCGTCTTCGCGCGCCACAGCACAACCTGGCCCCCATAACGCACACACCAGGATTTATTTACTCAGGGGATATGGAGGAGCCATCGCCGTCTGACTCCCAGTCCACTGGTCAGCCACTCAACACACACAGCACATGCACTGGGCCGACGGCGTGGTCTGGTGTAAGCGTCAGATTGGCAGCCTTCCAAGCCACGGTTTCTAGGAAACCGTGATTTTATCCGATACATTATGATGATTGTGAGGGTGTTGTCAATGTATTAGTGTAGATGGTGTCCGCTGATGTGGCTTAGCCTCCGGTGGTTTACCGCAGGTTGTCGTGGAGTTGCATGTGTCCTAATAGGCCCATGCGGTGTGTCAATGTGCGGGAGCATTTAGGGCAGTGGAGGCGGGCGTGGTGACTGTATGTCGGAGCTCGAGGCACTGGTTCACCAGCCTCCGTGCGATGGATTCGCAGGTGACCGACCAGGCAAATGCGTAAGTTGAAGTTGCGGGCGCATTGTGGGCAGGAGAAATCATTAGAGGCTGGGGGATATCATTCATGGTAATGGGGGTGGCAGTTGTGGTAAAAATGGCAGGAGCGGAGGATGTGCATGATGTATTGGTGTTGTCGGCATTGCGGTGAATTCCGCTGTCATGGATGCGCATTTGACCGAAAAGGCCCATGCGATGAATGAATGCGAGAGGACAGTGAGGGCAGTGGAGGCGACGATCTCTGCTGTGTTTTGGTTCTCCAGACACTGGTTCACTAGTCTCTGAATGATGGATTCGTAAGTGACCGACCAGACCGATGCGTGAGGTGAATGTGCGGTCGCATTGAGGACAGTTTTGGAGAGAGTCCCCATCGCTGATGGTGGTGGTGGTGGTGGTAGTGAAGGCGAAGGCGGTGGTGTTTGCAGTGGTGGGGGTAACAGGCATGGAGTAGAGGGATGTTGTCTCTATGATGGTGGGATTAATTGAATTGATACCAGGAGTGAGGGTGGGAGGGTCTGAAGGAGGGTTGGCAGAATTTGACGTAGAAATTGGAATTGTCGGATTGTTGGTGCATTGCGTCCGAAGATGTCCAACCAGGCCGATTCCCGCGTGGAAGATGCATTGACAGCGCGGGCATGTTGGCAGTGCCTGGGCATCGGATATGTTGGTCCGGGTGCTGGTGACTTTCGTGCCTTGGTGGTGGCGATCCGGTTGGCCTCATAGATTGCTGAACCAGTCTTCACGGATCTTCTCCATGCCGGTTTATCCTGGGTGAGGTCCTCCCAGGTCACCGAGTTGATTTGCAGTTGCTTCAACAATTTCTTCAAAGTGTTCCTGTAGCATCATTTTTGACCTCCCTGTCAGCGAGCACCCGTAGTGACATCTCCGTAGAAAAGTCGTTTGGGTAGTCGCTCGTCGTCCATTCTTACCTGGTGGCCGTTCCATCGCAGTTGCACTTGCCTCAGCATGGCGTGGATGCTGAGGATTCCGGTCCGCTGCAGGATTTCCGTGTCCGGAATCCTGTCTTGCCATCTCAGCTTCAATATTCTGCGGAGGCAGCTGCGATGAAAGTGATTCAGCGCCCATCTACCACTCGGGAATATACGGTTCCAGTAAAACCAGCCGATCCTACACTTGATTGAAGGTCAAATAACCGGTAAAGGCACATCTCTTTAAGCATTACGGTTTGCAGTTGAAGAATATGAACAGAAATAACTTGAATAGGGCCTTTAATGCATGTGTTCAGGTAATTCCTTAGCTTCAGTTATACTACTGCAAGATTTCCAGCTGTTAACTTCGCGATTGAAAAAACAAACAGAAAAAATTTATGTTTTAGCATTAATTAGACTGGCAATGGGCTCTTGTCTCATCAAATGACTAAATCGCTAAATTATGTGCAATGTCTTCAACTAATAATACTTATAGAATCAGCACAATATCGCTTCGGTGCGATGCACGTTTTGAGAGATAATTACCATAAACGTTGACTTATTTGAACAAAGTAGCTAAATAACGAATTATGAAGGATTTAGAAGTCCCGAGTGGATTTAAATTCACAACAGAAAGCACAAGAGTTTCAGGCCTGAAAGGCTTGAAAGGTAGCTCTGTAGTTTTCACATTTGGCTGGCTCGACCTATAAAAGCGTATAAACTCCACGCATTCTAGCCCACCAGGCTGACTGCCTGAACAGGGTTTTTTAGGCAGCCAGTAAAGATCTAGAATCACTAGGTTGATTTAAGGTTGGTCAGTCAACTGCAGTATGAACCGGTGGTTAGAGCGTTGGATGTCTACAAGTTCTGTCCTCTCTGGCGTACTTTAAAATACCTCCGAGGCTGATGAGTTTTTGTAGCTCAGTATTTACATGGATAAGTACCATATTTCCTGCAAACCAATCGATTGGTTAGGCAAATATCCGTGGGATTCATTTCACCAACTCATCATAGAAAGCACTTTTCTTAGGTTTGACTTTGAAAAGCTCTGCTCGCAAGTAATTATTGGAGCAAAAGTCGACAAGTTGAGTAAATTAAATCCTTGCTCTAAAGTCGTCACGCTGACCTGTCAGCATTCGTTGATGAGCGCTCACCGATGTACAACAGAACTCACTCCTTCCGTTCTGACCTGAGGCTCACTCTGGAGACCCGCCATTTTCTGGCGTATTAGCCAACTAAGTGGTGCACCACCCGTGACTCAGAGTGTTGGACTGCTGATCAACAGGCCGCTCTTTCGATCCTCGAGCTGGTTCAACACCTGGGTCTGGGTAAGACTGGCTGATGACGGCTTATAAGCCAAAAATTTCCATTGTAGTCTCCCTTGACATTGCCGACAATATTCATATTGAAAGATCTATGCTAATGACGGAAATGTGCTACTGCAAACCGGCCCTTCATCTTTATTTACGTAGGCTCGAGACAGTGGGGACAGTTCGCATTTTATCGGGAGGGGTGGGGTACAGTGTGTGTGTGTGTCTTGGGCGTGTGAATGCATGCGTATGGGTAAATTGTAGGGAGAGAAGAGCAATCAAACTCAAATGACCCCAATCAAGACCTCAGATCCTCCCCAGTCCCCTTTTCGGTATGACTGACACTGTGGGTCCTCAGGTTGATCTACAAAACAAGATGAAGGGGACAACGTGTCTCCTGAATGTAAGTGCCAGTCCTTCGTGATTTAGGGGAATATTCATGTTCATACTGAAACGCTCTGCAGAGCCTGCTTGGATCTGCTAGGCGTGAACATCACCTGATTCGTTCATTTAGCCCAGTATCCACCTGCCCAAATTCTACCAACTCACATGTATGCGAGCTGGAAAGTGAGACCGGGAGGCTTTTGTTCAGAACTGGTATGTTGGTTGAATAGGGTGGGCGATCATCAGTGCACATGCGCACATCTGGTGGTGGTCACGAACAGCCTGGTTTGGGCGCCACGCGGTGGGGCATCGACGACGTAGTTGCCGCTGCAAACCACGTGTGCACATCGACTTGAAAAAGCATTTTGCTCTTCGAGGGGATTCAAGAGGCACTGTGCGAAAGAAAGCACAAAACGATATCAGCCTTTACCTGCATAAGACTGAAACCAATTTCCTGACCCCGAGTAGATGGGATTTTCACTCTTTAGAGCATTATTAAAATTTTCCTTCCAAAAGACTAAGGTGCACTAATGTGCCAACTGAGGAGTAATAAATAATGAACTCTCCTCGAAATTACATGGTTGATTAAAAATTAGGCAGCCATAGGGAAATTAAGTGGCAGGGATTGAATATGTAAGCCTCCCGAGGAAATAGAGCACAGAGGCTCCTGTCAGGATGTGAATATTAGCATGATCAGTTGGGAAGATGGACCAGGCGGTTAGCAGAATTGGTGGAAGACAGCTAATAAAAAACACACCTCGACAATTAGTGTGTTTTATTACTCCAATGAGATACAGGAACAACCTCACATTTTAAAAGATGCAAACCAGCAGCGCGTTAATGAGTAGAAAACAGGTACTGCATGGTTAATGTTTAAAGAAGGCTGGATTGGGTAAAATGGTATGTGGCAGACAAAATTTACCCCAACCATAGCCTTCACATTAATCCCAACTGTAGTGCTAATCTAGAACCTAACCCTAAACCCAAATGCAACCATTAGCCCAAAGCTAACCGAACCCTACTCACAACCTCAAAACAAATTATAACCCCAAACACAACACTAAGCATAACTCCTAAGCCTAAATACCAACGATATAGTTCTCTACCTGTCTAAATCAAATACGTAGGCATGTTACGTTTCTAAAACTTTGGGCTTACATATTCAAACATTACACTTTCATTTGCTCATGAGGACGCAGTAGACAATTCTAAGGTTACAATATTGGGGATGGCTGTGGCTCACTAAAATATGCATATTGTTTTAATGGTTCCACTAATCAGGTCATTTTTCCATTGTCAGAGCGTTTACTGTGCAAAATCGAATTCAAACGAACTACTCTGCTAGGAGACATTGGACTATTTGACTTTTTCTCCTTTTTGCTGCCAGAACGCTCTGTGAGAGGTTTGGCGGGTTCAGGACATGTCCACGCGGTTATACTGCACCTCGAAAAGAGAGCATTTTAATCTTCATGGGGTTGTTGGTTTCAGTGGCTATTTTACTTCCTTATCGGGTGAACTTGTTGTTTGTTTATTTTCCTTAAATTCACCCGAGCCATCTTGTCCTGATCTTTTAGTGAAGTAATGACGCAGCACGATGGACATCGGAGGAAAGTCAGTGTGGCATCAAAATCTTGAAACTAAAGACTGGTTACGGTGGTCGTAGAATTCTATGGCATCCCATCAACTAGAGTAAATAACGGACATGCATAGGCTTTCGGATAAAAAAACCATTCATTTCATAAGATCCATTATGGAAAAGCGAAAAGGAATACTCCTAGCCTCGTCAATACGTTAAGCCCATTGAAACGGTCGAATATGGGTCTACGTTATTTCATAAGTGGTGTGTCAGAAGTGGCGCATTTAAAATTGCACAAGTGCGTGGGAGACGACTGTGCTCTAATATGTGTTGTCAGAAACATTTTGCAGGAATTTAACCCCTGCAAAATCCAGTCGCGTTTATTCGTTCGTCGTCAAGAAAATAGTTCGGGACGGTGTACAAGAAGGTCATTCGAAAAGCTACGGTGAAACTCTGAAGGTCCTTAGAGATGGAAGAGATTACTTTAAAGGGTGATGCGATGCTGAACGTTATGGAGTCAAGTCAGAAAATATTTCCATCCCAGGAGGTTTATTGATTTTTGTTTATGCCCGGCAAGATACGGAAATTGGAACGCCATTTGGGAGTCCCGAGCTACTTCCTATAGCTCATATTTATGATCCAAACTGGCAACAATACGGGCTCATGGCACAGTGGGCAGAGTGCCTACTAGGGTTAGTGTTATGGTGAGAGTGAAGGTTAAGATTGGTGGCAAGGTTACGGTGAGATGTAGAGTTAGACAAGGTGTTAAGGTTTCGATAATGGATTAGTAACCACTCACGAATGTAAGCACAAAGCCACCGGTATTTCCGTGGTTCCTTTTGCGTACCTTACTCGGCAATCAACTAAATCTCACGCACAACCTGCGTCTCGTGTCTGGTCTAGTCTTTAGCATACTTTTGTTGATTCACCAAATTAAGCAGCGTTCCTTAAAGCTGTGTGTGAGACATCCTTCCTCATGATCCGTCTGAACTCCTACTTTTTTCAGAATGATCTGTAGATACCACTTCGGGTTTGTTGAAGGCAGACATACTCCCCTTCCCGTCGTCGGAATGACCCTGGATAGTCGGTAGCAATGACATGAATCAGCCGGCAACTGCCTAATCACACAAATAGATACGCAACCGTCTCTGACATTTTCACACGTAAAAGAACGATTCTGCGGCTGCATTTTCAGCAAACAGAGCGTGAAAAAATGAATCTTCATGCTGCTTTCTTAGGGCACGTGATTGGATGATAGGTCAAGCTAATATTTTTGCCTCACCGATTTTCGTTTTTGCAGCAGCTGAAAAGCAGTGCATGCAAACGAGGGCATCCCGGCCTAGCTGAAATATCGTGGGGATGTCTTGTGCTACCATAAATAATAAAACTCCACCTCGTAAATCCTTTCTAATCGAAAACGCAATTCGCAATTTCTGCTTACATTTTGCGAGATTGGTCACTGATCGTAACTATTAAACTGCATATTAAACCTCGTGTAGTTTTTATCGGAGTAGGAGCAAAGTGAGCATTTTGCTTGAATTTCATGTATTTTATTGGGTTTATTGTCTTATTCAGATCTCATACAGTCAGCATAATAAAGTATTTAGACTATTATGGTTTTTAATTAAAGACCCTACACACCGTGTACAGAGGTTAATTAGAATAATATACTCGGACAGTTGTACATAACAACAAACTGTTCACGAAATTGCCATGTTGGAGCGTCAAATGAAAGAGGCTTCCAATTTCCAGATCAATGTGTTAAGTCTGCGCATTAAGTAGATAGAACATGTTAACATATCCAATTTATTAAAGCTTTATTTGTTACTTATCTTGCAAAGTTATCCAGGTATTAGCACTGACATAAACCGTTTAAACGTATCCGATACCTGCTGAACAGAAAATTTTCGTTTTTTGTGAACTGCAATTGAAATTTATCGAGTGACGTAAGTGGAGGCTGTTTTCAACTTGTTTAACATTTTTTTTCATACGTAAGCGTCCAAACAGCGCGCAATGCTTTTTTTCTTTTTTCACAATCCTCTGGCTTTGCTGCCTTCAGATGTAACGGACCTAACCCGTAACCGCCTATGCCCTAAGCCACAACAGTTTTCGTTATATTTTCGGGAATTAAATTTCGCAATAGGAAAGCATTCCGAAACCTTGAGCTACCATTAGCAACAGTATCAAATTTATGCATAGATTTGCTAACTCGGGAAATTTTAACCGAAATTGTACAGTGTGCTTACAATTTAAAAGTTTTCCTAACGTAGGGTTGTAAAATAACTTATAGCGTAGCATAATTCCCAGATATTTCAGCCAAGTGAGCATGCTGGCTTCCGAATTAACCTCATGTTGTTATCTGCTAAAACCATACTCTGCAAAAACGCCTGCCTAAGTGGCATGCATTGTCCCCTGTTTTATAAAAAATATATACAAAATGTTCTTGCTTGCACCCATTTGATATTAATTACGTCATCTTTATATTTTAAACACGAAGATGGGTCTCTTTCTGTTTTAATGTTTCTAATTATGTGATTTTATGATCATTAAATTTCTATTTAGAGCTTATCGTACATGTTTAGTTAATTAATACGGCCTGTAAAGTAAACAACGGGCTCCACATTGACTGACATATTTTATGAGGCTCATATTGCACATTCTCACTACCCTATGATTTCCCTTATACGGCAACCAATCATCTTGTGGTTTTGAAATTCCAAATGCAAATGTAATGACTCGTCGGTTTCAAGATTATTCGGGAATCGAAAACATTTTTAAAACCTGAAGCTAAATACTACAAAGGACAAAACGAAGACGTTATTTTTTACCAAATGAGAATCAAAAAGAACTTTTCTTACGCCCGCTTGCCATTAAATATATTTAATTCTATACTAGCTTCGAAAATGAATGTGAAAATATATTACAATTTAAGAAGCCATTTTACAGTTCATTTCTTGCATGCTACCGAAAAGAAATTGGTATCGTGCCCCGATTGAAAGTATTTTTGCTTATTGTGTGCTGTAGTTAGTACTAAAACCTTACATAAGTAAAAGTTTCATATCAAAAATAAATTTTGACATTTTTGGTTAACATTTCGTGAAATAGGGCATCTCTCTTAGCTACATCGACAGAAAAGGTGGTATCTACAAAATCCCAGGCAGCAGCTGTGATGACGTCTATTACAGACAAGTAGGGAAATCACTTATCCCGTATACGTGAACACAAGCTAGCAATGAAGAGACGAGACCACCTTACACAAGAGCTTAAGCACACACCGGAAAAAAGGACACATTTGAATTGGGAACACTCGCATCTTTGGCACCTTTTCAATAAGGAAGAACCGTGAATTCCTAGAGGTCACGCACTCAGATGAGGCACACATAAATAAGGCGTCAGTCTGTCGATTTAACCGCTGTGCCCTAAACCCTCCAGCGTGACAATCCTAAATCTCACTTCTAATTTCGTCTGACGACGAGTTGGTGTACCCAGCTTGAAAATTCACGAGTAAACCTCGATTTTCCGACGAGCCTTCTTTTATCACTTATCATCTCGGAATGTACACTACTTCAACTATTCAACATATTTTTGGGCGTCAAACGCTTACTCTAACCAGACGTTGGAAGAAGTTCTCGCAGAGGGAGGCGGCAACACTTGAACAGCTGGATTTTATTGATTGCTGTCGTGATCGCTGTAAATGCAACAGCCAAATTTAAATAGAATTTTCCGGTGATAGCGTTATCATACCATTTTGTGTATATTAAGAAAACTATCATTTTGTCAAATTTCTTTCTATGTATTTCTGTTATTGGATTACAGTTATTTTCAGATCGTTCCTGAAATACCTGTGAATATTTCAGGATTTTCACTGTTTTCAATGGATTGAAACTAAATTTAGCTCCTGTTCTATGTGTTGCACAAAATATTTCCTATTCAATATACAAAATTGAACAGCCAGTGTTCTCTAGCAAAAGGCTTTGAGCCTCAAATCCATTCAAGAATCTAAAATTACAAGACTTAAATACATGCTCTACTACTCGCTCGAACTTCGGTCATACATTGCATGAGTTGGGTCACCTAATGTATATTTATTAGCTACTGTTAATTTAAAATCCTAATTATAATGCCGTTATAAAAAACAATGTCCACGTTTATTATCCAATTGTCTTTGTAAAGTGTTCAGCCTTATTTGACACCCTTCATCAAATGCGCCAAAATACCTTCAAAAAGCAATGTTTTATTATGAACTGCACAAGTACGCAGGACCGTCGATCGCACCACTTCATCCACACGCTATAATCAATACTCTGTGATGCAAGCAACAATTTCTCTTTGCGTTCAATTCTTGTCTTCTGAGCGAAATCTTTTCAACAGAAGCATTCAACACAATCCTACGGAATACCATGTCAAATCGATTTGAAAATTAAACTATTTCGCCTGCAGTTTCAGGAACATAAAGAGCGAAATACAAGGCGCCTTCAAAGTGAAAAAAATCCAAGCAATCATCAGGCTCTAATGCCAAATGAAAAAGACACACAAATGAATGATAAAACTAGAACCCTTTTCCCAAGAATGTGGCTTAGCTTGAAAGACAAACTCGGCATCTCGGTTTCAGAACAAAAAGCCCTATGTACGTGTCCTATGTACATGCTTCTCTCAGTAACTCTAACCCCGGGAGCATTCTTTGACCCTAAAACAGGATGAAATGCTCAGATCTCTTTCTCATTAATCTTCGAAAGGAACCCATGAAATTGACAGGTTCTGTTTCAGGTTAGCCATGTCCTCCGTTGCCTCATTAGTCGTTGGGAAGGCATCTCGGGGTGTGTGCGGATAACTGTGTCATTTCTCTCTGGAAAATACACTTGGCCGTTAGTACAACAGGCACAACGTATTCTCTACACCCTAAAAGGCAGCATTTTGTTCGCATAATTTCTATAAGCTTTCCATTACTCCGTAGTGAAATATACAAATGAACCGGTTAAAACACCCGGAAGATGCGTAGACTGCTTTGAGTTCTAGCATACGCCTTCTTTAAAACGTTCCCACTCTAGGTCGCAACCTTCAGTTACTTTCATCTAGCCATAAGTTTTGTCCTTTGTCGGGATGACTGTCCCCAGTTAAGTCGGCTTTGACTGCACAACTAACAGTGCAAGCCAGAAACTCCCGGAGAAGTAAGATGGATACTAACTTTAAGAAGCTGGAACTTTTGCAGCCTCAAAAATCAGATACCCGTTGACTGAAATCTTGCGTTGGCAGTCGCAGCAAATTCCCACTCTATGGGCACATGTCGGAACATGGTCAATGGTTAGGGTGTCGGATGTCTGATCTACAGGTCGCGGGCTCGAGCCTCGGGTGGGGCACCACTTGGGGTAGGGTATGTCTGGCTGATGATGGCTAATCTGCCGGAAATGGCCATTCCAGTCTCCCTTGATTTGGTCAGCCTTTACAACTATTACTACTAGTACTATTACTAGTACTACTACCACTAGTCACTGTGCGGAGCTCGACGGTGAGCCCCAAGGCAGAGCGGGACAGCTGAGTTCCGCTAGCGATCGGTGAGTTTTCATCAAAGAATGCAGCCAATCAATTTTATAATCGAACAGTTTTAAAAAAGCCACCTCAGGCGTCCCCTGACACCAAAAGGTGGGCAAGGCTCTTTACTCCAGCGCCAGGCCATTGCAAGCTGATTTAAGGCGCAAAAGGCTATAAACCGACATCTTAAAAGAGGTCTAACTTTCCACAAACCACTTTCAGGTAACGGCCGCAGGTGACCTTAATCTTATTTACGTAAAAGCTTAACGCTATCTGAAAACTAAGGGTGCTGGATATCAAAAACCAGCGTAGGGTGCAGTGCCAAGACACTGTCCGTAAAGTTTTCGTCTTATGCTCCACAGTAATCATGAGATGACAGAGCATCTAAGAAAACCAGAATGTTGCTCTTAGCATATCTGGGGGGTACGTTTGCACCATTAACGTCTTCTTTCTCGAGTTTTGTCATGATGCTGTTAATTTTTCTCTCGTAAAACAGTATTAGCCGCAGGAAAGCCAGATTTGAAATTGCTCATTCGAACTCAAATTTGGTTCTGAAAATATAAATCCATACCTCAAAAACTTGGCAGTCCTTAAGGTCAACCTAGCTGTATCAAGCCTGTTCTAAATAAGTTCAGGTAAGATTCACTTGTTTTAGGAAGCTTGTACATTAGGTAACTTGACTCAGGACTGAAATATTTATGAGCAGTTCGCGGAACGTCAAATTTTCGCATTTTATTTCCTTGTTTTTTGAGCGAATTCGCGCACAAATTAGTGTTTAAGCGTCCCAGTAGCGTTTGAACTTAAAGCACCACAGCATCAGGCCAAATCGGGGTTGTAGGAAAAGTACGGAAGGCACCCACAGTGAGCCCCCGGTTGCTGTCTCGGGCAGAAATGACCAGGGGAGAAGCCAAGTTGACCACGTCCAGTAATGCCTGGGAAAGAGCGAGACAATGAGGGCAACTGCTTTAATAATTTTGTGTGGCAGGTTCATGGGTTGCCAAACTGGTGTACGGTGAATAATCTGTTGGGTAGCGTGTCTAGTAGCCCATGCTACATCGGCCGTAGGATGGTCTGTTCAAGTGGCGCTTGGGCGACCGCGACGAACGGGTCTATCCAGGCGGATGTCGGTCGAGTGTCAGCAAGTCTGGAACGCTCACTGCGACGAGAATGACCTTGACGTAATGAAATTTGAAAAAGGGCGACAGACACAGTAAGCCTGACTGTGGGCATCAGTTTCGAGGTATGTCTCATGTTAATATCTGTCAAGGACCCTGTTTACGCAATTAAAACCTGATTCCTTAATAGTGGGCATAATGTTAAAGAAGGATAATTGTCCGAAATAATTCTCTCATTCTGCCAACTTGATTACTCAGTCCGCATAAGTGAAGAGGAGGAAAATGTGAGTAAGCAAGCTATTTTCAAAAAAGGACCTTTTTTCTTTTTAAATATTCTGCTTAGCAATTTCAAAATCCTGAAAGCAGTAATAACGCTAATCGGCAATCAATTTGTTAACACGCCGTTTCTTTCTTGATGTTTGTTTATATCTGACAAATAACCATGAGAAGGCCCACCAGTGAGCGGTAATTTTAAATTTGTCACTTAAGGAAAGGTCGACTTTCTACTTAATTTATATACCACCAATGCATTAATAGGTTGACAAATATTTTATACTTTAAATAATCACGTGGTAGTTCATTTAAAAACACAGAACGGAGCCCAAAAGAAGCAGCAGGAACAAAAATAATTCCAATGGGTTGATCGGGGGGGTATTTGTTTGCAACAGGAAAAACAATCAGTATCTTTCATGGAAATGCACAAACCGACCCGATAGTCCAAAGGTAAGTTGACTTTGTTTTAGCAACAGGTGCAGGACGTGGAGATTCGTCCGCAGAATATCCCATTAAAGCAGTTTTAAAGTGAAAACTCTTCAGAGAAAAGTTGTCAACTGTTCATGGGCATATTAGTCACTGTTCTTCATTCAGGACGTCCATTGCTTTCCGACGATAGTTTCCTTTTTGGGTATGTCCACCTGTGTAAGCCAAACTGCCACTTAATTAGAATGAACTCCAGATAACTCTCACTACAGCCGTCAAGGCTTTCAAGGTTTAATTAACATGCACGTTTCTGGTAATTGGTAATCATAAAAATAATCTTTTTGATAACTGACAGGGAATAGCGAAAAGCGCAACTTATTTCCTGATACTTCAAGAAGTTTTTTTTAAATTCGAGGTACCGTACCATCGTTAAAAACTACCACATAATAAACTAAATCTTGGAACTATTTTTTATGCAAAAAAAGCCAACAGATTTTTAAACTTTTTTGGTTTCGGCTGTTGTGTTTACTCATTTGCTTACATAGACATATATTATTCGCTTCCACTTTTGTCACTCGAATTTTCCGATTTGCTTAGGAAAATTGATTTTTCGATAAGGATTGCTTTTATGGCCCTCCAAACAGCACTACCAGCAGGACAGGTGACTTACCATCAAAGCCCACATAATTTAGGGTCAAATCAAAGTTCCGATTAGGGTTATGTTAGGGGTAAAGGTTAGGGACAGGGGTAACTGTTTAATTTGAGTTGAGGTTAGGGGCTAAAGGGCTAAGATTATGGCTATGGTGTAAGTTAGTTTTAGTACAAGAACATGGGCATTATTCTCAGTGCCATCTTTATTTCTTGGGTGGGACTTTGCTGTTCTCGTGTCCTGCTTACTGGCCCACGATATTTTTTAGTAATTTTAGTAATTTTTGTGTTTTCACCTAACGGAAGACAGTCTATTATTAATTACGTGATTGGTGTGTGTGGTTTCCGTCCTCGGTAGATTAGTAATTTGGTTTAATTTTACCTTATGACATGGAAATTATGAGCAGTTTCGTTGAAATAAAGAAATTACGAAAAAGGAAAATGACCAAGGAAATAGTAAACTATTTTTCTCCGTTCTGTCGGCAATACATTTTAGATGTTTTAATTAACAAGTACCCCTAGAGGGTTCTGATGACTGCTGAACCTAGTAAAATAATGCATCAAGTACTCTCAAGATATAAGGGAAATGCGCAGTTGATAAACAACTGTTCTGCTCATCATACGAACTGAGACCTGGAAATGGGAACAGAGAGGAGGACGGTGGTCAACGGTTCAACGGAGTTTTCGCACTAGAAAAAATCTGACGCGCTAAATGCCACAGCCTGGATTGTTGCCAACAGACGGGATAATTCGGACCGCGTGGTCTGCCCATTGTATGCGTGCATGTGCGTGTGGAGTGGAGGGGTGTAGGGGGCACTAATAAGGTGAAGCACCCCACAGATAACATTTGGTCGCTACATGTGTCTCGTACAGGTAAAAGAATGTTCCTGCGGCCGCCTCTAGCTGGTACCCAACTCTCACTGTGTACCTCCACTGCCGGTATGTCTGATTCCCGAACTTCCCACCTCCCTCCCTATCAAAAAGTCCTACGCTAGACGCAACAGCAACCATTTAGGCAGCCCAGGCTCACCTGGGTTGCTCTCCCACTAGGGTCGTTCTTCCACTAAAACAAAACCATGAACCATCGTGGAGTTCGGCAGCCGTTTGGGATGTCCCAGCAGCCCTATTTAGGGACAACACTGCTTGCCTTTTCCTGGAGGAAGGGGTTAGACAAGGTGCCCCAAACAAATGCTAGGGCTCACGTCTTCTGCAGCCGGCCGCTGCTCGCAGATCACAAAATATGCGGCCGTTAAACTCAAACAAACAGCAATACGCCCATACCCAGCGCCATACCGTCCGGGCTGCTCGGGTGAGTTTGCTCACAATAGCAGCCTGGAATATTCATCCCTTTCAGACAATCCAGGGAGTAACCGGCCAGAACGGAGGACGGCGCTAGTCGCTCCTGAACTGGCGCACTACAAGGTGGACAATGCTGCTCTCAGTGGGACACGATTCTCTGAACAGGGTCAACTGAAGGAGGCGGGTGCCCGCTCCATCTTCTAGAGCGGTCGGCCAAAGGCAGAGCGACGCGACGCTGGTGTCACCTCTGCCATCCGGAATGACGTCGTGGGACGACTGCCCTGTCTGCCGCATGGTTTCAATGATCGCCCGATGAGCCTCCGCCTTCATCTTCGGGGAGACAAGTTCACCACCATCATCAGCGCCTACGCTCCCCCAATGACGAGCTCTGATGCGACGAAGGACAAATTATACGAGGACCTGCATGCCCTCTTGGCAACGGTACCGAAGGCGGACAAGTTAATTGTCCTTGGTGACTTCAACGCCCACATCGGTACATACCACGCTGCCTGGCAGGGTGTGCTGGGTGGCCGCAGTCTAGGTAGCCGTAATGATAACGACCTTCTTCTTCTGCAAACCTGAGCGGAACACCTTATCTTGCTCACCAACCCCTGCCGCCTTTCGACGCAGGAGAAGGCCACGTGGATGCACCCTCGGTCGCGGCGCTGACAGCTGTCGGACTATGCTCCCGTCCGGAGGCGAGATCCACCGGACATGCTCGTGACCAAGGTGATTAGCAATGCCGATGGTTGAACGGATCACCACCTCGCCATCTCCAAGATTAGGCTCCGGCTTCAAACCCGACAAAGGCCCGAAGGTAAGCGACCGGCTACAGTCCAGGACTTGCTCTTCGCGGACGACTGCGACCTTAAAAACGTGACGGAGGAGGACATGCAAAGGAGTATGGAGCTCTTCACCGCAGGCTGCGCCGATTTTGGATTAACAATCAACACAGCCGAAACGGTGGTCATGCACCAGCCGCCGCCCAGTGCAGAATACAATTCTCCCCGAATCAATGCCAACAGCGCTCAACTCAAAAAGGTGGAAACCTTCGCTTAGCTGGAAAGCACGGTGTCACGCAACACGAGAATCGACGATGAGTTTACTCAACGTATCTTCAAAGCCATTCAGGCCCTCGGTGGGCTGCAGGCCTCCGTCTGGAATCGCCACGGTGTTCACCTGAACACCAACCTGAAGATGTACAAGACCGTCAGCTTGATGACACACCTTTACGAATCGGAGATCTGGAATGTTTACTCGAACCAAGCCAGGAAGCTGAATAACCTCCATCTCAGCTGCCTCCGCAGAATACTGAAGCTGAGATGGCAAAACAGGATCCCGGACACGGAAGTCCTGGAGCGGACCAGAATCCTCAGCATCCACGCCATGCTAAGGCAAGTACAAATGCGATGGAGCGGCCACCTGGTGAGAATGGACGACGAGCGACTACCCAAACGACTTTTCTACGGATATGTCGCTACGAGTGCGCGCCGTCAGGGCGGTTAAAAATGACGCTACAAGGACACTTTGAAGAAATCTTTGAAGCAACTGCAAATTAACCTGGGTGAACCTCGCCCTGGATAGACTGGCATGGAGAAGATCCGCGCCGCGCCAGCCACCTGCGTCTTCTTCTGCCTGCGGTCTTCTTGACTCTGTCATGGCGACGGGCTCACCGGCCAGGATGTCTACTTTTGAACAATATTGTTTTCGGTAGCTGTCAAACACACAAGAGAGTGGCCTAATATATGCTAAGATTTTGCGATGAAATGTGAATTTGCTGCCCCTTCCGTTTTAAGTTTCCTTATTCATTTATAGTCAACTGCAAACCAATATTGTCTTTTCAGGCTTCGTATACGCCTTGACTGCGAAATGTTGCGGTGTACCATCGCGTCTCCTATATATGCGCGTTTAAGGTCCTAACCATCGGTGTGGTAAAACAAAGTACATCACAAAAGGTTATTACAACGTTTTTGCATTCACCTGATTTTCGTGAAAAAAAAATATTTTCCGTTCTCCGAAGGGATGTATTCCAAATTTTTCCAGCTAATATTAATGTTCATTTATAGTACTGCGCATAAGAGCAAAATATTTTGACCTGTAGCTTGTAATAGCGTAGGAAAATTCCTGGATAGCAACAAACGTCCGATTTTACCCCCATTTAGCCCCGTCTTCCCATAAATAAACTGATCTGAAGTGATCTCTTTATAATAAAAACAGATTTTTTTCTTCATCAATTTAATACAACAAACAGAATTAACACCTTAAAATGCCTGCCCTGCTATTACCGCAAATTCTGATAGAGACATTTCATGAGTTAGGCAATCTTCCGTAAGTGGCATATACTGATTTTCGGAGCCCTCATAAGGGCAAAAATATTTTGCAGAAAACTTGCACCAAAATATTATTCTTGACACTCCTTTGGTAGAAAATTACGTCTCATGCCAATTTTATAGTTCAACAATGGCATTTTTTGTCTTTAAAAATGTTTCCGAACTGCATCATACTATACTTTACCTGTAAGTAAAATCATACATGTCAGACATTACTGAAATTTGAAGATTTTTCTGCGTTTAGAACTCCAAAAAGTTTGCTACGAACATGGACCAGGTTTTAGACTTCCTAAGCAGCAGTTAACATAATCACAGAGGACAAGGACATGGGCATTATTCTCAGTGCCATCTTTATTTCTTGGGTGGGACTTTGCTGTTCTCGTGTCCTGCTTACTGGCCCACGATATTTTAGTAATTTTAGTAATTTTTGTGTTTTCACCTAACGGAAGACAGTCTATTATTAATTACGTGATTGGTGTGTGTGGTTTCCGTCGTCGGTAGATTAGTACTTCGGTTTAATTTTGCCTTATGACCTGGAAATGATGAGCAGTTTCGTTGAAATAAAGAAATTACGAGAAAGGAAAATGACCTAGGAAATAGTAAACTATTTTTCTCCATTCTGGCGGCAATAAATTTTGGATGTTTTAATTAACAAGTACCCCTAGAGGGTTTTATCGACTGCTGAACGTATTAAAATAGTGCATCAACTATTCTCAAAATAAAAGGACATTGCGCAGTTGATCAAAAACTTTTCTGCTCATTATCAGGACTAAGGCCTGGAAATGGGAATGGAGAGGTGGGGGGAGGGAGTCGACGGTTCAACGAATTTTCCTTACTAGAAAACATTTAACGCGCTAACAGCCGTGGCTTGGAAGGTTGTCAACTGACGGGATAATTCGGACCGTGCGGTCTGCCCCCTGTGTGTTTTGGCTGGCGGACTGAGAGTCAGGCTGCAATGGCTCCTTCATTATGCGGCCTCTATGGCCCTTCCATTCCGTGGGATCGGAGCCGGATTTGGCAGAACACTTCGATGTGCTTTCCTTCCGCGTCAGTGACCCACGATCTCTCTCGCTGCCGGTCTTCTTTACTTTATCATGAAACCGGGCCTAGGTTGGGAGAGGAAGAAGGTGCGGTAGATGCTGCGAAAGTCTACTGTCACTATAATCAAACTCACCCACAAGTCACCGGCCCTAGGTCATCCTGCTGTGGTACACGCGGTGGATTTTGCCACACTCGACGGTTGAACTGTCGGTAGCAATGCATTTTGGGTGTCGTAATTAAAAAATACGCCTACACGGGTTCTGCTGACTGCTGAAGGTGTTAAAATATTGTATAAAGTACTCCCAAAATACAAGAACAACTTTGATGTTCGGCATCGGGCATAAAAATGAGGAAATTCATTCTGAGGTAATCTCACGCGAAACAGGGTTCAGTGAACCTCTGAGCTAATAAAATGCACAGAATATAAATTTTCTTATATGGGCAGTACAATCAGACACCCCAAGCAAAGAAAGGCGAAATTAATCAACTTTATTCCCTCTGGATGACTTAATTTGGTAGAGCTAATACGTCAAAATATTTTCGCAGTAGCGGTAGGCCTCCACGGCATTTATGGTGATTACCGTCGAAACACTTATTTTCACTTAAAATTTAACACCCCCACTTGCGATACAAATAATAACTAACCACGTGCGAAACACCTGGGTATGGTATGGCTGGCTGATGGCTGTTAATAAGCCAGAAAGAACATTCCAGTCTCCCTTATCTTTATAAATATATAAACATGAAAATGACGGGACGTTGTTGTAGTCTTCAGTTTTACCTGTCTGTTAGGTCAACAATGTTAGAGTCTCGTGCTGATCAAAAACTGTGTTGGATTATTTTAAGGTGATATGGATTGGTCTCGCTCTTTGTTCGTTCTTTAGCATGTGGCGCAAAGCATTCGTCATACGCATGCTATACACATTTACGGTAATAATCAATCACTTGTTAAAACTCAGCCCGAAGTGACTGGCACGGCTCAGTAACTAATGTGTCCTTGTTTGGCTCAACCACAATAGGGTGCAGCCAGTTTTGATGGCGTGGTCACCAAAACTAACGCCATCCCACCACAACAACCACCACCAAAAGCATCACCACTACTATTACTGACAAAACAGCCAATAAAATCGACCAAAACCACTACCAACAATACCAAAACCACCAAAACCACCACCACGACTACCACTAGCGCATCCATTATCTTCTTTTAATAATTATAATCACTTTTAATTGAAAATGAGAAGGTAAGAGGTTCCTGAGTGCCTATTTGAGATCTGGTTACGTAAGTGTGCCCACCATAACGTAACAGCAGGTTGGTTGTATTCGGGGCTTGAATGTAAATGCTGCTGTTCATTGAGCAGCCGTTGTAGCATCAAACCACTTGCTCACTCATCGTCGGTTACGATGATGACTTTCGAATGTCATGGGAAGTAGTGCTCAGCAAAGTATCCTAATAACCTCAAGGAGTACCCACATTCAGCTGGGCGCTGAGGCCTTACGGAGGCAGTTACGTACTGATGGGTAATCATTGAATTGAAATAACAATTGACAAGAACAAGGAAGATTGAAAAATCTTTTTTGGCTCAGTTGCCATCCTAAGGGGTTACTCATTAAATGGGTTTCTCAATTATTTGCGGAGCCTGGGGCAAACCCCAGTTTCCCAATCCTTAGCTGGGAATTGTCTGTCTAACAAAATTAAATAAACCATAAATGATCCTTCCATGGTTCCTTGCTTTATGGGAAGCAGCTCCCGAGTACTGATTGGTCTTCGATTCGAGGACTTCTGTGGTGCTTCTGAACTCAGCGAACCTAGACAAAACAAACTGCCCGCGTTTCATCCGGTATATAGTGAGTGCTGCTCACCTGTTACAAAAATACTAATCCCCCAATTTTTTCATCTTTATCATCTCCCTTTTCTTCTTCTTCGTCCTCGAAACCACCGCCATCATACTGACTATTTTCACTGCAACCTGAAGTATATTCCCGCATAAACCTAAACAACGGTCAACCAAAAGCTCAGGTTTCTATCTTTTATAAAGCATTTTCCTCTCCCTCTGCGTAGAAAGGGACAACTAATGTACTACTACTACTACTACTACTACTACTACTACTACTACTACTACTACTACTACTACTACTACTACTACTACTACTACTACTACTACTACTACTACTACTACCACTACTACTACTACTTCTACTTCTTCTTCTTCTTCTTCTTCTTCTACTGCTACTAATAATAATGATAATAATAATATACTACTAATACTACTACTACTGTCAACCTGAATTCTGAAATGGGTTTTTGATTCCAACAAATTAATTTATTTATTTATCCCAAAATATTTTGATCACGTCAGCATGCCGGTTTTTTAACGGGTTTCCTTCTGACCGCCAGCAAAAAGCGTACTCTGTAGAAAATGACTACTGGTGTAGTATGCATTTTTTCTCCTGGATGTTTGAAGTTGTTATTCATTAAAATAGCTGCTGTAGAAAACATGCACACAAATATATTTTCTTGTACTCTTTTGGTAGCTAATTGTACCTTCGTCTAATTTTATGCTTGAAGGAATAAAATCTTTCGGTTTTATAAAAGATTCTACATTGCTGAATAATTTTGAAGCCTACTGGCCGTTGGACTTCAATTCAAGATCTTCAATCTTCATCCTGTGTACATTATGTTTAAGGAAAATCAAACATTTCTCCACGGTATGAGGAAGAAATCTCATAGTTTTCATAAACTTTTCGAGGGATGTAGATTACGTTGTATCCTTTATAGGCAACATTAATAAGTTGACGGATACGATGTATTATGAATGAGTGTTTCACAGTCTTAAGAAATCTCATAATTTGAAACTTTTTTAAAACCAAAATATACCCTTTGCTCAAGCATAAGATTTGAAAAAGATGCTATTGGCTACCAGACGAGTACCAGGAACAGTATTTTTATGCATTTTTTCCATATAATATATGAATAAGCGCATCTAAAATCCATACTACTTAAGTACTCATTTTTACAGGGTATGGGTTTTACCGGCAGTCAAAATGAAGTTCATTCTAAAACAGACATCCTGGTGTGGCTGAAAATAGCTTAGGATTAGGCTGCAAGATTATCAATATGACGACTCCGTATAATTATTTTGTTCGAATCAAACACATTTCAGAATTACGGTTGACATTTCAAACGATAGGGAATCTACTTTACAGACGCGCCAATCACGGTGCACCCGTAAGGGTGTTTAGTGTCATCAAAGGAAATGAATGCGCCTTAGGTGCCTCAGCCAGGACGAAGTATTGCTCGTAGCAGGTGAGGGAAAAGGAAATTGTGCGGGGGAGGGGAAATTTACGGGGTGGAAACCACCATGCCCCCAGTTGCCGCTGGTTCAGCGCTAGCAAAGCGTGGTCAGGCCGTTATGGGATAGGTTCTATGGCATTTACTTTATTGCCTTGCTGTCCATGTGCATGCGCGTGGTACATGACCCCCTCCCCCCTCGCAAAGGAACTGTCTAGACGTCCTATCGCGTCTGCTTGCGTGGGTCGACATGTCTGCACGTCAGCATTACCGTCAGGTCAGCACGCTTAGATGTGCGTGGCGTGGCCTGGTGCTCGCAATAACAGTGAATGACCTTGAGGCCCTAAGGAATGCGTGGAGGCTCGAGTGTAAAAGCCGGCTGCTGTGGGGACCAGAGGGGTGTTGAGGACTGGTGTCGTGTGCTGCCACACAAAACCTTGATGGCGTTCAAATTTGGGCACGTTGCTTGATCCCTGAGGAGAGAGAGAGAGACACGCGCTACCCTCTTGCAAGACTTCATAAATCACGTGCTGACTGTGAAGAAGCAATAAATAACAGAGATTTTTTACTTAACTCCATTTGGGGATAACGGTTATAGTTAGAACGAAAGTGGTTGAAGGTAGGTCGCAAGATTTGGTGCATTTACAATGAACCAGCACAACTTTGCGTGTATGTTATAGTACGGCTCTACTAGTGTAGGAGGCGTTGTTCCTCCAAAGACTGAGCTATTGCTGCCTTGTTTAATCTCCGAGGCCATTAATGCGCAGTTTGGAGGAACTCTTTCGAAGCAAATGTTTTCAGACTCCACCAAAATTCTCCATGAAGATGTTGGCTAAATGCTATCACCCACTGTGGCATAATCGTGTACTTTTCATAAGTTGCCAACATACAGTCAGTTTTACACAAAGATTTACTTATTTAGCGAAAAAATTACTAGCTGCAAGATTGTAGATAGTAATTGTTCTTTGAGCATGGTAAGTAATCTAGATTGAGCTATTTTAACTCAAGTATTTTGAGGTTTACTGTCGTTTTTTCTGATCATTAAAAGATAATACTTAATCCCACAGGACAAACAAGTTCCAAAACGCCTCGTGTCATCTGCGATTTGTGCAATAAAGCTTGAAAATATTGTAAACCATTTCTCAGACTAATCTGCCCGCAGTAAAGTCTAATTGAGCCTTTAGTATCACGCGTTCAGAACAACGGGGAATACCTTCATCGGAAAAGCTACTTATGTGTGTTTTGGGGTTATTCTCTCTCAGGCAATCGCGGACGTGAATTTTTAATACCGATTTAAAGGCGGTGTTTTAAAGGACCTTACGAATTAGATCAGATTGTTGGTCGCGAACGATCATGTCCACCACGTGACCCAATTCGCTTCGCGTGCAGGATGGCGACTTGTGCATTAATTCGTCTATAAGGAAAACTAGCTTGCGCAGCATTTGTCATGCCCTTTCCTTCCTCCACCACCTAAACCCGGGAACAAAGCGGACTCAGACATTCCTGAGGCTGATTCGGGGGTAGTGACTGAGAAAGCTAATTAACCCGTCTTTGCGTACTACACACACGACTGGTCCGCGCACGATGGAGGAGTCTTTCACATTAACAAGGCTTGGCTCGGCTCCCATCCAGGTGGGAGTGCCCTAGAGGCCAAACCGAGTCGGAACCATTGCAGTATGACTCAAACTCCACAAACTAGCCGCTCCATCCACACATTACGTCACGTCCAAGTGCCAATATACACCGAGTTTACGCCAGCTGGTGGATCGTGTTCTTCCTAACTCGCAAGAAGACAGTTTTATTTCATTTACAATGGCAGAGTCAGGATACTTTCCTTTCTCCCTGTATGTCCAGCCTATGTAATCGTCAATTCCCGTTTTAAGTGAACTGTTACGAACACACCTAGAACAGTTTTCACTATGAAGAGCCTCCTGCAGGAGTTCTACAGACCGTGAAATGTGCAGCTTGCGCAAATAAACCATCGATCTCCCCGTCTTGTCGATTTCAATGAGAAAAGGCAGAATGAATGAGTAACTGGCCTCAATAAGGCATCAAAAACAACTTACACATCGGTAGCCTTCAAGCGCGTAAATCATCTAGTCAGGCATGTGCAAATAAAAAATATTTCAAAGAAGTATAGGAGTCTGATAGATGAGATGTTAGTCACTTTTATTTGTGTAAAATGTACCCCAATCGAGCAATGTAAACTTAACAACGGATATACTGGGAATTTTGCTTAGAAATGCAGGCGCGAGGCCAAGAGAATAAATCCGAAGGGGCAGCCAAAACCGAAGTGCTGGCGTGCAATACCTTACATAACTGGTGTATCCGAAGAATTGGCTAGACTAGTGGGCGAATTTGCGATTGGCATGGATCACAGACCGGAAGCGACAATCCACCGGCAACTCATGCAACCTAAGGACCCAATCCCCTCAACCAAAAAGTCCAGCGTCATTTACCGAAAGACTGCCATTGGGGTCGAACCAATTATGTTGGTGAAACAGGCAAATGGGTTTGCACGAAAATGCACGAGCAAGAGATTGCTGCGCGACGGAAGGATAAACTCTCCTCGGTAGCCACTCACGCGTTCTCGCCAGGGCACGACTTTGACTTTGGCAGCGTGTGAATTCTGGGCCAGTCAGACGACCGAATTTCACGCCTGCTGCAGGAAGCGTGGTACTCGACCGCGGAGTCGATCAATAGATATATCGATCGGCCAGCTGCATATCAGGCCCTGCATGATCAAATCAATGGCGCTGATGAAGGTCATACTCGGATGAGGTGAGTTAAACATGCAGTGAGCTGTACATTCCTTTATTCGTTGACGATGGGCTCACGTGAGAGTTCGAAACGTCGGATGAATCCACATCTGCTCCTAGAAAATGCCTTCCCGTCTTTTTCTACACAATAACATGGGCCTCGCATATTCTCGAACATTCGGAATATATATATATATATATGGCAAAGACATTATACCGTAATTCCGACATAGGTACTAGCTAAAAGCGCAGACACGTGTTTGCCGATGTTTCTGCTGCTGCGTGACACAGCAACGAGGGGTTCGGCTCCTCAGTGCGTCCCCAGCGTTCTCTATGCGGTTTCTGGTATATGGACTCCAGAGAATAATCGGGGAAATTATTTCAGAAATTATTTCCCCGATATATATATATATATATATAGAAAAGACGAAATTCTTTGGGAAAAAATAGAAACTTTAATGCGTAAATTTTTCGAGACTGGTCCCCAGCTCGTCGTCAGACTACAGGCAGTGTACAGGAACAATTAATCAATTAACCGTGTTAAACAAAGGATTCTGAGATTGCCCAAAAATCCGAACCAATAGGCTTTGAGTGTATTTCGTCATCCCGTCGTGATTGGTTGTGCGCGTTTGAATTTTTCTTTAACGATTTTTGTATGTGGCATCCAAATCGATATGCCGGTTGATGCATGCCTCATCTGAGTGCATTGCTTCCAGGAATTCACGGCCTTTTCTGATTGGGCAGATGCCAACAATCCGTGTTTTCTCCCATGCAAATTTATGTCCGGTTTCCAGTGTATGCATAGCCACTTGGGATAAATGGTCTCGTCTTCTAACCGCCAACTGATGTTCGTGTAGGCGGGTTGAGACAGATTTCCAGTTTGGCCACAATAAACGGCATTACAACTGGAACATGGAATTTTGTAGACAACACCTTTTTTATCAAGGTAGCTAACCCTCTCCTTAGGGTGTACAAGCTGTGAGCGTAAAGTAGATGTAGGGTGGTGTGCTACTTGTATCTGGTGTTTTTTAAGCTGTCTTTCGACAAGCTCAGATACATTTTTAATGTATGGGAGAGTTCGCCAGGTCATTGTTTTGGGTGCCTAGGTGGCCGTGGTGTTTGAAATACCTTTCTCTTTGGATTCTTGTTGTTTTAGACATCGATACACGAAGTCACGTGGGTATCCATTTTTAGAGAACAAGTTAAATAGGTATTTCATTTCTGCTCGATAACTTTCTTCATCAGAGCAGTGTGTTTTGGCTCGATTTAGGAGACTGTAGACAGAACTCCTTTTGTGAGAGATAGGATGATTACTCTCAAAGTGTAGGATGACCTCAGAATATGTTTCTTTGCGGTAAACTGAGGTGTGGAGTGATCCATCAGTTTTCCGATGTACGAGGACATCCAGAAATGGGAGTTGTCCATCAGCTTCCGTCTCGAACGTAAATTCAATTCCTGGAAATGTTGAGTTTAGAATTTTTGTGGAGCGGATCTAATAGTTCTTTCTTGACGATGACAAATGTATCATCAACGTATCGCAACCACAATTTTGGTTTTACACCAGGGAGAGCTATCGATTCCAATTTCTGCATTACAGCTTCAGCCAGGAAGCCGGATATGGGTGACCCCATAGGGGCTCCTTTAAGTTGTTGATAGCATTGGCCGGAGAAGGAAAAATTGGTTTCTAGACAAAGGTCTAGGAGTTGGAGTAATGCATCGGCAGGTACATCAGTGACGTAGGCGTGGAGTAGTTCTTCGGTGCATGATCTCGCTACGTCAAGGGGGATCGAGGTGAAGAGCGAGACCACATCGAATGAAACCATTACCTCGTCAGATGTAACTGTAATTCCTTTTAATTTGTCTCGAAAACGTTTTGAATCTTCAATGGAGTATTCAGAGTTCTTTGTAAGTGGATATAGCTGGTGAAATAGCCACTTTGAAATTTTATAATTCGGTGCACCGATTAGAGAGATTATCGGTCGCAGTGGGATACCAGTTTTGTGAATTTTTGGAAGACCATATATTTTTGCAATCCGTGAAGATAAACCCGCAATAAAGTCATCCCAGGGCTTCCAAGCCACTTTCCGTTACGGCTATCAAATGCTTGGAGCATTTATAACAGACGCACACTATCGACTTTCGTAGATTCAAGGAGCAGAAAGAACAAAACATGCAATTTTTGCCATGACTAACTCCCTGCACACGTATTTAAAACACTACAGGAAACTATCACGCACGTTTCAGAACTAGAACGACTAAAAAGAGAAGCATCTTGACGAAAAGTGGATGAGAATTTCTCATGAAAATCACAATGATACGATGTATCCAAATAAAGTCATAAACTTATCCTCGAAAGTCCTAACAAAAACAGAGGAAAAGGTGCTGTCCAAAGGAATGAAGTACAATCCATCGGATTCCAACTACCTTGACTTCCTTGCAAACTTTGAATCAATCATATCATCAACAAATCTTACAGAAGAAGAACAGTTTGCAATTCGCAGCAGTACTGTACATGCCTTGAATAACCGAATTAAACACTCAACATTATCTTGCGATGAAAGAAAAGCACTCAAGGCACTGAAACAAGAAAAAGATATCATCATTCTACCTGCTGATAAAGGAGGTGCAATCACCATCCTAAACAAAGAAGACTACACAGGGAAGAGGCTTTCACTTTTAAAAGACGATTCAACTTACAAACCTTTGTCTGCAGACCCCACAAAATCCAAAAACTCGTGCATTGAAAAAGCACTTAAACGCCTTACGGGAAGGAAATTAATATCAGAACTTCTTGCTAAATCCTTAAAACAGGAAGAACCCACCATTGCAAAAATATATGGTCTTCCAAAAATTCACAAAACTGGTATCCCACTGCGACCGATAGTCTCTTTAATCGGTGCACCGAATTATAAAAATTTCAAAGTGGCTATTTCACCAGCTACATCCACTTACAAAGAACTCTGAATACTCCATTGAAGATTCAAAAGTTTTCTAGACAAATTAAAAGGAATCACAGTTACATCTGACGAGGGTAATGGTTTCATTCGATGTGGTCTCGCTCTTCACCTCGATCCCCCTTGATTTAGCGAGATCATGCACCGAAGAACTACTCCACGCCTACGTCACTGATGTACCTGCCGATGCTTTACTCCAACTCCTAGACCTTTGTCTAGAAACCAATTTTTCCTTCTCCGGCCAATGCTATCAACAACTTAAAGGAGCCCCTATGGGGTCGCCCATATCCGGCTTCCTGGCTGAAGCTGTAATGCAGAAATTGGAATCGATAGCTCTCCCTGGTGTAAAACCAAAATTGTGGTTGCGATACGTTGATGATACATTTGTCATCGTCAAGAAAGAACTATTAGATCCGCTCCACAAAATTCTAAACTCAACATTTCCAGGAATTGAATTTACGTTCGAGACGGAAGCTGATGGACAACTCCCATTTCTGGATGTCCTCGTACATCGGAAAACTGATGGATCACTCCACACCTCAGTTTACCGCAAAGAAACATATTCTGAGGTCATCCTACACTTTGAGAGTAATCATCCTATCTCTCACAAAAGGAGTTCTGTCTACAGTCTCCTAAATCGAGCCAAAACACACTGCTCTGATGAAGAAAGTTATCGAGCAGAAATGAAATACCTATTTAACTTGTTCTCTAAAAACGGATACCCACGTGACTTCGTGTATCGATGTCTAAAACAACAAGAATCCAAAGAGAAAGGTATTTCAAACACCACGGCCACCTAGGCACCCAAAACAATGACCTGGCGAACTCTCCCATACATTAAAAATGTATCTGAGCTTGTCGAAAGACAGCTTAAAAAACACCAGATACAAGTAGCACACCACCCTACATCTACTTTACGCTCACAGCTTGTACACCCTAAGGACAGGGTTAGCTACCTTGATAAAAAAGGGGTTGTCTACAAAATTCCATGTTCCAGTTGTAATGCCGTTTATTGTGGCCAAACTGGGAAATCTGTCTCAACCCGCCTACACGAACATCAGTTGGCGGTTAGAAGACGAGACCATTTATCCCAAGTGGCTATGCATACACTGGAAACCGGACATAAATTTGCATGGGAGAAAACACGGATTGTTGGCATCTGCCCAATCAGAAAAGGCCGTGAATTCCTGGAAGCAATGCACTCAGATGAGGCATGCATCAACCGGCATATCGATTTGGATGCCACATACAAAATCGTTAAAGAAAAATTCAAACGCGCACAACCAATCACGACGGGATGACGAAATACACTGAAAGCCTATTGGTTCGGATTTTGGGCAATCTCAGAATCCTTTGTTTAACACGGTTAATTGATTAATTGTTCCTGTACACTGCCTGTAGTCTGACGACGAGCTGGGGGACCAGTCTCGAAAATTTACGCATTAAAGTTTCTATTTTTCCCAAAGAATTTCGTCTTTTCTATATATATATATATATATATATATATATATATATATATATATATATATGCGGAATAACATTACCGGCTGCTGGCGGGGCTCGAGAGTTAGCCTCACGGCACAACGGGACGAGTGAGCCTTGTAACCGATCGGTGAGGCCCTCTTTACCATAGCTAATATTCCCGATCGAAACTGGCAAGACAACGAGCTGTTGGCGCAGTGTGTAGAGCGTTAAACTTGTGCCCAATAGGTCGTAAGTTTTACCCTCGGACGGGCAGTGCCTGGGGTTGGGTATGGCTGGCTGATAAGGGCTAATAAGCCAAAAATGACCATTTGAGTCATCCTTGTCTTTGTCGGTCATGTTATTTTGCCTATATACTTAGCTGCCTTACGGCTGCTGGCGGTCTTGAGAGTTAGCCCCAAGGCACAACGGCACGAGTGAGTCCTGTAATCGATCGGTGAGCGCCCCACAACCATTGTCATATATATAAATTTCTACTTATTTTCAGCACGCACTCTAATTTTAGGCGACGATTTTTATATGTAAGTTCAGTCATTCTATTACTGTAAGGCAGTTTTTAATTTGATTTTAGGAGGGTTTGTTATGTTTAGGCTTGCATCCGTTTAGTCGGTAAAGTTTGAATTGCGGGTTATGTTAAGGATTAGGTAATAGAGCTAAATGTAAGGGTTAGGATTTAATTTTGGGTTAGGGCTTGGGTTAGGGTTAGGTGATGGGCTTAGAACTGGACTGCGGTTGTGCAATAAAATTCCATGGTTTGTTAGAGGGCTTAAATTTAGTCTAAGAGCTGATGTGTTCGGGTTTTGGCTTAGTGCTAGGTATTAGGGCTATGGTTTGAGCTAAGGCGGTGAAGTTTCTGACTTAGGGTTCGGGCTTAGGGTTTGGGTAATTGGTTTCTACTTTCAGCAAGCTGTTATTACCAGTCCCCAGCAACTAACTTTAGTTTCTGTATTTTCAGCCCGTTTACAGTCTGCTTACGTACTACCTCTATGATTTACTAGCTGCCCTCATTAGGCCTTTAGGGAATATTTATGCAACGTTATGGGTTACACTGCAGTTTTCCAACTTTCTTTCCATAGTCTTTGGTCTACCTTCAGTTTTCGTCTACCTGTAACCTCCGTTTTTCTTACCAGTCCGGTCTTACCGGGAAACTTTTTTTGGGTCTTCGCAATAGACTTAAATATTTTATTTTCGCCGAGCTTTCATTTCTTATATCGACTTCATTTGTATTTTAAAGATCTGCACTGCAAGTTTCAATCGTTGCAGAACTTTGGCAGTCCAGCAACACTGAGAATTTTCGTTCTAAAATAAATATTTTCAGCGCCTTCGGTTTGCCGAAAGTGTGCGTATATTTGTCGAAACATACGACCTTAGTCCAAACACGGTAAAAACATCTTTCTTTGCCATGTCTGATAAGTTAATTGCTCCTTTGTTGGTGTCGACTATACCTGTCAATAGCCTGGACTCGCATTCAGGAGGACAGACTGACTGTGCGTGAGCATGTCTGCTTGTCTGTTGAAAGCGAGTACTACCACTGCAGTCATCGTCGTCGGCATCGTCGTCAACGTCATCGTCGCTATCGTTGTTGTCCTCGTCATGGTCTCCACAAGTTGTTGATGCGAATTTCCCAAAATTCAATGCTCTGGAGCGGTCTGTGTTTTCTGTCTTAAAGGAAGGCTGGTGTGCACACCGAACACATCGCACACGTTCACAATAAAAGTGCAGTTGAAAACAACAACAAAGGACACCTGTTGGAAAACAATTTCTTCTAAACAACATAAAATCGGTCGATTGGAAGCCCATTTCTCCAAATCATCACCCATTATTTCCTTGATATATATATATATATATATAGCACAAATATGTTGCTAAGAGTGCAACAGGCAAGACGCAGACAGCTGTTTCACGGTCATTACCGATCATCAGTACATCATATGCCTTGTGCAGTGAGGTCCTTACCACATTAGTGAGTGTTACGCACTTGTTTTTGGCTACGTTGTGTACCTCACTGCACAAGGCATATGATGTACTGATGATCAGTAACGACAAATAAGCTGTCTGCATCTGCCCTGTACACTCTTGCTTATATTTGTGCTATATATATGGTATGTGTCCCTATGACACAACGTTCGTTTATCGCCGGTATGGTAACTGGCGGGCGGACAAATGGGATCAGTGAGATCCTTACCACATTAGTGGAGTGTTACGCACTTGTTTGGCTTGTTATGTACTCACTGCACAAGGGCATATGATGTACTGATGATCGGTAATGACCGTGGAAACAGCTTCTCTGCATCTTGCCTGTTGCACTCTTAGCAACATATTTGTGCTATATATATGGTATGTGTCCTATGACGCAACGTTCGTTTTATCGCCGGTAGGTAACTGGCGGGCGGACAAATGGGATCGAAGTGAGATCCTTACCACGATAGTGAGTGATACGCACTTGTTTGGCTTATATATGTATATATATATATATATATATATATATATATATATATATGGCAAAACGTTATACCGTACTTCCGACATAGATACTAGCTAAAGCCCAGACACGTGTTTCGCCGATGTTTCTGCTGCTGTGTGACACAGCAACGAGGGGTTCGGCTCCTCGAGTGGGTCTAGCGTTCTCTATGCGGTTTCTGGTATATGGACTCCAGAGAATAATCGGGTAAATAATTTCTGAAATAATTAGGGTGCAGGACATGGAGTCAGGTGCTTCGGACATGACTTTTTAGGGTCAGACCCGAAATTTCAATGAACATTTGGGTCGAAGACAATCAACCACTGTGGAGTCCATATACCAGAAACCGCATAGAGAACGCTGGGGACCCACTGAGAGCCGAACCCCTCGTTGCTGTGTCACAGCAGCAGAAACATCGGCGAAACACGTGTCTGGGCTTTTAGCTAGTATCTATGTCGGAAGTACGGTATAACGTCTTTGCCATATAAGATTCATACTACTTGTAGTACTACTTGTTTGTAGAATGGGCATTACGTGGTTATTCCACGGTGGTTGATTGTCTTCGACCCAAATGTTCGTGAAATTTCGGGTCTGACCCTAAAAAGTCATGTCCGAAGCACCTGACTCCATGTCCTGCACTTAATAATTTCAGAAATTATTTACCCGATTATTCTCTGGAGTCCATATACCAGAAACCGCATAGAGAACGCTGGGGGACCCACTGAAGAGCCGAACCCCTCGTTGCTGTGTCACACAGCAGCAGAAACATCGGCGAAACACGTGTCTGGGCTTTTAGCTAGTATCTATGTCGGAAGTACGGTATAACGTCTTTGCCATATAAGATTCATACTACTTGTAGTACTACTTGTTTGTAGAATGGGCATTACGTGGTTATTCCACAGTGGTTGATTGTCTTCGACCCAAATGTTCATTGAAATTTCGGGTCTGACCCTAAAAAGTCATGTCGAAGCACCTGACTCCATGTCCTGCACTTAATAATTTCAGAAATTATTTACCCGATTATTCTCTGGAGTCCATATACCAGAAACCGCATAGAGAACGCTGGGGGACCCACTGAGGAGCCGAACCCCTCGTTGCTGTGTCACACAGCAGCAGAAACATCGGCGAAACACGTGTCTGGGCTTTTAGCTAGTATCTATGTCGGAGTACGGTATAACGTCTTTTGCCATATAAGATTCATACTACTTGTAGTACTACTTGTTTGTAGAATGGGCATTACGTGGTTATTCCACAGTGGTTGATTGTCTTCGACCCAAATGTTCATTGAAATTTCGGGTCTGACCCTAAAAGTCATGTCCGAAGCACCTGACTCCATGTCCTGCACTTAATAATTTCAGAAATTATTTACCCCGATTATTCTCTGGAGTCCATATACCAGAAACCGCATAGAGAACGCTGGGGGACCCACTGAGGAGCCGAACCCTCGTTGCTGTGTCACACAGCAGCAGAAACATCGGCCGAAACACGTGTCTGGGCTTTTTAGCTAGTATCTATGTCGGAGGTACGGTATAACGTCTTTTGCCATATAAGATTCATACTACTTGTAGTACTACTTGTTTGTAGAATGGGCATTACGTGGTTATTCCACGGTGGTTGATTGTCTTCGACCCAAATGTTCATTGAAATTTCGGGTCTGACCCTAAAAAGTCATGTCCGAAGCACCTGACTCCATGTCCTGCACTTAATAATTTCAGAAATTATTTACCCGATTATTCTCTGGAGTCCATATACCAGAAACCGCATAGAGAACGCTGGGGGACCCACTGAGGAGCCGAACCCTCGTTGCTGTGTCACACAGCAGCAGAAACATCGGCGAAACACGTGTCTGGGCTTTTTAGCTGGTATCTATGTCGGAAGAACGGTATAACGTTTTTGCCATATAAGATTCATACTACTTGTAGTACTACTTGTTTGTAGAATGGGCATTACGTGGTTATTCCACAGTGGTTGATTGTCTTCGACCCAAATGTTCATTGAAATTTCGAGTCTGACCCTAAAAAGTCATGTCCGAAGCACCTGACTCCATGTCCTGCACTTAATAATTTCAGAAATTATTTTCCCGATTATTCTCTGGAGTCCATATACCAGAAACCGCATAGAGAACGCTGGGGGACCCACTGAGGAGCCGAACCCTCGTTGCTGTGTCACACAGCAGCAGAAACATCGGCGAAACACGTGTCTGGGCTTTTAGCTAGTATCTATGTCGGAGTACGGTATAACGTCTTTTTGCCATATAAGATTCATACTACTTGTAGTACTACTTGTTTGTAGAATGGGCATTACGTGGATTTATTCCACAGTGGTTGATTGTCTTCGACCCAAATGTTCATTGAAATTTCGGGTCTGACCCTAAAAGTCATGTCCGAGCACCTGACTCCATAGTCTGCACTTAATAATTCTAGAAATTATTTACCCGATATATATATATATATATATATATATATATATATATATATATATATATATATTATAGGTATGTTGCTATAGGGTGCAACAGGGCAAGACGTAGACAGCTGTTTCACGGTCGTTACCGATCATCAGTACGTCATATGCTGTGCGGTGAGGAATATATACATGTCAAACAATCGTATGACACTCACTGATGTGGTTAGGATCACACTTGATCCCATTACGTCCGCCCGCCAGCTAGCCACTGGCAATAAACGGACGTTGTGTCATAAGACACATGCCACATATATATTATAGGTATGTTGCTATGAGGTGCAACAGGCAAGACGTAGACAGCTGTTTCACGGTCATTACCGATCATCAGTACGTCATGCCTTGTGCAGTGAGGAATGATATACATGTCAAACAATCGTATGACACTCACTGATCAGTGGTTAGGATCACGCTTGATCCCAGTACGTCCGCCCGCCAGCTGGCGGACATCAGTGAAGTGTCATACGATTTGATTTTATAGTATATATTCCCTCATTGCACTGAGGCATATGACTGTACTGATGATCGTATGTCTCGTATACAGCTAATCTGCAACGCTGTTGCACCAACTTTAACTATATAATATATATGGCATGTCTTTGTGACACAACGTCCGTATTGAGTACCAGTGGCGGGCGAACGTAATGAGATTAAGATGATCCTATACTCATCATGACGAGTGTCAGTCTGATATTCATGTCTACCCTCACTGCACAAAAGCATATGATTGTACTGACTGATCGATAACGACTATACCTGTTACACCTTGCCTGTTGTACCTATCAATATACTATAATGGCATAGTGTCTTATGACACAACGTCCGTTTATTGCCAGTGGCTAGCTGGCGTGCGGACATCAATGGGATTAAGTGTGATCCTAACCACATCGGTGAGTGTCATACGATTGTTTGACATGTATATATTCCTCACTGCACAAGGCATATGACGTACTGATGATCGGTAACGACCGTAGAAACAGCTGTCTACGTCTTGCCTGTTGCACCTATAACAACATACCTATAATATATATGTGGCATGTGCTTTATGACACAACGTCCGTTTATTGCCGATTGGCTGGCTGGCGGGCGGATGTGATGGGATCAGAGTGTGATCCTAACCACATCAGTGAGTGTCATACGATTGTTTGACATGTATATATTCCCTCACTGCACAAGGCATATGACGTACTGATGATCGGTAACGACCGTGAAGCAACTGTCTACGTCTTGCCCGTTTGCACCTATAGCAACATGCCTGTATATGATATATATATGGCAAAGACGTTATACCGTACTTCCGACATAGATGCCAGCTAAAAGCCCAGACACGTGTTTCGCCGATGTTTTGCTGCTGCTGTGTGACACGGCAACGAGGGGTTCGGCTCTCGGTGGGTCCCCAGCGTTCTCTATGCGGTTTCTGGTATATGGACTCCAGAGAATAATCGGGTAAAATAATTTCTGAAATTATTATTATATATATATATATATATGTATATATATGTATATATGTGAATAGTTGAAGAAGTGTGCATTCCGAAACGATAAATGAAGAGAGAAGGCTTGTTGGAAAATCGAGGTTTACTCGTGAATTTTCAAGCTGGTTACACCAACCCGTGGCCAGACGAAAGGAGAAGTAAGAGTTGGCATTGTCACGCTGGAGGGTTTAGGGCCACAGAGGTTACATTGACAGACTGACGCCATGACGTGTTGGGGGGCCTTTAATCGTGTTACCATAGCTGTCGCATGTAAGGGGAGGGGTGCTATAATTTTGATAGCAAGTCACGTGGCGGGAGGTGCCGATTCAGTGAGGTTACACTTGGCTGGGCACGGAGAAGCAGTTGCTGCTTTTAAGGTGGGCGCTAGTCAGTGGACCGTGCACGCAAACCTTCGTAATGCGCATCCAGATCGACGTGGCGGTTGATACTGTTTGTGCCGGAGTGCCAAGCTTCGAGGAATTCGCGTGCCTGTTTGGTGCTAGCCATGGCGACCACTTCAGTTCCCTTCCAATTGACAGGTTGATTGCAATCAACGGCGTGCGTAAACACGAGAGACAAGGGATCGCGTCGGTGGATGGCCAGTTTGTGTTCGTTTATGAGGGTCCCGTGTCGTCGGCCTGTATGGCCTACGTAAGCGCAAGAGCGATTCGCACATGGAATGCGGTAAATAACATTGGTTTTCTGCTCTTTGGGTACGGGATCTTTTACACGTGATAGTGCTGCCCATAGGGAGGACGCTGGCTTGTGAGCGATGCAGATGCTAAATCGGTCTAATTGTCGGGCGATAGGTTACGAAATGCCATGCATGTATGTCAATGAATGGAATTTCCTCGGTACTACTTCTCCATTAGACCTGTGATATTGTGGTTGCCTGTGACTTCGGAGACAGTTTTTACCGAAGCTAATCGGGTATCCGTTAGATCGGAATAGTTGGTATAAATAGGCAAGTTCTTTTTTTAAGTAGATACTCGATGTTACATTACCGGGGGCGCAGTTAAAAAGAGGTCGAACGCGGCTTCGTTTGTGGGCAGCAGAAGGATTTTTCGCATAGTTGAGGATTATTTTCGCATTGGAGTCTTTTATGTGGACGCTGGTTGAGAGCTTGCCATCACTCAATCTTTGCACCGTGACGTCGAGAAACGGGAGGAAACGGGAAGAACTCAAGGCCTTAATGTAAGTCCTTATGAATGCATTCTATCGTTTTATGTGGTTGCTCTATTTTCCTCAATACCACATCACCTGGCAATTAAGAGCCTAGCTCGACGTCTAGAAGAAACGCCAATAGACATTCCAACGCAGCACGTTTTAGACATGCTCTGGCTCTGCCTTAAGAATTATTGTCAATTCGATGGTAAGCATTAACTACAGGTCTAGGGTACTCCAATGGGTTCACCGATATCGGGGCTACTTGCCGAGCTAGTCTTGCAACGTCTAGAAGAAGCTGTGGTTTCAAAACCTCAGGCCGAAATTGTGGCTTCGCTACGTAGATGATACCTTCGTGGTCATTAACAACTGTGAAGGGTAACGGCTGCATGAAAGACTTAATGGTGCCTTCCCCGCTATACAATTCACTATCGAAGGGGCAACAGGCAACATCCTCCCGTTTCTCGACGACAATGTGCAAAGATTGAGTGATGGCAAGCTCTCACCCAGCGTCCACAGAAAAGACTCTAATGACTAAATAATCCTCAACTATGTGAGCAATCATCCTGTTGCCCACAAACGAAGCTGCGTTTGAACTCTTTTTCACCGCACCTTCCGCTACTGTAACATCGAGTATCTACTTAAAAAAACTTGCCTATTTATACCAACTATTCCGATCTAACGGATACCTGATGAGCTTCGTAAAAAACTGTCTCCGAAGTCACAGGCAACCACAATATTTAAAGCTCTACTGGAGAAGTAGTACCGAGGAAATTCCATTCATTGCCATACATGCAGGGCATTTCGGAAACTATCGCCCGACAATTAGACCGATTTGACATCTGCATCGCTCACAAGCCAGCGTCCTCCCTGCGGACAGCACTAACACGTGTAAACGATCCCGTACCAAAAGAGCAGAAAACCAACGTTATTTACCGCATTCCTTGTGCGAATCTTATGGATTTCATGAGTTACGGCTCTTTACGCGAAATCAGCGCACTCTGCCTCCACCAGAACTTTGCATAAATAAAGACTCGATCGTTAGGAAAAATAATGTCTATTGTAGTTTACAAATTAATATTACATTGTCTAGAAATACGATTTTGTAGAAAAGGTACGGATTCCGAAAAGGTGAAAAATCGATCTAACTGAGTAAACGTAAATTGTAAATGTATGGGAAGCCTAGCCATGCAATTAAACGAATGAATGAAATAGTCCTTTTTCAGAGTTTGGCACATACATATTCATCTAGATTAAGCGCAACGCAAAGTATGGCCGTCATCAAGCAGCCTAGCATTCTTACACTGTTTCACGAGAATGGGCAGTTTTTTCTTACGTTTGTACTTTGTCTTAGGTACGTTTAACCAAGGCAAGCAGATTTTCGCTTGATTGCGCCAATAGGAATGTCACAGGAATATAATATTTCATAAGCTCGAATATTCACAGGCTGGTCACTGACTAATATATTTAAATAGAATCGTCAGGTGCAATCGTAAACGCACCCTTTTGTGTGTATGAAGATGATTATTATATTGTTAAATTTTTCTTTAACTATTTCGGGTTTTCAATTACGATGAGTCTCAGCTAGTCTTTGAAAATGGGGTGAATTCTTAACGATTTTCAGTGTCTTCACTCGAGAGCCCATAAATGTACATTCCGTTCGATGTTTCTGAGTAAAACCCTCAAAATAAGGTATTTCTTAAAAGCATTTACCGAAGTAGTGACTTTTTGGGCATTATTTCTAATGCAGAAGGCCGTGTGGGTCATATTTTTAGACTCACTCAAGCATGAAAACTCGCTGCCGTGAAACATGACCGTCCACAACAAAAGCCGGGAAATATATATGCCTATAATTAGTTTAAACAATTTTATAATTAGTTGCCTTTTTAAAAAGCATTTTAATAGATGTTTCACTATCGAATGCCTGCGTACTCAACGTTTTTCAAAGTGAAGTCAAGAAAAACTGGGAACGTTTGACTGGTTTTTCAACTTCGCTGAAAAGTAGGGATACCATATTTTGCTGAAAATTAAAAAACTCACTTTTTTCTTTCTTTTGGAGAGTTTTTCGATATATTTTTTTTACTTCTTAGTCTGGTTCTAAGACTTCAAACGCACAAGAGAGTTGCCGAATATATACTCAGATTTTGTGATAAAATGTCAGTTTTCTGCCCCTTCCGTTTCAAGTTTCCTTATTCATGTATCGTCAACTACAGACCGAAATTGTCTTAACAGGCTTCACGTACGCCGTGACAGCAAAATGTGGCGATGTGTCTTCGCATCTCGTATATATGCGCGTTTAAGGTCCTAATTATCAGTGTGGTAAGGCAAAGTGCATTCACGAAAGTTTATTACAGCGTTATTTCGGTACGAAACGTAATAAATTTGCAAAAATGAATTTTTTAGACTAAATATGCTCTCATTTTTCCGAAAAAATGTGATTTCTTAAATCTGAATTCGTCTGATTTTCGTGAACACAAAACAAAATTTTCCGTTTTCTGAAGGGATATATTCCAAATTTTCCTGGCTAATATTAATGTTCCCTCATAGTATGGCACACAAAAGCAATATGTTTTGATCCGTGGGATTTTGCCCCATGTAGCCCAGTTTTTCCATCAATTAACCGATCTGAAATGAACTATTTATTAGGAAATAGCTTTTTGTGGGTCAATTTAATACAAAAAGCAGAACTAACACCTTAAAATGTTTGCCTTGCTACTAGCTCAAATTCTTATATAGGAATTTAATGAGTTAGGCAATCTACCTAACAGAAAGTAGTGCTTCACCGGCGAAAACTGATGATGTAATTCCTTTACAAAAACTTTTTTTTTCTGGGAGTTTAGAAAATGCTCATTTTTTTCAACTAGAAATGACTATCTGGTAGCGGAAGTTCCTGCTTAAAGTGTCTCTTCCATAAAAATCTCTCTATACAGTATTCTTTTGCACTTCTTCAAGTAACATACCTCAAATCCATTTCTTAATCAGTTTTAGTGTGTGAAATTGTGCTTCACTTACGCTGAAGTAAACTAGACGGTTGCCTTCGACTAAATTCGCAAATTTTCAATTTCCTTTGGTCAGGGCTTCATTTATTAGATCGTTGGGACGCTGGATTGTACACACGTCGTATCCTTTATGTTCCACATAAAGGCTGCCAAATTCCTTAACATTGGATATTCAGTTCTAGTGTGCAGCAGCCCCGCAATTACGCTAGTTGGTGAACTTATATCTTATTAATTAGTGCTTTAATATTATAAAAGACATTTAACCAACTCCATCTATTTCATGCTGGCTTTATATAAGCAAAGTAACAGGAGCATAGCAGAATGTAGCATTTTCTCTGCTATTTATATCAATTAATTTGACATGTATAAGTTCGACTTATTCATAACACCTTATTTTTTTCTTGATAAACGAGCAAATTTTCTTAGTAAGTGGACCCCTGCGAGACTTTCTCCAAGCTTTCTCACTAAAGACGATCTCCTAGTGCGATCGGAATTCACATTCAGTTGCATGTGTTGTTTCCGCAACTAATCCTTTCCCTTTTTCACCAATCAACAAAGCTTGCATTTTCGATTTTACGCATGAAAGGTGGAAAGAAGGAATACATTGAAAAGACGGCTCCAGTAATCTACCTAGCAGAGCTTTTGTATCTTTAAAGCCGCTTCAATTTTGACACTAGAATTCCTTTTGTTGAAAACAATAACAGCTGTGTTAATAAACAAGCCAGAGTCATCTAGAAGATACCAACCAATTGTATGCCAGTAAACCATTTTATATTTTTCAATTGGACTATATACTCGAGCATCCCCCCGACGCAGTAAAATAACTGCATTGAGATAACGTTAATGAAGAATCCAAGGAGGACACTACGGAATTTTAATTCGTCGTAAGCAGTGCAAATAACATGTAATAGTTCTGTCTCTAAAAACTGGTGCGCTAGTTCAAAATTTTCTAAAATGGAGAAGTGGAGGATTTCAAATACAGCCCAGGATCGGGGCCACGCATCTCATGTCGTGGGTTACGATTCCACTGAAACCATCGAGTTGTTCAAAATTTGCAATTCACTTAGAATATATTAACGCTAAGTACTTATGCAAACTGTTGTGTCGCGGTAATCAATATGAATACATTTTATTTTCTCATCACTAAACTACTCGATAACGAATGCTCGCCGATTGCTACTCGAACTCAATCGTCCCGTTCTGCCTTGGGCTTACCCATGAGCCCTGCGGACAGCCACACAGCAGCTAGTGTCATAGACAGAGAACATTGCCGGTAAAGAAAATCGAGAATGCAATGGCCATTTTTGGCTCACTAGTCGTCATAAGCCGGCCATATCCAACCCCAGGGGGTGCACCACGCAAGTCTCGAACGCGAGACTTGCTGATCAGAAGTTCAATGCTCAAATCCTTACTGCTTGAAAACCATAAACAATATAAGCTGCGTTCGAAAGTTTTTGAGTACCATTTTTGCCTGTTGACTCTTTCATCGAAATAAACGGAAACCTTTGGATGTAGCATACACAGGCTTCAGAAAACAACAAAATTTAGTTTGTTTTCTGTGCTCAGTTTTTATAACTATTTAAGGCTCCCAATAAAACCAACCGTATGCTTTTATTGTACGCAAAATTAAACCGTTTTATACGTTGCCTCTTAAACTGAGAGCCTTAATTATAGGTTTAGGTAATTCATTGATTATTGGATTATGAATTCATTCGCTTGCTTAGGTTTCTGTGTGCTATTTTTAAATTAATCAATTCTAGTGCGTTTTTAACATCGAGCTTTACAGTAAGGGTTGTTTTCCTGGCGTGTGGCCAGCAAAATGCTGAAAAAATATTTTCCTATCATGTTTATGCGTTAGGAAGATAGGAGACCTCCGGGCAGTGATTCTGCCGCAGAACTGCTTTTTTACTCTGGCAAATGTACTTCTAATTCCGGATATTTTAATTAATCAGTAAAAATTACTCTCACAATTGCAAGGCCTTCATTATTCACTTCACGCAGATTTAGTGAAAAACACTCGTCCTGGATAACCTTTAGGACGCTGGCGCCGTTCTTTTAGACTTTCGCTTAAACTGTCTGTAAATTGAACTGGATTTTTGCGTAGATTTAGCAGTTGCAGTTAACCATCCAGCTGTGGCAAAGACGTCCAAATAGATCTTGTCAGTTATAAAGCCCTGTTGGGTCCGCATAACTTTATTCTGCATATGACATGCCGGTTTCTTATTTCCATTTCTTCAACTCAGAGAAGGGCACAAGTGATATGTCAAAACAATAGGTAGGTCATTTTATAAAACCCTCTGAGGCTGACAGACGTTAGTACCTGGTCGAAGCAAAAAAGGTGAATTCCAGGAAGTAGTGCATAAAAAGATCGGACAACTGCGTAAGCCGTGAGCTGCTTGACTCTTCTTCTCTTACCCACATTCGAGTAATAAGCGCAGCGATCTCGCCACTCCATATTCTGTACTGAGAATTTGCCTAGGCAGGGTAATTAGCCACATTGTCGAGCCATAATAACGCAAAGAATCGAGAACAGTGATGAAATCTCGACAATTAACAAACCGGACGTGGACTAACGCGCCATCTTCACGTCATGTACGACTACCAGAGATGAATGTGGGAGCCACTAATTGGACTAGGCACGTCACGGCTTGGCAACTGCGTCCTATAAATACTGCACCCGTGGTGCCCTCATCAGTCTTATCTGCGACTGCCTCTGGTGACGTATTCGAGCGAGAATTCAAAACCTCAGGCATCTTTGCCCCATTCTTTTTCCAACCTGTTAGTCCCTTCCCTCAATATCAGCTAGAAATGCTTTAGTATAAAGCATTATTTCGGTTTGCTGAGAAGGAACTTGCATCATTCATTCATTTCACGTGGTTTTGAAAACTCGGAGGTCTCAGTGGGACTTGAACCCGTGACAACAAGAGCAAGGCTTAAGTACGGCCAATGTTCTAGCCACCTGAGCTACGAGGCCCACCGGAAACCGTAAAATTCAGTCAAACTACTTATCCAGCCTGCTGCAACTTATGCATTCCACGAATTCTGACTGCCACATGCAGGATAGCCTAAGCAACACATCTAGAATTCACTAGATGACTATCCAGCTTGGGAGCTTTACATAAGCTGGGGAGCATTGGCTGTGCGCAAGCCTTAAACTTATTGTGGTTGGTTCGAATCTCACAGAGTCTGCCAAGTTTTTCACAACTGGACCAAACCAATTATTCACACCCGAGCGCATTGCTGTGGGACCTAGGTCCCGGAAGTTTTACACCGGCCCCAAGCTACCATGAGCAACAGGTTCATGAAAATCAAGGACCGATTAAATCCCAGTGATAAGTCGGTTGTGTTGTCCTTGCAACTACACAGGTCAAACTGAACACAGGCTTTGCTCGCGCATACACTCACACCAGTTGGTTGTGTGACGGGGTGCGGGCTATCACAAGGGACTGCCCACACCTGCAAAACGAATAGGGACTTTGACTTCACAGCCACCAAGATAATTTTCTACATTCGTCGATGAACACTCACCGATCATTAACGGAGCTCACTTTTCCCGTTCTTCCTCGGGCTCATTCTCGAGGCCCATTAACAGCCGCACAATGGCTAGTAGTAGAAGAGGCAGATTAACAATGGCGAAGAAGAAAAAGGACACCGGAACGGTCATTTCTGGCTTATAAGCCGTCATCAGCCAGTCATACCAACCTAAGGTGGTGCCCCACCCACGGCCCGAACCCGTGACCTGTTGATCAGAAATACAAATCTTTTAAGCCTTGAGCCACAGGCTCATTGTTTAACCGGTTTAGATCGAGAAATTTTATCGATCAGAAAAGGTTACTTTAGGAGAGTTGTAACACTAATTATCATCTAGCATAATCTTAAGACGTTTCACTGATTATATAATATCTGCTTCTGAGCAAGCTTACTTTTGACCGGCTGCAGATGTGCCTGTTTTCTACAAAATATATTGGATTTTACAAGAGTATCGAAAATCATTGGAAAAAATATACTACTAAAATCTTCTTTTTTCACAGTGCAGTTTTTACAGGTAACCGGAGAGAAGTACGTTTAAAAATGCTGACAAAAGACAAGGGAGTTTAAAATGGCCATTTCTGGCTCATTAGTCGTCATCAGTCAGTCATATCCGACCCCAAGTGATGTCTCACCCGAGACTTGAACTCGCGACTTGTTGATTAGAAGTCCAATGCTGTAACCACTGAGCCATTAGGGCTCATTGTCTTGCCAGTTTAGATTGGGAATACGGGCATTCCTTGATGAATGCTAACCGATTATTAACAGAACTCACTCATCCCGTTTAAAAGCTGGCTTCCTATCGTGATCAAAATATCTTGGAGTTCCATTGCAAGATAATTAATATAACAACTTGAGTTAACTAGTATTTGTAGAGTCGAAAGCACCTTTATAATTTCGATTAGCATTTCATGAGTTAGATAAAGGGGAAGTTTGAGTGACTCTCTGCTGAGACGAACCCCTCGCAGCTGTGTTATGTACTGGCACAACGTCAGCAACGCACCCCTCGAAGAGTCTAGCATTCAATCGTGTTGGCAACATTGCAAAGCAATCAATATATGGCCTACTGCCGGTATGTATAACGTGCGTACTATGCTGTTACCTTACTGAAGCAGTTGAATTGCAGCCCTTCTGAATCTGTGAGTGAATGGTTACGAAAAGCTAGCATGGGCAAAACTTGAAAAGCTGTATTCTGCTGGGAACAGCGTTTTCCACATGGCTTACCAATAAAGCATTCATTCCAAACAATGGAGAGTGAATAGTATCCTCTTATGAGATTTTTCTCGGAAGTCATCTTTAACGAAGAAATTATAGTACGCGGAGCTTTTGCGAATTAATTTTTACCTCCCGTTTCTTGCAGAACTTACACAGGAAAGATTCCAGATGAGTCAATGGTAATGCTGGTTATGGTTTTTCAACAGCAAAAACATTGTTAAGCCTCAGCTCTCTTTGCTTCAAGATGCTATGAAGTCAGTGGGTACTGGGTTTATTAATGGTCCACAAAAATATTATTTAACCATAAAGAATGATAGATGGCTTCAAGCTTACAGTACAGATTATTGCGGCGAATGTTCGTATTCCAAGTGTACTTTTAATTTGAGAAAAAGGCTGTTGGATCGCCGGCATAAGTTCTTTATTCAGCTCAGCTTTCGAACTCTTACTGAAGTCCCTTCTCAGAGATAAAAGTGGCAACAAAATAAGCGGGAATTATAGGGGGTAAAGGTCACTTAATCATCGGTAACGCCAGTCCAGAAGTAACTGCTCTGTATTCCAGAACCAGATCGATATATCGATTGATTGATTTCTCATTGATGACCTAGCACCCAATCAATTATTCTCTTTGGCTGCGAACTTAAACTCATGGCCCGTTTCGTAGGTGTAGGCAGCCACCACTTCTTAGAATCCGTCACCCCGTCTCACAGCCAGCTTACGTTCGTTTATGTGCGATCCCAGCATGCGTCCAGTCTGTGCTGTGGACTCCACTGAGAGTTCGAAAAGGCATCTGAATTAAGAATTGATTCCGATGATCGAAAGGCGTTTTCCTGTTTTAATTAGTACAGATAATGTTTTGCAAGTATGTTTAACCAATGGCGTGTGTGATAGTTTTGTGGTGACATTATACGAGCATCTGAAAATGCCTATTATTTAATTTGATTATATTTTTTGAACGCGGAAGCAACAAGCAATTTTGTTAGTTATGCTTGCAACTTTCTTCGTTCAGAGTTCACCCATACCCACCATTATAATCCATCATAATAATATTGGTTGATGAACTCTCTCCGGTAACGGGAGTCACTCACCCGGTTTTCCCTTGGGGCTCGTCCTCGGCCCTTGCCAGCAGCAACCCAGCAGCTGATATCATAGGCAGATGAACTTTGCCGACAAAGACAAGGGAGACTGGAATGACCATTTGTGTCTCATTAGTCATTATCAGCCAGTCGAAGAGCACAATGGGTAGAGTTTGGGTTACATTAGCATGAATTATGGTCACGTATTACACGCGGACCTATCCGCTGTTCCCCGAGTTGAGTCGCATGTTACGTTCTCGCCCCACCTTTTTGTCTGGTTTGTCGCAGGAGCTAATTGAGTTAAAAGAATCAGAAAATAAACGAATTAAACAGATCCTCGACATAGGCTGGATTAGCGCAGTTCGCCAACGCTCAGATACATTTGCCTATAAATGTTCCATCGCAAATTTACTCCAGACACCATAAATGCACACGCCCTTAAGGATGGCAAATAAATCTAATTATCGCAAACTCTGTGAACATGCTGATAAAAACGAAGAGGCGAGCTCCAGGAAGTATTCATAAAAAAGGAGGCACGATCACTGGAACGAAAGCCTTATTAGTTTGACATTTCGGATTCTCATTCGAAATCCATCGACAGTGACAGAGTCAGACAAGGGTATTGGATTGCCCTGGTTTTGACGCATTTATAGGATTAATTAGGTAGGCCACTCGCGACTGCATTGTAGTTAGTTGCACGTGGTGTGACCAGCCAAAAGTCGTGGCTTCGAAGAAAGCCAAATGGCCAAATAATGCAGTTGTCAATGGGTTATTCCGAATGTGGCTCCTATGGCATTCCCACTCAGATGAAATAAAAGGCACCCCTTTTGTGTAAGAAACTTGGTCTATTGTTTAGGGATTAGGTGGTGTGTGGGACGCGTAGACGGGTTATTTAGCTTTGTCAGCCTCTGCGACCGAGCTCCTCGCCAGTCTACTTGACTCTGTCCATCTATCGAACCCGGGTCAGAGGCGGGGAGAAAGTGCTGCAGAGGCTTCACAGGATAAGCTAATTCACGCGCAAGTCACCGTCCTGCTCACATCATGTTGGGGGTGTTGTATGCAACGTTCTTATCGCTTTGCAAAAAGGTACGTTCTTTGTTTCTTCGCTGTTTTGCGTTCGAATTCGTGAAGTGCTTCGTCCGCGCGACCTATGAGCCATTAGATAGGACAATATTTAGAGTCGGTTAAAGTTTTTCGTTTTATCCAACGCTTCGGTCTGTCTGAGGACCGAGTTAAAGTCTGTGAACTTACTGACAGACCTCGCGTTCTCTGTGCTGCATGCGGCTTTGTATATTTTTTAGGATGGTCCTGAACCAGTCAGTTTACGGAACTAGTTCTCCAGTAAGGCTTATCCGTCGATGTTACTCACAAATAGATTCGAATGTAAATCCAAAACGTTGGACGAATAAACTGCTTGTTCTGGTGAGCGCCTTTGCTTTATTGCAAAATTTGTGATTTTCATGTGCATCGTTTTTTAGGTTTATCTGTGAAAGTTCTAGCCTGCGTTTTCCTTTCCTCGTGAACTTAATATTTTATGGGAGAGAATCGAACAGGTCTGTATGGCGCAGTGAAATGTCGTTGAAGACGAGGATCACCATACCCACTCCGCCATCGCCGTCTTCACGGCCGAAACTGGTCTGCTTGTGCCAGTTGAATGCCATCCTTTCCAGGACAAATGTAAAAAAAATAAAGTTTTGTACCTTGGAAAAGCTTGGTCTGGTGAGTCATTATTTTCAACAATCACTATAGATTATCGATTTTTGTTAATTCTTGCAGGGATTTTTTTGGTCAATTTGAACGCACGCATTCCGTTCCACTGCCAGAACGAAGCGGTCCGAGACAGTTTTCAATGACGCCGTTACACCATGACAAGAACTCGACATTCATTTGTTAAGCCTACGAAAGAAATATCTTTTTAATCAGCTTTCCTCGTTCTCACACAGTTCATATTTATGCCAAGTTTCAAATGGACTATTATTGATGGGCTGAAACCGGGTAAAATGAGCATACATTGTAACAATTTTATCAGGATTGAGTGAATCACAAAGTTAGTCCACCCGACTTCAGTAGACCTTTCTAATTCAAACAAACTATGAGAATTTTGGTTAACACTTCATGAGATGGCACATTTACGGCAGTTCTGTGAGATTTGCGATACTGCGGTATTCGGTACACAGTGCAAGCCTCTAGTGAGACCTCCGGTTGTACAAGGGAAAAGGGCGCCCGAAGTTGTATGTATTAATTTCTGTGTCCTCCGTCTAACTCTAACCCATGCAGTATATTGCCTAACTCATGGAATGTCCAGATAAAAGTTACAGCTGGTGGTATAGCACACAGACGAAAAGGGTATGATCCCTTAACAGGATACAGGAAAAGGGACTACCCACAAGATATGCGGCTTTGCGCAAAATTCCGGAAAAATCTAGGTTTGGGATCAAGATGAGGGTTACCATTTAGACACGAGTTTATTTACTCTTCCTGAAATTCACCGCAAGGCTACCTGTTTTAAATGGGTGCCATACAAGGCATCCTTACCTATTTTGGTTTTTTAAATGAATCGGTGTACAGAGGGCTGTTGACTAATGAGGAGTTCACTGCCGGTCTAACTATTAAGGGGAAAACGAGGCCAACTGAGGTCAAGTCCGACATATTTTGAGTTGCCGAGGTTTTCCTCTGCTATTAAAATCGACGGATCAAACGCTTTTATTTGTGCACATTGTACTTTAACCGAACACTAGTATAAACCGGAAAAATGTAAATGCACCTTTTCCTAAAATGGAAAGATTGGTTTTGCGTTTCGCGAATATCAGATAAATATAGGTAAAATAACTCAAATTGTTTTCGGAAAAAATGGCTGAGTCAGTAAAAGAAAGTTTATTTTGCAAAGTTGTGCCATAACATTTAGTAAAAAACTTTTATGACTCTGGTCTGTTTTACCACACCAATATTTGGAACCATTAAAAAATGTTCTTTACTGAAGCCATGACATCTTTCTTTTATCTATCGCACTGTCTGCGAGGTTGGTGCGCATAATTTCTATCTGCGGTTTGAATATGCACTAATTGGGAAACTTGAAACGGAACGGGCAGAAAATTAGCAGTTTCCTCAAAATCATAGTAGCTATTCGGGCACTCTAATTGGGCATTAGCAATCTTTAAACATGGCCACAAATTAGCTCTCCAATATACAGAGAAAGGTTAGTTCTGTATTTCAAGTCGAAAATATAGCACGGACTTCCAGGGAAGATTAAAATCCGGCCAATTTTCCCAATTTTACTATGATTTAACTTTGAAAGAGTTAAAGTACACAAATATTTGACAACGAAGTATCTAATTGAATCGCTTTTTACAAGAGTGATATATTATAGAAAGTATTAATTGTTCTTAGGCATATTAATTGCCGAATTATGTTATGGGCATATATTGTTCTCGGCAACGGGATTTCATGTTTGGGTGAGTCTAAAAATAGGACTTATACAATTATCTGCAATAGAAAAAATGTTTCAAAACTCACTTTTGTGGTAAATGCTTTTAAGAAATATTTTATTTTTTTAAGATTTTGCTTAACACAGAACAAAATTTACATTTATTGGTAATCAACTAAAAACGCTGAAAATCGTAATGTATTCACTATTATTTCAACGACGATCTGAACCTCATCCTAAGCGAACAACTGAGCTTCTCATAAAGAAATTAAACGAAAGGAAATTCCTCCTAATATACACAAAATTGTATGTTTACAATTGCATCCGACAGTTCAATTTAAGTTCATTAGGCAATGACCGGCCTGTCGACATGTGAGCTTATCAATTATTTTATTCCTCTGACGTCCCTATCGGCGCAATTAAATGAAAATCTTCCTCAGTCAAACCCATCTTAAACAATGTATACACGGCAGAAAACCCGCCAATTCTCCGAAAACCATGTTGGAATATACACTTGAAATGTAGACTGTTTGGTTACAGTCAGGCTTTACATTGCCCGTAATCTGAAAAAGTAAGTAGGTGTGAACCTCAAAAAGGACTATTTTTGACCGTTAATCTACTTTTGCAATTTATTGACTCGTTTTTTGCATGGACAGGTTTCCTGTTCGTTTACAACTGCATTTCATTTAGTTATGGAGATCCGTTTTCAGATTTTGCCGCTTTCCTAAAACAATTAATATTTCTACACAACAAAATATTAAGTTATAAACCAAAATATGTCTTTGTTTTCAAAACGATCGCTTCCTTACTGTTGTAAAACCTTGACGGACGTAGTGTAGTCTGATTTAGCATAACAGGCCCTTTCTCATGAAATCCACGAGATTTTATAAGATAGGACACCTACTGTGCATTACACCTAACCCTATCAGCAATCCCCAAACCTCAAACTAATCATCCTAAATCTTCTAACCCTAAGTTCTTGGAATCGTGCGCAAGACTACCTTGACCACCGTGGGTCTCTAGTCCCTTGCCCTCTCAGAATCCCCTGCAAATAGTTCGTATTAAAGTGCCCGCACACCCTTCTTCTCATTCCATCTTGCCAAGAGAATCATGTAAACTGTATTTTTAACATCGAAGGATAGTTCCATGCAAGTAGCAGTAACCGTAACGTCTTTTTATTTTACAAAGAGCTTTTACGGAGTTCCTAGTGTGGGGCTGATAAGTAACCTAGGATTCCTTGAAACCTTTAATCCTGGAACCCTGTTCAAAGCTGCCACCCCATGCGGCGAATCCACGAGGACGTTTCAAATACCTCTCCGGTCTAAAGCGCAGTTTATCAAAAGTCTATCTTTGACCCCCTTCTGCTGTTGATTTGCATTCAGTACCATTTCTCACCCTCCGTATCCGCTTCGGGTATTAAGTATTAACGAGCATCAGATATGGCTTAGTTTTGGGCAAATGCGTTCGGTTAATCCTCCTTACCCACCCTCTAATTCCAAACATTAAACATGCTTCGCCTAAAGCCATCGGATGTTGCGAATTTTTATGTTTGATTTGCCCTTTGAGCACAGTTGATATTCATCTGAACTGAAATGAACCGAAAAGCACCTCACAAAACCAGGGGCTCGCATACAGAGACGCAAAGAATGTACTGCCTCAAATCTTAGCGGTGTCGAGGGCACCAAAACCAATGCGCCTGCCTATTTCCAAACCGTTAAAAACAAATGCTCTTTCTAACTGCCAGGCTCTTCATTAACATTAAAATGCTGAAAAATTATGTAAGTCACCAAGTCCTTAAAGCATGTGGTCCATGTGAGCTTTTGGGTGAGCCGGGTTTCAAAGAACCCTCGAGTTAACGTACGAGACAGAACCAAAAATTTTTTATTTTGATTTTTTACAAATTAATTGTTGTTTAACTTTCCAATGAGTTCAACCTAAATCAGATAAAACATTTATGGAAACATATATATATATATATACAGAACGATCTATCAGTTGGCTTTTCATGTATAATAAAATAAATTTAGTATTTGGTAATTTTTTATCACATAGATTACAAAGTGTATTTTTCTAATTCTACAAACAATTGTGTCACCTAAATGACTCTTACTATCAGCTTTGTAAACCCCAGCTCTTTTTACGGTACTTCCACTGTATCTCTTGACAGATTTCAGGTTATTGGACAAACACCCGACGCTTCTTGATCCCCTACTAGAAGTGCCTCGGGCTCCTAATCCCAACGCTTCCAATGTCAACGCTAACACTAATCCTTCAAATTATAACCCTTACCTTCCTCTTGACTTTCAGAACTATCACTAACACTGACCCTCCTTACCCCGACACTAACTCTAATCTTCGTAGCTCTAACCCTTCTAAACATAAACTTCTAACCTTAATCCTTCAAAACCTTACTCTAGCCCAGCCCTTCCCTCATGCTCACACTAATTCTAACCCTTCTAAACCAAACACTGATCTTGACTCCTCTGATGCTGATGGTAACCCTAACTCTTGCAACCCTAAAACTAACCCTAACAGCCTGGATCTTGCCGCCAAACTACCTATAATACTTTTTTAGAAATTCAGCCTTCTCAGGCGCAGTGTGACCTAAGCCATCTCTTGATTTCAAAATGCATGGCTTAGGCGTTGTTGGCAATCCGTCGGCTTTACCAATTCTACCCTGTCTGGATACATGCGTGAAAGTATTTTTATGCGCTGTAACGGGGTCGCATGAGATTTGGAGTTCGCGAGGGCTTCTACAAGTGGAATTTCCCACCCCCTCATCGGATGTCCTGGTGCACACGTTCGCATTTTCCGAACGTGGTCTCGCGGCAACTGACAAAACGAGTCCCTCCCCCAACTGTGAGTTACGTGAGGCATTGCTGGTTTTGTGGACGTGCCCCTCAAGCGAAAATAGGGCAAGTTTGCTCTTGGCGTTCGACTAGGCGAGCTTTGAAATCGCACAATAAAATTCAGTGATTTTACGGATTGTTCTGTCCTGCCATTTTTGCGTAGCACTGTGCGAATAAAAAATGTCGAAACTCGGAAATGAAAATGCCACAGAATAATGGCCAAAATAGTTGACTCTTTTCATTGGTTGTTAGGTTTTCACCGATTGGTTAGGGGACTCACTCGCCCGTTCTACCGTGGGGCTCACTCTCGAGCCCCGCCAGCAACCTTCCAGCAGTCAGTATTGTAGGCAGACGAAGATCAGGGAGATTTAAATGGTCATTTCTGGCTTAGTAGCTGTCATCAACCAGTCTTATCCAACCCCAGGTTGTGCAGCACCGGAGCATCGAACTCGCGGCCCATTGGTCAGAATTCTGGCATTCCAACCATTTAGTCACGGACGTTATTAGGTCAGATGTCTTATTAAATACCTTATATCCTGCAGAACCTCAGACTCCATGATTACAAAAATGGACTTAGGTGTCATATCGCATTTCCATGGTACCGCAATATATTCGAAAACTCAACTGCTGTAAAATAGGACTAATGTAGAAATCAGAAGCGATTGCAAAGGATAAAAATTTCCGACATGGTGTTGCAGTAATCCGACTAACTAGTACCTATGACGCTGATCAAAATTTTAATTTCCTTTTTCAAAGGATACATAATGCATGAATAACGGAGGCTATGAAGCTTTTTTGCAAATACATGTGTAAAAACACATACTAGTATTTGTTTTATTGGTGAGTGTACATGTTTACCCTCAAATATCACAGTGGTAAATGATGATTTTCATATCACAGCCAGCCCAGCGTCCTGAAAACAAAGCGTACGACCAAGATCGACTTTAAATGTGAAGGTAGGTTTTATACTTACACTAGCTTTCCGATCTCGTGAAATGTCAACCAAAATTCTGAAATATGTTTTCGATTTGAAAAAAATAGCTTAATTAGTGTTGTCATATTGATTACCGTGCAAACTAATCTCCAGATGTTTCAGGGATGTCAGGAGGCTGGCCTTTGAACTAGCTTTTTCTGACAGCGTGGAAAAATTTACCCTGTGAAAAACGACTACTTAAGTATAAGGCATTTTATTCATTGATTTTCGATACCTTTATATATTCAAATATAGTTAAGAGAAAACCTGCACAAAAAATCCTTTCTAATACTTATTTTATAGAAAGTTGCGTCTTCTCCAAATTTAATACTTGAATAAAGTTTAGATTGCGGTTTTTAAAATTTTTTTCAATTAGGAGACTTTTAACCCGTGAACTGTTCACCTATAATTTGTCATCGGGCAATTTATTAATGTTACCTTTAAAGTATATAATATAATCCGTAACTAATACAAACTTTATGAGCACTATGTGACATCTTTCTCATAGCGCAGAGAAATATGTCATGTTCCTTTAGACATAATAATTATAGCCTATAACTTGTAAACCTTGATTTAATTCTAGCAGCTGGTAGGCTTCCAAAGTATTTGATCATGCATGGACCATGGCTTTAATACATGGGTAGATACGATGCTTAATGAATTGAAAATTTCATTGTCTTCAAAATCTTATAATTAGAAAGTTTTTTAAACCCGAAAGATATCCTTCTATCGAGTATAAAACTTAAAGAAGGTGTAATCTGCTACCAAATCAGTACATGGAAGAACATTATTGTGCATGTTTTCTACAAACTATAATTGAATATATAAGTGCATCAAAAATCAATGAAAAATGCCTCGTATTTAGTTAGCCAGTTTTTAAAGAATATAATCATTGTATGCAGTCAAAAAACTCTTTCAAAAGCCAGCAAAATTACGTAACTGAAATATCTTGAAATTAGCTTGCTTGATAATCAAATTACAACACCACTTAAGTAATTTGTTAAAGTTCGGAAGCAAATTTCGGAATTTCGGTTGACATTTCATGAGAGAGCAAATCTGCTGTACATCATTATGTAATGCTATAGACACCAGTGAAGAATAAAACCTCTTTTCATAAAATTAGATCGTTGTCCCCGTATAACCAGTATTTTTTCAAAAGAATCGGCTGGGAGAATGTTAGCTTGTTTGGGATAGAAACTGACCATGAGCTACAGGTAAACCAAAAGACCTATCAGAAATAAGTTCGAAATCGGTCCTTCATCCCGTCCAAGTAAACGTCACCTCGCAGCTTGAACAACAACTGTACGTGGCCCAAATTTCGATTGGTCAGCCAGCCAATTAGCAGCTTCCTACCGTTCCCAACTTACTCATTTGCTAGCTTCCACCAAAAGCGATGTTGGTCGTGGTGCGTAAACAACAATTTTTAAAACCTTTGCCACGTTTTCATGGGTCTTCAATGTAAATTTCTCTACTCAGTCTCCCTCTATCAAAAATAAAAATCCAGACTCCAATGCATCTTATTTTCAGAACCTCTTTTTAGGGTAAGTAACACTGATGATGTCTGCTTTTAAAGGAAGATTTCCATGATTCCGATCAAAACAACACGTGGCGGAAATGAGTGGTTTTTTTATCCACGCAGACCTCCATTCTTTTTTCAGGCAAACCACAATGATCCCGGGAACAGAACAGAGAACTGCGTTCCTGTAATTTAGTGGGATGGTTTATCAATACAATTTCATGCAATATGGTGTGGCGTATTTTACCAATCGTGGCTTAGTAAGAAACCTGTGCAAGTCTCAACCTAAGTTTTCTTTCGGGAGTTAGGGCAACTCTGCACGATAGAAGCCCTTGTGATGTGAAATCAATGGGTCACCGCAGAATGTAATTTTGTAAAGATGTGCTGTTTGGCAATATGCTGGAATAAGCAGAATACCATAACCAACAAAGACAAGGGAGACTGGAATGGCCATAGTTAATTTTTTCAATCGAAACAGGCAAGGAAACGAGTTCATGGTGCAATAGGTAACGCGTTAGACTTCTAGCCAACTGGTGGCGAGTTCGAGCTTCCGGCGCCGCAGTGTCTGGGTTTCAGTATGGCTGGCTGATGATGGATAATAAGCCAGAAACGATCATTCCAGTTTCCCTCGTCTTTGTTGGTCCTGTTAATTTGCCTGTACCATAAGCCGCCGCGCGGCTCCTGGCGGGGCTCGAGAGTGAGCCACAAGGCACAAAGGAACGAGTGAGTCCTGTAAACGATTGGCTGGCTGGCTGGCTGCTGACGGCTTATAAGCCAGAAATGGTCATTCCAGTCTCCTTTGTTTTTGGCGGTTCTGTTATTCGGCCTGTATAATTAGCCGTCGTTCGGCTGCTGGCGGGGCTCGAAATTGAGCCCCAAGGCACATAGGGACGAGTTTGTCCTGTAACCGATCGGTTAACACCTACTTACCATACACTGTAATAATAATACACCCTGTGCCTCCGGTACAAACTCTAAAACATTGAACGTATGACAACGTACGTAGACGTTTCTGGCATATTGAGCATCAGAAACCTTATTTGAGTCTGTTTGAGATAAAATTCGAAAACCAAGTTGGTTGGACCATCTCATGTCCCACAGTTTCCAGACTCACTTTAGACAAAAAGAATTGAATTTTACTGGTGATAGTTGGCTCCAATCTACTACCGCCTCCATTATCACGAGAGAAACCCCACAATAAGCAAATGTTTTGCTCTAGGAAACGTTTGCACTTTTGTTAACAAACGGACCTTGGAGGTGCAGTGCTAACTTATGAAAATCAGAAAAGAGGCTGAATGTGCTTTTGCATCAGAAACGGTGCTTTCGGCTAATGCGTGTTTTCGAGCCAATCGTCTAGGATATTGAGGAACCCCTCGAAATCGCGTTTTTTTGAGCTTGTCAACAAAGATAGCTTTCCGGAACGTCTACCTTCATCGTCATTATCATCTTCTTCTCTAACCGGGTTCCGTGGGATATTTCTACTGCGACAAAGAGTTCAAAATGAAACGACGCGAGTTCAATCGATTTACGATCAATTATCCGGTAAAAGCGAGTTAAAACTGGTTAAAAACTGATCGGAAAATTTTGTGCGCGTAACCGTGGGCTAGGCAATTTTGTACTTCGATTTCGCCTAGAAGACTCATAAAGCAGAAGTCACATGATGACGTTTCAGGACCCTCTTGTGGGCATTTGCATTTCCAAGGTCACTTTGATGACTGATTTTGTGTGCTTGGAGGTCGTCTGTGCATACAAACACACAACTTTTTAAATGCAGCTTCCTGATACTTTTGTGAAGGTTGCACAAACCAACCTATGTTTTAGTATCAGGGGCACCACTTGGGATGACCACCAATGAAATCTTGGCGGTGATTTTGGGGCAGAATCCAGGTGACAGCATTTTCCACTTTTAGATAGTTTACGGTGAACCCACCAAGCAGCTGCATTACGAACGCCCATGTGGCCGTCAGGGGCTCTTTACATGGGGTCGAAGCACTCAAACACTGTAGTCATTTGGGCTGGTATCAGATGAGTTCACATCACCCACCCCTTTTACTCTCATGCTCTGCTGGCCCTTAAGGTCTAAATATTCCGTTTTAAAGATGGAATAGCAGCAGATTATAGTCTCCGCTAAGAAGTTAATATGTGTAAAGACGTTATTACTACGTCGTTTACTACTTACATTAAGATTATGTGTTAGGATTAAGGGATTTTTAGCGTAAGAGTTGGTTTTGGGGTTATGTTTAGTTAGAGAGAAAGGTTTCGGGTTAGGTTTAGGGTTAAGGTTGGGGTCAGTTTTAGAAGTAAGGTTAGTTTTAAGGTTTAAGTGAAATGGCGTGTAAAAACTCATCTGCCCTATTTTCCCCTCTACATTTTTCTACGTTTTGCCATTTTTCCCACCTAGAAACACCCTAATTACCACGATTCTGGTATTACAGGAGACATCACGTGTTCGTATGCCAAGTGGTTACACATATTATTTCCTTGCCACGTCCGCAAATATGAACCTAGCCACTTAATTGCCTCCAAGATTCGAGGCTCTCTTAAGCGTTCAGACCTCTATGAAAGCTGCATATAAACTCCACGGTATGTCAACAGGCTCATATAGTGGATTGGGAAACGACCCCGAGTGATGTGCTTTTTGGTGTGTCCCTCTGAAAGGATGGAAACTGTTCTTTCATTCCACCACTGGAATGTCTTTCGACAACGGAGGTAATTTTATTTGCCTGTAAAACTGCTTATAACAGGGAAGGGCACATGGGCGTCCCAGTACCATACGGCTCGTCGTAAGTAACCTCTGATGTTTCAGAATGCTGAATACTCAGCCACCTTCGTTACTCCCTAAATTTTTGAACTAGCATATTGATTAGAACTTCCAGAAATCGCAGACTAAAGGTTGTACACATCTAGGATTTCCACTGTTAAATAAGTTTGCTTTGTTGAAAATAGAAAAAAACACGTTCACTACATTCGCCTACAAAAGTACCCGCGCAACTTCGGTGTAAAAACTTATTTTAAGACCGATATCAGAACGAAAATGGCCACTTTTATCTAAATTTCAACCTCGAGGTCTGGAGCTCTAACCGATGCTAGCATAACGACGATCAATTGAAAACTCTCGCCTAAAAGGGAAATGACATCCACGTCTTCCTCGAATTTTCGGTTTTTGAAAAGCCTGAAATTTTGAGATCGTGTAGTATTCATTCATAAGGTTTCATATTGATCCGTTAACTTATGCTGTTTGTATAATACACAGCATGGTCCACATCCATTGCATCCATATGAGCCCTTTATAACATTTTCTTAATAGAGTATAGAAGTAAGAGATTTTTCTTACACGGCAAATATACATCTCGTAGTTCGAACCACTGGATGCAAGTGGAACAGAAGGTACTTTTCAAAATTTTGCGGAAATTTAGAGTATTTTAACCCGATATATAGCGTTTCTTTGATGCGAAAATGACGTAATCTTCTACAAGGAAAAAGGAGTTTATGCATTTTTTGTGTAAAATATATTTGAACTATTATGGGCATCGCAAATACATAAAGAAAATTAACACCACATAGGTAGCCATGTTTTTACTGCAGCTAAAGATTACTTCGTTCAAAATCCGGCATCCGTTCAGGACTGAAATAATTTTGGATTATACTCCCTGATAATTAATATTACGAGAGTGAGCCCGAAGGTACTACGCAAAGATTGAGTTCTGTAACCAATCGGTGAGCACCCATCCACCAATGCTAATATTACACATAAAAACTGACAAAACAACGTGGCCGTGGCTCCATGGTTAGAACGTAGGGCTTCTAGTCATCAGTTCACGGGTTCGAACCTTGGTTGAGGCACCACCTGAGCTTGGGTATGGCTGGCTGACGATGGCCATCATAGTTTTACCTGTATTTTTCGGTAATTTCTTTCGGTCTATATCACTAACCACTCTGCGACTGTTAGCGGGGCTCGTGAGTTAGCTCCAATGCCCTACGGGCCGAGTAAGTTCCGCACCAGCTCACTGAGCGCCCATCTACCAATCCTAGTCAAGTTATCTTTTCTAATCGGAAGCACATTTCAGAATTTGGATCATCATTTCATGAGATAGGCCACCCACGGTCAATGCTTTCCTTTACCAGGACCCAGTCCCGCATTGTTTTTGTAGCTGTTGGTAATAGGTTCTCTCATTCGTGACCTGTTCAGTGCTGGTTGATCACCCTCAGATACCTAAATAAACTGACCTTGGTCTATCCTCACATAAATTAAGGCAAAATATGAATGCGAAATTATGCACCGTTGCCCTCAACAACGCACTTTTGGCGCCCCTATTTTTCCTGACCTGAGAAGTGTACGTTTGTGTGCAGTAGTAGGATGAAACCAGATTCATACGAAATGATTATTTTTTTGCCATTTTTTGAGTAAAACGGGCATCGTCCTATGCAAGATTTCCGTCCAAGCCACCTCATGCGCAAAACTGGCTGGTGTAGTTTGAAACGGACCTTCAAGTTGAAAGGGTGGAAATGTTTGGACCTGTTGCGCTCACACTTTTGGTCGGTGGCGCCCATGTGACAGAATAATCAAGGGGCATTTATGTTCTAGAATCTGGAGTCACGCGTTAGTATGTGACTGTGACCCCTTATCACCAGTAAGAAAGGAATTCAGTTAGTTCTAATGTATTTTATGAAACTTTAAGTTTATTTAACAAGGCCTACGTCTCCTGCATGCAGAGGATGTTGGAAATATTCAATTTCTTTCTTTTATATAAACTTTTAAATATTTTTAATTCAGCTAACATTATATTTGATCTTTTCAATAGAAGCGAACATAGAGTCAAAGGATGTAGTTGAGAAGTAGACAAGATCGTTGAAACAGTAACGTTATTCGCCTGCTGCTGCGGATTCATGCTCGAACCCATCGATACGGGGAGCACCAGTATTTGACGCTGTCTTTGACGATGGGTCCGAGCAGGAATGGGAAACACCAGGCAAATAACGTTACTGTCTCAAGCAATCGCATCTACTACTCGTCAATTAGTAACTCTATTAGTTTTCGTCGATTGGTATTTTGAGTCTAGTTAAAAACAGCCCAGTCGTCTAATGCTGTTTGATTTTGCCCCGCTTCCCTATTATTTTGCTAGGAAGGGTCTAAAATTTCAGACTTATTATAACTTTCCTATTTATACATATTAGCGGAGTTGGACCGACTTGGACCACTGTTATATTGCGCCAGAAGCCTGTAAGAACATTTTTGGAGCGGATCCACTTAAAAAAATACGCGGCAGATACCAAAAAGCGAAAACTTTACCCTTTAACAAGTTTTTTTGTCCAACACAGAAGCCACATAAGGGCAGGGCAGGCGTTATAAGGGTTGCGTTCCCATAACAAATGCCGATCATGGAGGGTGTGGTGGCACGCCTAGGGGTGGCAAGGACTTAGGGGACGCAACCGTGCCAGCCACCTGCGTCCTCTCTCGCCTCCGGTCTTCTTGACTCTGTCTTGACAGCGGACATAGGTGGGGGAGGAGGAGAGAGTGCAGTAGATGCAGTGCAAGTATACTATCACTTAAACGCAAATCACCGTACCTGCACCACCCTGCTGTGGAGTGAACGGTGGACCTCGTCGAAATCGACGGTTGAACTATCGTTTGTCCTACAAATGAATTGTTGGTGTGAAAAGCTGTAAGTTTGCGTCTCACCAAACGTGGGGAAAATTAGCAAACCCGTCTACGCGAGTTGTGTAGGGCACTTCTTTGCTTAAACAAAAGTACCCCGGTTTTGTCAAAAATAATTACTCCCTGTTTCGAGCAGCTCGGGCACTTGCGGGCCTGAAAATAAGCTCAGGGAGTTTACCAGCCCTGCTGTTATAGAACTCTTTTGTGATTGAAAAAAATTTACATGTGAATACTTTTTATCCTGAGCTAATGTATACACGTTAAATCTGGACTTATAAACAATTTTTTTGGTATCACTTGTCCGTGTTAAGGTTTGCACTGTAAGGTCAGTAAGGTGGTTGGGCTGTTAAGTGTCTGGGATCATACCAAGTTAAGTTAAATAAACTAACCACGACACGCAGGCACGCGTGCGAGTAATTTTGCGACGAGCCCACGTCTATATTGTGACGTTACACGCCGGCTTGTCACTACAGACCTTCATGTTGAGGAAGAAAGACTACAATTAGGTAATGAGTATATGCTGCTCTTTGGGGTCCATACATAAGCATCCTCTTTTCATTGGGCAGATTCTGAAGCACTTATTTCTTCGCGGATTTCCGTACCTCATGAAGTATTCCCAAATAGTTTTCCGAAAGTACGGAAACTGCATGTTTCAAAGGGATTAATTATGTTATGGTTTAATTGGAACCAGCCCTTCAATCTGCAATTTGTTCAAAATTATGCTTTTCATAACGAATTTGGAAGAGCATAAATTACTTCAACAAACGTAGGAGATATTCAGCGATTTTTTATGTACAGAGTCACATTATTTCCCTCATTCCATTAATTATAACGTGGAGAAAAAGTTGCAGCTCAGGATTTCATGGGCATGACCATGATTTTTGTTACCATAGGACTTGACTACCATCGACCAGGCGCTGCTCATGATTGCAAAATCAGGTGTTAATTTCTGATCGAAAACGACATTTGTTCATTAAACTGTTTTGTGCATTAGAGTGTCCTTCCATTTGAGCTCATGTATATAAACGATAATAGGTTTACCTTGATCCCAATAGAGGTTCTAGCTAAAAGTCCAGCCAATTGTTTTCCGTTGTTTCTGTAGCGACTGCATGATGCAACTAGGAGGGATTTACCTCCTCAATAGGTCCGCCAGCGTTCTTTAAGTGATGTGAACCCCAGATAATGAACCCAAGAAATTATCAAGTGCCGAACATTAAGTTAAATGCCAAATACATGACTTTTTAGTGTCAGCCCTAAGCCTTCAGTAAACCTTTTAGTTGCAGCCGATCAATCCCTGTGGAATTACCGTCTAGAACACATTTACTCAGAGGTAATGGGAAAAATATTTTAATTTCTATATGAAAAGGGTTTTTGCCATTCTTTCAAAACATTTTCCTATATAAGTTATGCTACTTAACATACTGGATAGTTCGACCGTCGATTTCAACGATGTCCACCGTATGCTCTACGTAAGGGTGGTGCAGGGACGGTGACTTACGCGTGAATTAGTTTTAAGTGATAGTAGACTTGCACTGCATCTACCGCACTGTCTTCTCCTCCCCCACCTGAGCCCGGTGTCAAGACAGAGTCAAAAAGACCGGAGATGAGAGAGGATGCAGGTGGTTGGCACGGCCGGAGCCGCCCCTGGGCGTATCACCACACCAGGCTTGGATCCCACGGAGTAGGAGTGCCATAAAGACCACGTTGAGAAGGAGCCATTGCAGCCTGAATCTCAGTCCGCCAGTCAGCCACTCCCCACAAAAAACACATTGGGCTGACCACGCGGTCCGAGCGTTCCTGTCAGTTGACAACCTTCCAAACCACGACTTTCAGCACACCGTGATAGTTTCAAGCCTGTCAGCTTGTTTATAGTGAGGAAAATGTGCTGAGCTGCCGACCTCACTCTCTCCCCCAGCCCCACGATCGGACCACCGTCCGAGCCGGTCGGTTGTCTGATGTGGGAGTGGGCGCATTAGCTGAGAGGTCAGTGTACCCGTCTTCGCGCGCCACAGCACGACCTGGCCCCCATAACGCACACATCAGGATTCACTAAATCAGGGCATATGGAAAAGCCATCGCTGTCTGACTCCCAGTCCACTCATCAGCCACTCGACACACATAGCACACACAATGGGCCGATGGCGTGGTCTGGTGTAAGCGTCAGGTTGGCAGCCTTCTAAGCCACGGTTTCTATGAAACCATGATATTCTCAGGTACGTTATGATGGTGAGGTTGTTGTCTATGTATTGCTGGAGGTAGTGTGCGCTGATGTGGCTTAGCCTCCGGTGGTTTACCGCAGGTTGTCGTGAAGGTGCATGTGTCTTAATAGGCCCATGCGGTGTGTAAATGTGTAGGGAGCAGTGAGGGCAGTGGAGGCGGGTGCGTCGACTGTACGTCGGAGCCCCAGGCAATGGTTCACCGGCCTCCATGCAATGGATCCGCAGGTGACCGATCAGGCCGATGTGTGAGTTGAAGTTGTGGGCGCAGTGGGGGCAGGAGAAATCTGGAGAGGCTGGGGGATGTCATCCGTTGTAGTGGGGCAGGCAGTGGCGGTAAGAATGGCAGGAGCGGAGGGTGTGCATGGGGTATCAGTGTTGTTGGCATTGCGGTGAATTCCTGCTGTCATGGATGCGCATGTGACCGAATAGGCCCATGCGATGAGTGAATGCGCGAGGAAAGTGAGGGCAATGGAGGTGGTGATCTCTGTTATGTGTTGGTGCTCCAGGCACTGGTTCACCAGTCTCTGTACGATGGATTCGTAAGTGACCGACAAGGCCGATGCGTGAGGTGAATGTGCGGTCGCATTGAGGACAGTTTAGGAGAGGTTCCCCATTACTGATGGTGGTAGTAGTGGTATTGAAGGCGAAGGCAGTGGTGTTTGCAGTGGTGGGGTTAACAGGCGATGAGTAGAGGGATGTGGTCTCTATGATGGTGGGAGTAATGGAATTGATGCTAGGAGTGAGGTTGGGGGAGTCCGAAGGAGGGTTGGCAGAATTTGACTTAGAAGTGTGAATTGACAGATTGTTGGTGCATTTCGTCCAAAGATGTTTGACCAGGACGATTCGCCTGCGGAAAGTAGTTTAACAGCGTTGGCATGCTGGAAGGGCCTGGGCATCGGCGGTGTTGGTCCTGGGCACTGGTGACTTTCGTGCGCTCTTTTGGCCTTGGCGGCGGCGATCCGGTTAGCCTCATACATTGCTGCACCAGTCGTCATGGATCTTCTTCATGCCGTTCTATCCTGGGTGAGGTCCTCCCAGGTCACCGGGTTGATTTGCAGTTACTTCAGATATTTCTTCAAAGTTTCCTTGTAGCGTCATTTTTGACCTCCCTGTCGGTGAGCACCCGTAGCAACATCTCCGTAAAAAAGTCATTTGGGTAGTCGCTCGTCATCCATTCTCACCAGGTGGCCACTCTATCGCAATTGCACTTGCCTCAGCATGGCGTGGATGCTGAGAATTCCTGTCCGCTACAGGACTTCCGTGTCCGGGATTCGATCTTGCCACCTCAGCTTCAGTATTCTGCGAAAGCAGTTGAGATGGAAGGGATTGATCTTCCTGGCATGGCTCGAGTACATGGTCCAGGTCTCCGCTCCGTAAAGGATTATCGTCAAGACGACGATCTTGTACATCTTCGGTTTGGTGTTCAGGTGAACGCCGTGGCGAGGCCTGCAGTCGGCCGAAGGCCTGACTGGCTTCGGAGATCCGTTGGGCAACCTCGTCATCGATTCTCGTGTTGCGTGATAGCGTGCTTCCCAGATAAGCGAAGGTTTCCACATTTTTGAGTTGAGCACCGTTGACATTGATTCGGGGAGCATATTATTCCGCGCCGGGTGGTGGCTGGTACATGACAACCCCTATGGCTGTACTGATTGCTAATCCAAAATTGACTCAGCCTGCGGCAAAGAGGTCCATGCTCTTTTGCATGTCCTCCTGCGTCACGGTGTTAAGGGCGCAGTCGTCTGCGAAGAGCAAGTCATGGACTGTAGCCGTAGATACGCGCGTTGTGACCTGCATACTCTGACTGTTGAAAGGTGCCCGTCATTTCTGTGGGCGATGCGGATCCCAGGCTGCTCATCACGGTAGGCATCTATCAGCATAACAGAGAACATGAGACTCATCCTACTACCTGCCTTTAGAATGGACATCACACATTTATTCCCCAGACATTGACCACCTTCACCTAAAGTCTTTTCTATACTTTCGAGATTGATCTCAAACTTCCTAACACAGGCCCTTTACCCCTCATTATGCACGCGTGGTAGATTACTATCGAACCACACGTATAATATATGTGGTGTTGTTAAATAGTTTTTAAAGGAACATGAATTGTAGAAAGATGTTGGTGTAATAATCTTCCCTAATTTGAGGAATATATTTTGATAAACTACAAGTTTTATAAACAAAATGGTAATAGGTAAGTGTTTTACTAAATCCTGTTCAATTTCCTGTAAAAATGGACAAAATTGGCAGGAATTCGGTAGCTAATGACGCCTGTTGCGTTGCAATGATCACATTTTTGGGCTGCAAAAGGCTACAGTAGGAGGCAGTATCCCATCTATTATGAATCATATTGAGATTGTGCTTGTAGCGTTACAAGGAATAAACATAAACCCAACCAAACGAAACATCCCATGACAGGACAAGGCCATTATTCCGGCCCTTGTTCCAGACACGCCTGTATACCCTAACCCTGGCCTTCTCATCCATGATCGTTGGTTGATTTTCACCCTTTTTCAGCCCCATGTAACCTACAAACGTGATGAAAAATAAGTAAAAAATATGCTCACTTATAACTTCTTCAAGCATCATGTTAATATTATACCATGTACCGTTTTAAACCTGAAGGATATGAACTGCGGTTTCCCAGTGTTACGGAAGACAGAAGCGGCGCAGGCTCACGACGACACAACCACGTGCCGAGCGAGCCAAGCGGGCCGCAACATGTTTACTCTGACCATCAATTAGCTTGCGCTGCAGTATTGAGCACGCGTGATATGTTTGCTCACGCGTGCGACAGATTCAATAATCGATATTTTCCCACGCGGGATTCTCGCGCACTAACCGACCAGTCAACGATCGCCACGGCACAAATCGGAAGTTTCTGGAACGTCTGTCACGACTTGGTTAGCGATAAGCCGGAATATTCCAGAGTGCGCAAAGCACCAAAGAAATAAGGCAAGTTTTGGGTAAGAGAGAACCCGTGTTCGCAGGCTGTTAAAGAAGCGCTTGTTTTCTGAACCCGCTCTCTTTCTTTTCCACCTACGTGTCGGGCCACAACACCCGGTTATACCTCAACTGCGTACGTTGGAGAAGTAAGCTAATTCACCCACAGCGGCTCATGTTTTACCCTTATTTTTAGTTATGCCGATTTTTGTTCTCATTAGTTTGCAGTTCATACCCTCTACATTTGAATTGAGATTTTGCACACAAAATTCATACTCATCCTTGGTTGATCGTGGGTGGTGTTAATTCGATTTGCCTATTGTCGGTATTTTTAGCGGTCTGTAATACCTTTCCATCATTTTCAGTACAATTTGATGGTAATGTCATCTTTTCTATGAACAAATTACACGCAGTCCCGTAAAACAACGGTTATCTTTAATTCTGTGCTGATGCATCACCAAGCGCAGTAAATTCTTTATGAAAAACAAATGCCTCTAGTTACTCGCTAAATTTAGCCTAAAAGTTATCTGCGGTTTTTTGGCAGACTTCCAAGCTGTATGCGTCTCCCATCTCTTGTCCTCCTACCCGAATTCCCCGTCCAGTTCTCACTCGCAGAAGTTCATGCGTGAAGGCCAGCCATTGCTAGCGCCTGATTGGCCGTTGCCCGTGTGTTTACCTTTCAACAAGAACTATCACGTGATTTCTTTAAACAGAAAAAAACCCTGCCCTTATAATACAAATGCGCAGTTAAAATTGGCTCGTGTGTGCAAACCAAAGCACGGGTGAAAGAAAGAAGAAATGACACAAAAACAGAGGTGTAGGAGTAAGGTAACATAGTGTTGGCTTTACCAAGCTTTAAGAAATATGGTATTCGCGTTTGCTTACAAGGTTGGAAGTGCTTAGTTGTACCCCTCTCTCCTCCGCCAGGACATGGGAATGCAGGAGGTCTCACGCTAAATTCCAGAAAGAATGTGCCTATGTCATAAGCCTAAAAAATAAGCCGAACTCTTACCTTAAACCTAACACCAACCTTGACCCTAATTCTAATTGCTCTGGGATTTAGCGCAGAGTCGCCTGTGGCGGTCCAAGTTTCCCTGTCCCGTTGGGTGCCATATAAGCAATTCCAACCGTTGAAACACACGTTGCTTTGCGTTGGAGAAGATGGATAATTTGAAGTTTTGCAGATGGAAGATGTTTTTTCGTTTTTCCAGGAGGCTAAGAGTTTGACGAATATTCATATGACACTAGGCAAATAAGACCTTAAAACGTCTCCGTTCCACAAAACAAAACTGGACACAAACCTCCTCTCAGGCCCCAGCAGAACCCATCACGTCACCAACAGTCATCAATGAATGCGTTAAACGGCGCGCAAACACCGTAATAAAATCGAAAATGGTCCTCCAAGATCGCATTTGGAGAAGATAGACGTGTTGTCAAAGGACAGGAGTTTGCATTGCAACAAAACTTTCCGGCAGCTCTCTAACTTGCACTCTAACAGCGAATAAAACTTTACATGACATGTAAAAACTGGAGGTTGACCACTGAAATCCGTTTTAAGGCACGTCTTCCGGTGATTTAAGCTAAAAAGCCTTTTATCCTTTAGAGCATTCAGAACATCACATGTTTTAACAGACTTATGTTGAGTACAGATGTTAGTCATCTACCTGTAAGTGATATTCGACGTTGATCATGAGAGAACCGTTGGCTGGCATCCAAATTTGTTCGCTTTGGAAAAACACACACACACGAACTGATATGCCCTCAGTGCTTATTTAGTGCAGACCAAGAGGCACTAAGTTTCTGGAACATTCAGATCACTAGCTTCGTTTCTGTGACAAAGATTTTGCACGGTTTTCGTCATTCTTTTTCACTGGCGCAAGTCGAAGAAAAACGCTTCAGCGTTTAGTTATGAAGTGGGGTGTGTTTCGTCGTCGGACCCTTTGACTACACCCAGATAACAATGCAAAATGAAAGAAGTAAAACAAACTTCGCATAACCTATAAAAACTGATGGTCGGCACATGTCTTCTGGCGGCGTAAGTTTCGAACGTTTTGTCGGTAGCTAACGTAAACCATCTCACGCTTTCAACTGCCTAGTGTCAAGTGTCCACCGTCTGTACGTTAAGCATCTGCCACGGATATCAAGACAGAACCGTTGGCGAACGTCAAGATTTGCTGACAAGGCAGCTAACGCTTCAACTGCAGGCAATTAAGCAATTATCGTAGGACATATGGCTAGCCCTGATTCATGTGAAGGCTGTCAATTTTGATAGGTATGTGCTTGCAATGGAAAGGCAAGCTTTCGTGCATAAACAAAACTTACATAATCGTAGTTTGCAAGAAAGAGCTTTGGGAGACTGACATAGTTTATGGTTAATCTATGCAAGAGAAATGCTATGGCTGGTGATTAATAGTCTCCCCTGGACTACTAAAGTGTTCGCAGAGGAAGCTGAGGGAGTGTCTCATGGTGTCGTGTAAAAGCGAACAGGGGTTCACAGTCTCTGTAGTTCGAAAGATTGTTGGTTCGGATTGGCTTGTCTTCCGAATTCATGGCTTCGCGATGATTAAATTTTGTCAAAATGTGCTCACAATTTACATTGGCCTTCCGGAGTGCAGTTTTTCCTTATGTCCTCCTCAGAATATTACATTCTTCCTTTTTCGCCATTACGAATGTCTACCTCGGTAAAGAATATAAGACAGAATTTTTCGATTGAACATTTGTTTAAGGATATATACAGTGGATATGCTATCTCATAAAATTTTAACTGAAATTAGGAAAGGTGTCTTTGATAAAAAAAAGGATAACTTGAGAAGAAGAAGAAGAAGAAGAAGAAGAAGAAGAAGAAGAAGAAGTAGAAGAGGTGATCACTGGAACATGGTGGAACATGGCCTGACGTTTCAAATTCTCTCCCTGGGTTTGAGAGAGAATCCGAAAAGTCAGTCCGATAAACATCATGTTCCAGTGATCGCCTCTTCTTCTTCTTCTACTGAGCTGCTTTCTGGAACTCGCCTGTTCACTTATATTAAAATTATTTAATAAATTTTGCAATTGTAATTACCGTACAACTCCATCCCAAGATATTTCTGTCATGTGAGGATGCCAGATTTAGCACGAGATTTTTTGCTCGTCTACAAAAACAACACTCAGTAACGAAGGACCACTTATGAAGCTTCCACATTGATTTTTGATGCTCCTATAAATTCAAATATATTTTATCTAAAATGCGCAAAAGTATTCTTGTTTCTTCTCATTAAGAAGCAGGTCGCGTCTTTTTTAATTTATACTTGAAAAAAGTACAATTTTGTGTCGGAGAGCATTTTTGAGACGAATAATTTTGAACCTCACCTGCCGTTACACTTATGTATATTCAAATATATTCCATTGAAAACAAGCAGCAAAATGGGCTTTCTTGAACACCGTAGCAAATTACATCTTCTTCAAAGTACATGCTTGAAAAGAGGGTACCTTTTGGTTTAAGGACACTTTACTTCTTCCGAATAATTTCGAAAATGACCTACCGTTACACTTGCATTTAGGGTTTTCAAAATACAAGCTGTATGTTCTCGGTTCGACGAAAATCACAAACTCCCATTTGCTGTTTATAAAATAACAAATAGGGCTACTATAATTTTTCAGTTGATGTGGAACATGTGGTATACTATCCAAGCAGCATTAATAAATGGAAAAATAGGAAAGTTTGTGAATGGATATTTCACTGTCGAAAAAAGCTTATGCTAAGCACTATTCTGAAAACGGAAAAATACCCCTTCTTCAAGCAGAGCCTTTGAAGACGACGTAATATACTATCAAATGAGCTGCAGGAAGATACTTTTGGAACATTTTTTTCCATAAAACCTATTTACATTTATAGGTTCAGCAAAGATCAGTAGGAAAATTCGCACTTCTTAAGTATAAATTTTTACCCAGTTTTGTTTTTGAAGGCGCCGGAAAAGGTGTTCGTTCGAAAACAAATATTTCGACGGAAATGAAATATCTGGGGACTATTCTGCTCATTTATCAAGATAAATACTTCACTACGTAATCTTTTCTAATTGGTATTTCAGAATTTTGGCCAAAATTTCCTTATGTGACAAAACTACGGTATTGTAATCTGATGATAGCCAGTAAGTCAGAAACGACCGTAACACGGACTCTGCGAAACTTCCAGCAATCCATGTTGTTACCTGTGTTGTCACAAAAGCGAAACATGTCGGAACATTATAACTGAACAAAAGTACTACAAACGGTTGAGCCGGTAAGGTTTGTTGATAGTGATTAAATTTTGCTCTCAGATCATAGACCCCTGGTTTTAAAGTGTGGGCATATATATATATATATATATATATATATATATATATATATATATATATATATATGGTAGAAGGGCGCTCACCGATCAATAACAGGACTCACTCGTCCCGTTGTGTTTTGGGGCTAACTCTTAAGCCCCGCCAGCAGCCGTAAGGCAGCTTAGTGTATAGGCAGAATAACATGACCGACAAATACAAGGGAGACTGGAATGGCCATTTCTGGCTTATTAGCCGTCATCAGTAAGCCATACCCAACCCCAGGCGCTGCGGCGCCCGAGCCTCGAACTCGTGACCTTGTTGGGCAGACGTCCAACGCTCTACCCACTGCGCAACGAGCTCGTTGTCTTGCCGGTTTCGATCGGGATTATTAAAAATGGTAGTAGGGCGCTCACCGATCGGTTACAGGACTCACTCGTCCCGTTGTGCCTTGGGGCTAACTCTTAAGCCCCGCCAGCAGCCGTAAGGCAGCTTAGTGTTTTGGCAGAATAAGATGACCGACAAAGACAAGGGAGACTGGATTGGCCATTTCTGGCTCATTAGCCGTCATCATCCAGTCAAACAATGCAGCAGCGTCTGGGTTGGGAATGGCTGGCTGATTACGGCTAATAATCCAGAAATGGCCATTCCAGTCTCCCTTTGTCTTTGTCGGTCATGTTATTCCGCCTATATCCATAGCTGCCTTGCGGCTGCTGGCCGGGCTCGAGAGTTAGCCTCAAGGCACAACGGCACGAGTGAGTCCTGTAACCGATTGGTGAGCGCCCCACAACCATTGTCATATATATATATTTCTACGTATTTTCAGCACGCACTCTTATTTTAGGCGATGAATTTGATATGTATGTTCAGTCATTTTATTACTGTAAGGCCGTTTCTTATTTGATTTTAGGAGGGTTTGTTATGTTTAGGCTTGCATCCGTTTAGTCGGTGAAGTTTGGATTGCAGTTTATGGTAAGGATTAGGTAATAGAGCTAAATTAAGGGTTAGGATTTAATTTTGGGTCAGGGCTAGGGTTAGACGATGGGCTTAGAACTGGACTACGGTTGTGCAATAAAATTCCATGGTTTGTTCGAGGGCTTAAACTTGGGCCAATAGCTCATGTGTTTGGGTTTCTGCTTAGTGCTAGGTATTAGGGTTAGGGTTTGAGCAAAGGCGATGAAGTTTCTGACTTTGGGTTTGGGCTTAGGGTTTGGGTAATTGGTTTCTACTTTCAGCAAGCTGTTATTACCAGTCCCCAGCAACTAACTTTAGTTTCTGTATTTTCAGCCCGTTTACAGTCTGCTTACGTACTACCTCTATGATTTACTAGCTGCCCTCATTAGGCCTTTAGGGAATATTTATGCAACGTTATGGAATACACTGCAGTTTTCCAACTTTCTTTTCCATAGTCTTTGGTCTACCTTCAGTTTTTGCCTACCTGTAAACTCCGTTTTTCTTACCAGTCCGGTCTTACAGGGAAACTTTCTGGGTCTTCGCAATAGACTTAAATATTTTATTTTCGCCGAGCTTTCATTTCTTATATCGACTTCATTTGTATTTTAAAGATCTGCACTGCAAGTTTCAATCGTTGCAGAACTTTGGCAGTCCAGCAACACTGAAAATTTTCGTTCTAAAATAAATATTTTCAGCGCCTTCGGTTTGCTGAAGGTGTGCATATATTTGTCGAAAACATACGACCTCAGTCCAAACACGGTAAAAACATCTTTGTTTGCCATGTCTGTTACGTTAATTGCTCCTTTGTCGGTGTCGACTATACTGTCAATAGCCTGGACTCGCATTCAGGAGGACAGACTGACTGTGCGTGAGCATGTCTGCTTGTCTGTTGAAAGCGAGTACTACCACTGCAGTCATCGTCGTCGGCATCGTCGTCAACGTCATCGTTGCTATCGTTGTTGTCCTCGTCATGGTCTCCAAAAGTCGGTGATGCGAATTTCCCAAAATTCACTGCTCCGGAGCGGTCTGTGTTGTCCGTCTTAAAGGAAGGCTGGCGTGCACACCGCACACATCGCACACGTTCACAATAAAAGTGCAATCAAAACAACAACAAAGGACACCTGTTGGAAGACCGTTTCTTCTAAATAACATGAAATCGGTCGATTGGAAGCCCATTTCTCCAAATCATCACCCATTTTTCTTTCCGAAATGGACCTCAGGGCAGATCCAAGAGGGCAAATTACAATCGACACTTGAGAATTTTTACCACTTAAGCTAAATCCTAATGACTCTTCCCAAATGAGGAGTTAACAATCAGAGAAGTGCAATAGTGAGCGATAGGGAGGCAATTTTGAAGTGAAAAGACCGCTGGCGTTGTAGGGGGCCTTTGTTAGTCTTCAAACTGAGGCTTATATTCATGAAATGTTACTGCAAGTCTCCTCAACTTCATGTCTGTAAGATGCAGAGTGAATGCACAGGGTAGCGGAAAGTAGCTTGTAAATACTTTGTACGGGTATCGTAAATATGTAGTGTCTGAGAATGCCACAAACTACATTGTCTGATACGGGTGAATAAGCATTATATACGCAACTATATAGCCCAGTTCAGTCGAATTTATAAGGGGTTAATGCAATAAACTGAGGTATAAGCATATTCTACTTGTAATATGTTAACCTTCACAGGTTACGATGTCCATCACTGTCTCACGGGGTCGCAGTGCCTAATGTGTGGATTTGTTGCATCTACCTGACCCTGTCTTCTCGCACTACACATTGGTACTCATGATAAAAAGACAAACACAAGACAATCGGAGATGGACTCGGACGTAGTGACAAAACAGGACAAGCAGCTCGTTTACGCGTCCCACACACGAACTTCCCCCAAACAAGACCTTCCGCGTTTTAGGGAGTCTTTTAGCGTAATCGTTTTTGTTCATGAGCTGCTGTTGCACAACAGATAGGGTTTTTTTAACTAGTTCGAATTACGTTGCAAGTCTGCTCATCCCCAGGTCTACGAGCTGCGAACTGAGTGGATCAACGGGCTAATAAAATTAGTTAAAAATTACTCTTTTGGCACACCTTAAGTGGGTAATATCGGGGAATTTCAAATACAAAATTCCAAGATGGATGAACCCTCGCTTAGGCTGAAACTGTAGCCCACAGATCAGTACAATGGCTGAAAAGCAAATCCGATAAATTGGAAGATAAGCATGTTGTTCGCAAAGTTTAACCATCCCAACCCGGTAGTGCCTTGTACACGAACTTGCTCCTAGTGAAGTGAGCTTAACGTTTCACCAACTTTATTCTGTCTTCTCGCATCATCTATCATTCCGAGGACAAGACAAATACAAGACGACTGGATAGGAACGCAGCGGCCGAAAAAGGCGCACCAGACCGCCTACGTGTGCCACACACGACCCTGCTCTGTACCGGGCTTCAAATGAGGTGGTGGTTTTGCGGATCCTAGGAGACTGAAAATTTCACACTGAAAGGCAGCCTTTGCAGCCTGACTGTCAGTCCTCAGATGAACCCGTTTAACTAGTCAATTGCAATTATTTCAAGCCACGACTGATGGCGCGTGGTTCAGGCACGTCTCCCTTGGCGACACCGACTTCAGGCGGTCATCACACGTGCCCCCCCCCCTGATGACAGGTTTTCCGTGCGTTTAATTGACAGTGATGTTCCCTCCCCCTAATCGACCTGCCAGCATCACTTTCAACCTACCCTTCTTCTACTAAACTACCAAACAGGACCCATACATTTCCACCAAAATTGTTTTTTTGAAAATAAAAAAAACATTTACCGATGCATTTTTCGCGAGTTCGCTTGCTTTATTACATGCATTTTGCCCATGACCTCCATGGAAGATACTTTGCCTTTTCCCGTTTAGGCTTTCCTAACGTGCCTCTTAATGTAAGGATCGTGTAATATTTTGAGCATGCTTTTCCTGTTAACGGGATTAGGGTTTAAATTTGAATTTAACTGCGAGATTTGCAAACTTCTGTCAGCAGACAGCCGGTGCATACTATATGCTGCAGATTTTTAGTCCAGAACTGGTGACATTAGATGAGGCAGCAAAGTTATTTGATGGTAACCTTAGCGACCAATTTAAACATCTCCACAATAAATAGAGGATTTTGACAGATTTGAATAATTCCCTTGGCCCACTTGTGAAAAACTTGGCGGCCTCGGTGGTATTCAAACCCATACCAGCAAGGGGTAGGTTTTAGAACAGCCAACGTTTTAGCCAACTGAGCTACGAGGCCCCGCCAGGAGTCGTGAGTTTAATCACACTTTGGTCAAGTTACCCACCCAGCCTACTGCAAAGTATGGAATCCACCAATTCTGATATAGAAAGCTGACTGCCCAAGCAGGATTTCCTAGGCAATCAATCTAGTTGACAAGAGCGTTTACTGTACTAAAGCCTTCCCCTTGCTAGCGTGGGTTCGAATCCCACCGAGGCCACCGAGTTTTTCACAAGTGGGTCAAAGGAATTACGACATTCACGTTCTTACGGCTCACCTGACTCTCAACCGCAAGAAACTGTTTTTTAAGCAACAAATGGGGCTGGATGACCACAAATTGAAAAAATTGCAGGAACTGAACAATCCAAGCTCCGAGTTCACGTCAAGTGCCTGGTTTCTCAGCTAAGGAATCCACATCACCTCCCATGACTGTGCCCGTGATCGACATAACGTAATTCGCGAAGCGAACTAATTTTGATGTCTGCTGACGGTTCTCTAGTGATCTGCACGTTAGAGCACTTACGGATAGATGCCCGACAGCTATATTCGACATAAGTTTGGGAAAAACATGCGATATTCTGAGTTTGCTAAGGACCAACAGGCCATGGGCCTAAACCACCAGAAAATGTGCCTCAAGGCGGATTCAAGCGGTCGACCTCTAAGGTTTTCAGGTTTGTTGAAGTGTGGTTAGCTTCTTCCGTGCCGCATGGAAGCTAGAGAACTGCATGAAATTTTTGCGGCACTGAAAACTCCTGCCCTTTTCGACACCTCTATTCTCTCCGAATGCGACCTTTAAGAACCATTTTAAATTTTATTACGGCACTTGCACGCAGTCTAAAGCATTCATCTATGGTTTTAAGTGACGTGATGTGTACCGTAATTTCTGGGTCTGGAGAAGAGGTTTGCCTCCACCTTTCCAAGGTTGTATTTGCAGAGTGCCATATGAATACGCTTAAAATTCTTATCTACGTAAAAAACAAAACAAAAAACATTTTCTGTCTCTGAACAGCGAAGGTCTATTTTATAAACTTAAACCACTCCATCTTTTAAGCGTATAGCACGCTTATAAGTACCCCTGATTTCAGCTCATCTTGCGCTTAATTGTAGGAGGTTAGGGTTAGACAGATGAATATTGCCGGCAAAGACAAGTGAGACTGGAATAGCCATTTCTGTTTCATTAGCCGTCATCCGTCATTCATACCCGACCCCAGGTGGTGCACTGACTGAGGCTTGAACCCCCGACCCGTTGATCAGAATTCCAACGTTCTAAGAATCAAGCCACGGGCCCATTTTCTTGTCGGTTCATATCGAGAATATTGACATTCGTTGACGAAGGCTCACCGAGCACTAACAGAACTCACACGTATGACTGGCTGATGACGGCTTATAAGCCAGAAAGGGCGATTCCAGTCTCCCTTGTCTTTGCTGGTAATATTCATCCACCTATTCTACTAAAAGTCACTGTGCGGCTGCTGGCGGGGCTCGAGAGTGATCCTCAAGACAAACCGGAACGAATTAGCTCCACTAGCAATCGGTGAGCATTCGTCAACGAAGTTTTAGGTTTAGAGTTAGGATTAGTTCTAGGGGAGATAGCGTACGGTTGTGAGGGTTATGGTTAAAGTTGACACACCAGGGTACGTGCTACTCCGTTGAATTAAGCGCAATTCAACCTCAAGTATGGGTAATACTTATTCTCTTGATCAACAGTTATTTTATCCATAAATTCCAACCACATTATTTCATATACACCCTTCCGGAAAGCATACATTTTTGCTCCTTTATTCATTGGATGTGCACCAAAGCAGACAAATTCATGTCAACTTCATGTCGCAGACGATTCAAAAAAGAAACGTTTTAAGTTGCATCACATTTTTCCAGAAATCTGCACCTACTCATGCATTGGCACACCTCAAATAAGCATCTACAATGGATTACCATGTGCTTTTCTTCCGAAATGTCTATCCAAGTGTTTTCATTTTTTCAGGCGTCACATCCGCTATGTATAGCTGTAGCGAATTTAAAATAGGAAGCCGGTACGAAGGCCTTATATGACTGCCTAAACAGGACGCAGGGAAAGAAACCGCCCACAATACATGTGACTTTGTGACCTAATGGATGTTGAAATTCAACCTTTGGGAGACATTTGGAAAAGCGTAGGCTCTAACATATCAGAAAGCATGGCAGCAACCTACATTAAATCATAAGGGTATTTTATAAGGTTCAGAAAACTAATGGCGTGACAGCCGAAATTACGGTGATACTTGCTCAAAACGTTATTTTTCTTGCCAAACAGCAATCTGTGTGTCTAACATGTTAGGCAGACAGTATTCTCTTACAGTTGATGCGGTACATAATAAATTAGTTACCAAAATTCTGGAATGTCTTTCTAGCTAAGAAAGCTGTAATTAGGCAGGGATTTTTAAATTAATTATGATGCAACATAATCCCAAGACATTTTACTCACTCTAGGGATGCCGAATTTATAGCCAACTTGTTATACCTTACTACTTAATTCATATTATTATTGTACATCGAGTTTTGAAGGAATATAAAAATATCACCTCTTTCACTCACTTTTGGTATCATCCGTCTTTTTCGAAAAAATTATAACTTCTGCTTTGAAAATTTCCAATAATGTGATTTTTTAACGACGTTACATTTTTATTTAAGTAGCATTGTATCTGTAGGTTTATTCAAGCTCGCCTGGAGTTTATAATGGGATACATATCCATTGCAAAATTATAAGGGATTTGCTAGCTACCTTCTTCATAGTGTAAAGGAATTTATGCTTTATCTTAAAAAAATTGCATTTTATAGTTAGAAAATCGTAAACTTATGTCGGACGGCATAAAGGATGCAGTTTATGCGTAAAATGCCTAGTTTTTTTTCCCAGATTGCGACTGTTCCATGTATTAGAAGAGAGGCACGTTCAAAAGTTGGCATCTTGGTACACCATTAATATCTCGCAATTCTATTGCATGCTGTTGAATATTATAGTTGGCCCTAAACACAATGTTCTAAGCGAAATTAATTTTCAGCCTTTCACTTAAAATGTCATGAATTATGCCCCGTACCGTATATTGAAGATCAATTTGAGTCTTCCTCAGAGTTATTTTCGTGAATCTGGCTTTAGCAAGGTAGTTCGGCTTTACCTACCGAATGACAGCATTATGCATAGTTTTCATCTTATCCTCTTTTTGCTGGTTGTCTATCCGGCGAAATCTCATGAGCTCATCCCGGAGCAGTCTGCTGCGTGCCGACCCTCAGTTTGCGGCTGTAGCTTAATTTCTGGCAGCGGCAATAAACGTTAATCGTCTTCTGCCCATTAATTCACTCATCGACGTGGGAGCAAGGAGTTGTGCATTGTGCCTTAAGTGAACCTGATACCCAGACAGTCCACCTGATTCATAGGCCAGAATAATTGGGAGGGTGTTTCTTTGTCTAGAAGTCCCAAGTAAACGCCCAGATTGGACAAATATTTCATCTTCACCAGCATCAAAATTCTAGATGAGCCTAAGTCACTGGTACGTTTGCTGTTGAAAATTTCCCGGATGAAGTCAAGAGGACGGGTGAAAAGCAGCCATTTGATAACTAAAGGTTATAAACTCAGTAGCGTTTTTTTTCCATCGATAGGTGCCAAGGAAATAGAACGAGGAATATCCAGTAACTCAAAGTTAAGGACTAACTGTTCCCGAAATGAAGTGTTTCCTGGTATACAAAAAGCCGTATAGTATAAGGGTGCCTTAAGAGGTAAAAGGAACAACGTATGAAACAATAAATTGTCGATTTATCGATTGAGAAGGCTATTTTTGGACCGTTACTGAAATGTCATTCAATGCGCGGGGACCAGGAAAGATTTGGCCGATGACATCGGACTATGAGGATGTCATTTGTATTTTAGGTGACCCGACGCACACAGTGAGTAATTCTTCAATTATGCGTACGAAAATAAATGATAGCATTTTCTTTTGCCTACCACCTTGAACCCTTCCATATTACATGATAGATTTAGCAGTTGGGTAGATTATTAAACTAGTCTCACTCCAACTAAAGCACAAGACTTGCACAAATTTCTGGTGCGATTATTAGTTTACGGAATCACTAAATGACTCCACTTTAGCGATTATAACTACCAACTGCCAATACCTTATAAACAGTAGAAGATGTTTTTTTGGCAAAAAGCACGGAACTTCCTTTTTAAGTGTCAAGTTTTGCCATACGAACGCTTAAATGCGAGTGCCAACTCCTCGAACGAGATTTTAAGAAACTGTGTCAGTTTAATTTTTTTAAATGCAAGGGGAAATCCGCAACAATTTTGGAATTGCAACGAGCCTTTTTTATCAGTTCATATATCGAATACCACGATTCCATATTAAGGTTGCTCAATAAGCAAATAGGATTCAATCTGTGACTTCTATGCATACTACTACTACTATGCATAATAAGTAGAACTCAAAGTTCTAAATTATTTATTTCAAGAGACCCAAAATAAAGCTCATCCTTTTGGTGTATGCTTTAAGGTCTTGAAAATACTTGTTCATTTCTCGTCCTCATAAATTTACACATGGTCATAGGATAGGTAATTTGTTACTATGTCTCGTCTGACAGAACCTTAAGCGTCTCGAAACAACTTAGTTCATGCTTAGAGCATTGGTCAGCACTCAGAATCTTGAAAGTGAAAATATATTACCCGACCCTGCGCTTGCTGCTTATAGTACCGTTGACTTTGTTTAAGTTCCGTTCGATTTTTACAATTGGAGACATCTTTCAGGGACTATTAGCATTGACTGCTTTTTTGTTAAGGTTGAATCACTTACTAAGACAAAGCGTAGACTACTATGTTTTCAAATCAAAGTCGTTCAAAATGGCTATAGCAAACAAATATTCTACTTGGTTTTGCGCAGGGGGGCTTGACCGACGCCAATTCAAAAGAGAAGTGCCCCTAGGCCATAGCTGAGGTTCAGTAGACGTGTTATTTCATTACACGTTAACCAAATTTATAAAACGTGTTTAATATTAGAAAATATCACTTTATCATGGAGGTAATATTCATTATTGTGCAGCGTAAGCACAAGAAATTTCAGGCACGTCAAGATGGGGGGTTTAAAGAACTTTCTTTCCGGTGGCTACTACTACTACTACCCAAGTTGTATGAATTTGTTTCCATGGATTGTGGATGCCCTTATAGATCCAAGTATACTCCGTACAAAGAAGCTTTCTTCCCACGCCTGAATAATTTTGAACGCTACCCGATGTTACACCTACAGCCGGCTTTAAATCTACAAGCTGGACATAATTGCTGTAAGAAAAATCTTATATTTCTATGTAAGTAAGAAGACATCATACAGGCTCTATATGATTTTGTCGTGGATTTGAACTATATTGTATGCTTTACGAGCGGCATTAATAAATTTGCAGACAGGAATGAATATTTCGTCTGGCTGCTGGCCTGATGGCTTTGGGCCATGGAAACTGCGGGGCATAGATGAAAGTCTTTAGCTTTCATTGTCCGCGCGCGTGACACACGTAAACCGAGGCTTTCATGCCATGCCAGACTTTGTGCCTAATCTCATTACCAATCAATGGAAATGCCCAGACAGTTCATAGGGGCAGGGTTAAGGGAGACATACAGACGTTACTAGCATTCAACAATTTGGGAAATTATTGAAGAGCCGTAAAGGTAGGAGAAATAATACATTAATCCGCAAAATGCTAGCCGAGTGGCAGAAAGCAGAGCGAACATTGAAAGTGATGTGCTATTTTTCTACAATCACTACTGAAAAGTTATTTCTGTGGGAAGAGATCAGGAAATAATAGCCCTTTGGGGCGTCACCAACATACTAGAGGATAGCATTTCCTGTGTATTAATTTTAAGTGATACCTCGATGTAAAAATTTTTGTCGCCTAAGGTCACGCGTGGTATGGGTGGTCCGAAGGGCCATTTCAGGGGGTACTTGTATGCCAGTTGGATCTTTTCTTCCGGAGGAATGCCACTGGTTTGTGTGGTTGAAAGAACCAGGGGTGATTGAGAGGAGGGATAAGGGGGAGTGTTGGCCCCCAAAACGGGCCAGGCGGGAGTTACGCTGGGCCAACACAAGGCCAAGATTAGAGCACGGTATGTGTTAACTGGGCTGCGCAGCCTTTGTGTATATCATAAGAATTGGCACCCATGACGATGTGGTGGCGCGCTTAGGCACAGACTCACGCCACGCCAGTTATTTGCGGCCAAGTCCCGCATCAGATGATTGACCGTTTTGGACAGTGGGCTGCTGACTAGGGGAGGAGCCTGAGTCTCCACGGCATACCGGGCCATTTCAGCATTAGAATCAAGGTAACACGCTGTTATGGTGCACTGAAAAATCGCGGCTTGGACGGCAACCAGCTAACAGGCTGACTCGGTCCTCTTAGGATGAAGCGTCAGGTTGCAATGGCTCCTTCCTAATGAGATCTTTATGACATTGTTACTCACAGTTCCCTTGTTTCTGTGTAAACCGGGTCTACTGTGCAGGGAGCTGGTCGTGTTAGTACGTGCACATGAACTGTTTAATTTTGACAGCCACTGTGCCCACAGTTCGTGTCTAATATTCCAGACTCGGTCTTGACACCGCACCAAAGTCGATGAGGTAAGTAAGGTTGGGGCAGATACTGTGCAAATCCACTATCATTTTAACCTTTTCCCCGCGCAAGTCCCCACTCCTGCGCCATCATGCTCGGGTGCACATGTTAGACATCATCGGAAACGACGGTCGAAGTGAAGAAAGGTAGACATTTTATGTATGGAACAAGGTAATAGGGGAGAAGCGAGAGTTTAAAGATCTTGGGCTGTTTGTGGGATAGCGAATGGCGTTAATGTACAGTAAAGAACATGGCTCATGCAAAATGCTGAAATTTACGAAAGATTGGTAATCACTCGAAAACTGAGAGTAACACATGTTTCAAAGCTTTGAAATATTAATGAGCGACTTTGAGGGAATGTACAACTTAAAGAAAATGTGAAAGGTAATATCACTCGTTGAGAAATACTAACTTTTTAAAAAAGTGACACATTTTGAAACCTGAAAAATCGCTGTAAATGTGACGAATAAATTAAAATGGAAATACAGAAGCATACCATTTTGTATATATATAAAGAAAAATATCCTTTCGTCAAATTTCTTTACGTATTTTCTAGTATTAGATTACAAATATTTTCATATCGTTCTTGAAACACCGGTGAATATTTCACGATTTTCATTATTTTCAATCGATTGGCAATAAATTTAGATCCTGTTCTATTTGTTCACCAAAACCTTTAAATAAACATATTTCTTAAAATCATTTTGGTTGGTCCTTCTAATGGAGATGGTCGTTTGCGTCATAGATTCAATATAAATAAAAACTCATTGTTTAGAGAAAAATAAACATCCACAACAAACGTCGATGATCAAAAAGTACCCGTTTAAAAAGCGTCTAACTTAGATATATCGCTGACGCATATATCCGGACTTTCACATTTTTTCAAGTTTAGGTCAAGCTGCAAATGTCGAAGTTTGATCGGTTTTTTGATTTCGCTGAAAATGAAGGAACTATCTTTTCTCTTTATATTAGAGCCTTCTTTGCTTCATTTTTTTATTTATTGCCCCTCGTATAAGATTGCAAATGCACAACAGAGTATCCGAATATATACTAAGATCTTGTGAAAACTGCTAATCTTCTGTTCCTTGCGTTTTTAAATTATGCCCTATCGGAATCGGCAATAAAGTATCTTGCCACATGCTTGTAATTTAACATAGGTTGCTCTTGACCTCCATCTCCACAGTATCATGTACCTATTTTGTTAACGGTTCCGATTTTTAACCGCAGTGAAACAAAAATACTGGTAAGCAGGTTTATTCCTGCGTTTTGTAACAAAACACGTCAGAAATTTGCACACGACAATTATCAAAGCCAAATTCTTTGCTTGTTTTTGGAACAAAATGCGATTTCTTGCATATTCCTCCACCTGATTTTCATTGAAATTAGATCGAAATTTCCGGTTCCAGATGGGATGCATTTGAAACCTTTCCTACTTATATTAATGTAATTTTGTAGCACAATACACAAAATCTATGGAATTTGACCTGTGCTATTAAATAGCATAGGAAATTCCTTGGATTTCCGGCAACCTCCGATTTCCCCCAAACCCTGCCTGTTTTCCTTCAACATATAAGATTGAACATGTAGTGTTCTTCAGAAAAAGCTTTCTGAGGCTCAAATCCAGTCAACAAACAAAAATACCAAAACCAAATGTATGCTAAACTACTCACTCAAATTTCGATCTCAAATTGCACGAGTTAGATCCTCTACTGTAGATGACTCAGTCCAAAAAGCTTATAAATTTTGAAGCAGAAATCTACCTTACCCGGTATTCGGAAAATTGCCTATGTTACTGCAGACTTATTCTGCTCTTCTGAACTTGTTTTCGTTTTAGAGGAGAGCAACTGAACCTCCAATCCAGACTTGCCCAACATGTAAAATTGCAAATGCAATATATCTGCTTGCTGCCTGCTTGCCGTTTAATAAATATTACGCGATTATCCCACTATAGCTGATGGACTTCGACCCAAATAGTCATAGCAACTTTTGGTCGGCGTCTATAGATCGAGCGATTATTTTTCTGAGGAAATTAAAAAGAAGCAATTCGTAAACTGGAGTATCTACAAGAAAGCACGTAGGGAATGCTGGAGGACCCAGATCCGAATCCCTCGCAACGGCAGCAGAAACATCGGCGAAACACGGGCGTCTGAGCAAGTACCTGGGCTGCCAGTGTGGTGAATTTTGCACCACCAGAGAACGAGCTTGCGAGCAAACAAATTAGTTTTTACAAAGTTGGAGCTTTTATCGATGTTTAAAGGTCAGCTTCGTGCATCTGTTATTTCAGGCCCTAAAAGTAAGTGCTAACGACTGCAGGCAATCCCCATTTTTAAGCGTGTCGATATTCTCCTGACAGTTGCGAATGCAGTACGGCCAAACTGGTCGCCATGTAAGGATCAGTTTAAAATTAAAACAGATGGAAGGATATTTTTGAGCGATACGTTTCCCCTCGTAAGTTAGTGGGAAACTGGATGTGCAAAATATTAACAGTTTGAGCAATATATTAATATTTATGTGGCCACTCTTTTGTGCCTTTATAAACTTAAACCGGTGCCTTATTTTATGCAGAGATGGTGTAAATGACTGTAATATAAACGGAAAATTAGGTTCCTACGTTTTCCACGGATAAATTATCAGTATTAAGAGGAAAGTGAAAAAAAACTGCCCGAAATTGCCATTTTTATCGGTACTTTACTGTGTAAAAACGTAATGTACGTAAAAATCCTTCCGCGGAGTGTCCCAGTAAAACGCTTTTTGGATACTTCACATATTAAAAAAGGTTCTTTAATTGATTGAATACATATCCAAAGTTGAATTCTATTGGGTTATCCTGTTTGAGTAGGTCATCAAATGTGCCCTGAGCGACCATATACCTGAAAAAATACCAGGCCCAGGCTACTTCAGTAAACACCAGCCAGAAAAACATTTACGAGCAGGCACTTGAAAATTATTGAAGACCACAATCCTAATAGAAGCGAACAGGTGAATTCCAAGTAGCAGCTAAGGAAAAGAAGAAGAAGAAGACTGAATCACTGGAACATGGCTTTTATTAACCTGGCCTTTTCGGATTCTCTCTCGAACCCATCATCAGAGTGACAGTGGAAAAAAGGGTGATAGATGCAAAAGGCGAGCAGTACGTACGTACGTAGTTGCCACGCCATCACACGCGTACTACAATTAACAGCTCTTCCGATTATTGCAGAGCGTGGTAATTGATACGATTCTAGCTTGGCCGTCCGCGTCCGAGTCGTTAATGGCCGTGATTTAATCATCCGTGTTGGATGAGGGCTTGATAATGACCCGGAAATTTGGTTCACTGTCATTGGAGGTGTTGGTCACCAACGTCCACCCCACGGGATCCGAACCCCTGTTCAGCCGATGCCTCAACACAGAATATGGGAACGGGAGTTCAATTGCGCTTGGTAATGGGCTGTGGACCTGAGAACCATGACTCGAGCAGCTCGCGGCTCACGCGGTTATCATCTCCTGCGAGGATTTCAGCCTCAAAACTTTAAAATATGGTCGGGTTCCATCGAATGAGCTGCAACCTGATAGCCAGGTCGTTCCACCTCACCGCAGCTGCATGCTCGGCCATTCACGTCCGGAGTAATCTCCCAGTTTCTTCGACGTAGTTGCTTTGTCCACAACTACACCAGCTCCCTGTCGTGGAACTGAGTATTTTGGCCTCAGGACTCGGCGCCTGAGGGGTGCTTCTGGCCTGTGTGCACCGGCAGGACGTCACAGGAATAAAATATTTCATAATCTGACATGCTGATAGGCCGGTCAGTGCCTAATAAATTTAAATAGAATTGTTAGGTGAAATCGTAAACTTGACCATTTTAGGCATATTAATTATGCTTTCTTTTTTTTAAATTTCTTCATAAGTATTTCGGGTGTTGGCTCACGATAAGTTTCAGAGTATCCTTGAAATGGTAGTGAAAAATTTACGTTTTCCTGTGTTTTCTGTCTATTGCCCATAAATTTAGATTCCGTTTTATTTGCTTATCAAAACCTTCAAAATAAGTTATTTCTTAAAGGCATTTACCGAAATAGTGAGTTCTGAGACAGTCTTTCTAATGCAAATGGGCGTTTGGGTCATATTTGTAGACTCACTCAAACATGAAAACTCGTTGCTTAGAAGCCTAAACGCCCACAACATAATTCAGCAATTAATATGATTTAGGTCGACTTAAAAAAGTCTTATATTAAGGTACCTATTTAAAAATACTTGAATTATATATTTCGTTGTTGAATGTCTGCGAACTCACCCGTTTTTAAATATCAAGTTACGGAAAAAATAAGGCGTTTGAGCAGTTTTTCTACTTCGCTAAAAAATAAGGGATACAATGTCTGCTGAAAATGAAAGAACTCACTTATTTCTTTCTTTTTGAGCGTTTTTCGCTATAGTGCTTACTTTTCTGCCCATTTCTCAGATTGCAAACCCACAATCGTGTGGCCGAATATATACTAAGATTAGGTGAAAAAATGGTCCAACTTCTGCCCTTTCCGTTTCAGTTTCCCGTATTCATTAATAGTCAACTACAGACAGATATTATCTGAACGTCTTCCGCGCACGGCGTGACAGAGAAAAATGACGGCATGTGGCGGCTTTCCGTATATATGTTTGTTTACAGTCCCAATTATCGGTTTGCTAAAACGAAATACACTCACACAAGTGTATTACCGAGTTTTTTGGCATCAGTAGTCACAAATTTGCTAAACTGCATTTTTAAAACTAAATCCGTCATTTTTTCCCCGAAAACAACGCAATTTCTGATATCTCCATTTACCTGATTTTTGTGAATGCAAGATCAAATTTTCCGTTCTCAAAAGGTCATATATTTAAAAATGTTCTATCCTATCATGCAATAACGTAGGAAAACTCCTGGAAATTAAGAAACGTCGGATTTGGCCCCATTTTGCCCAGTTTTTCCTTGAATAAACAGACCTGACAGGAACTCCTCTTTAGTAAGCAGTCTTTAGCGCCTGAAATCAGTACAAAAAACACAATTAACAACCTCAAATATGCACCGTACTACCATCTTAAATTTCGAGGAAGACATTACATGAGTTAGGCAATCTACTGTAATTGTAAAATTTGAGCCTACTCAGGCAACATGAATGTTCGCTTAAACAAACTATATTTCCGAATCAACAAAATAGTGTTTATAATAAATATTTGTCTTTTTCATTTACATCAGATAGCTCATTATTAGTTTTGCGCTTTGGTGGATGCGTTCATGCTGGCTTCAGATTTGTAGGTGATTTTTCGTTCAGCAGTTAGGTCTCTTGTGTCACATACTTTAGATGCACACGGAGAGCTTCTTAAGAGGTGGCCTATGATCATCTTTTTTTACATAAGAAGAAACTTAACGTGACAGTCAGCTGCTCTTTAGCCTCACAAAACGTCGCATTCAAACAGTTGAACAGCAGTTCGCGTGCCGGGTATCCTTGAAACGGAGAGTTGCAGAAGGGCTCCTTCAATCAAAATCATGTTGTTGGGTTAAAGCTAGTGAATATTCCTCGTAAGACCTTCCTTAATATGCACAGTTCTTCTTCTGTCTCGCCCGCCGGACTTATTCGCTTGACGCAGTTCGTTAGGCAAAGAAGCAGGCTACGCTTCTAACTCAAAGAAGCGTGACAGTTGCAGTCCTACCATCGCCTCGTTCACGGTTCCGTTCGGTACCATTTTCCATATAAGTTGCTGCCTTGGCTTCTGCTCAGAGAGCAAATTTAAAAAAAAACTAAAAATATCCCTTACTTTCTGCCTACACTTTCCTGCAAATATTGACGAAGACATCACCGTGTCATCTGCCATGGAAGTAGCGCTTTCTGTGAAGTCGTTCAAACGGCCCGGGGTTTTAATCCAGCATGAAACGATCGTTCTGGTGATAATCAACTAAAATTTCGTAATTTTAACCCTCCGACCAAATGCCTGGCTGTTCATAGGCATTTGCATGTAATTTTTACGCTGACGAACGCTCACCAATCGCTAATGGAACTCACTTGTCCCGTTTTGCCCTAGAACGCACTCTCAAACCCCACCGGCAGCAGCTTTGTGGCTAGTAGTTAGTGAGTTTCGTTAGCGATTAGTGAGCGTTCGTCAACGAATGTCAGATTCACTATCTAAGCCGGCAAGACAAGTAAGTCGTGGCTCAGTTGTAGAGCGTTGAACTTCTGTTCAACAGGTCGCGGGTTCGAGCCTCGGGTGGGACACCACCTGGGTTGGGTATGACTGGCTGATGATGTATAATGAACCAGAAATGGCCATTTCCGTCTCCCTTATATTTGTTGGCATTGTTCACATGCGATTCTTCTGCTCATAAATTCGGTTTGCGCCCTCGTTAGATGCAAGAGTCAAATAACTGTTAATCGATTCCCCGCAGAAATAAATTACATCTTTCTCGCAAAATTTGAAAATGGGAAGATGAAAAACAGCTGTGTAGAACTTTTTATGGTGCTCTGAATTTTCAACTCTAGTCTCCTCGTGGTTTTGATGTCCTGTACTTTCAGCTACGCATTTACAAGTTAACTTTTCGTTCTAACTGGTTCAAGGGACTCTGCAAAAGGGTGTCCTCCTCTTTCAACATATAATTGATTTGGGCAATTTTAGGCTTTCAAATTCATACATTCATTTTTTTCCTTTCCAATTTCAAAAACGTTAAGGCAAACTTCGAGAAACTTGGTGTGAGTACTCATTTTGGTAGAATTTTGACTCCTGGCCGTTTTTGAGGGATAGGAGAAGCAGAACGCATTTAGTGCATCGTTAAATGTAATTTTACTCTTTGTTATTTAAATTATAATGGGTTAGCCTTGCGTGTAACACATCGAATTTTGAGCATCTTATAAGTCGGTTAAAAATCAGCCTTAAAAAGATGTTTTCCGCATTAATTTTCTCGTCTTTTTACCACTTCCTCCACCGTTGAGACGACTTTGATCTTTATGTTGTTTAAGTAAGCAACTTTCATCCTAGTAATGAGCAGATTTATTGAAAAGGAGGGAATGACTCACCAAAAGCTCGTCTTTCCGCTGATGCTCCCGCAGGTAATGGTGAGGTGGAGTGCTATTTCTGGTAAGTCATTAAGTGATGCGCAAAAAGTAAAAACTATTTCAAAAACATTTTATCTAAATATATCTATTTAGGGCTAATGCATATAGGAATCCATCTTTATCCAGCTCTCGGGAAATCAGACAAATCAGTGGATTAACGCGTGCCCAATTATGGATATAATTTTTTGTACTTCTTTGGCGTAGGCAGGTTTGTGGTGATTGAATAAAATAGTTTTACTTCTTTCTGAGTCAGCCCTTGAGTAAAGTAGCTAAATTCCTTCTATTTTTGTCCATACACTACCTGCCCTTTAGTAGATTAAAAAAATCCATGCATGCTCGACGAATTCGTTATATCATTTCCACTGTTTAGGAAAGACTTTTATGCATAATTACGTTATTACCGCGTTTTACTGAGCTATTCGAAATTCTAATCCGCGCTCGTCAAAGATTGCGAGATTACCCAAAATAGGCTACGGCATTCCCCATGGGAGTAGTCGGTAGAAAAAAAATATGTATCAATTATTATACAGTCTTGATGCTGAAACCCAAAGCGAACGTGAAATTCGACCTTTCATTTTACTCAGGCTTGGAGTAAACGCAGTGATTCCTTTTCACACTTGAACGGCCCTTGGCCATCTGCTTCGACTGCTGGTCCGGTTAACGTCTCACACTGACCATGATGTAGCAAGGAATATTCAGTAACCGAAAAGTGCTGTCGATGCAGATAAAAGATCGCGATGGCAGTTGCTGATATATGAGTCCTCGTAGGGTATGGTATTACCAAATTCACCAGAACATTCAATCCAGAGTTTAAAGGTAATTGAATGCAGCATTCAAACAGCGAGAAATCGGTTTAAACCTTGTCGTCTGTGAAAAGTACTATTCAAGGTCATCCAGTATTGGTGCCCCCAGATATATCTCGCTGATAGGCTGAAGTCCCCTTGATCGCTCTTCGCTGTCGCTAAGGCGACGTGGGTGATAATTGTGACGGGGGCGCTCGAAGTGGTCTCACTGACAGTAAGGTTGAGAGGATCGGTAGTCATCGTCACCGTCCTCGGAAGGTGGTGGTGGTCGTCGTCATCGTCCTGAATGTCGTTGGAGTTGGTATAGGGGGTAATGATGAACGCTTTTTCGGAGGTGGCAGTTGCATCTGTTAGATTGCTGTTGCATTGGGTTACAATATGTCCGATGGGGCTGATCCGTGTGTGCGGTGAATGCTCGTGATAACCTAGCATGTTAGAGGACGTACTGCGGCACACGTAGACGGGTACGCTGGCCTGTCAACCAATGCGCCCACTGCCGCATCAGACCGGACGGTGGTATGATTTTGAGGGTGGGGAGAGAGTGAGGTCGACGGCTCAGCACATTTTCTCCCTGTAAACAATCTGACGAGCTTGAAACTATCACGATGCGCTAAAAGCCGTGGCTAGGAAGGTTGCCAACTGACGGGATGACTCGGACCGCGTTGTCAACCCAGTGCGATCGCTTGTGCGCAACGGATGACTGGCGGAATGAGAGTCAGGATGCAATGACTCCTTCTTAATGTGGCCTTTATGACACTGCCACTCAGCTAGAATCTGAGTCTACTCTCCCTGTGTTGTTGTGTTCCTTTTTTTTGTTGGACCACAGTGCGCAGGCCTGCGCTCCATTCCATCTCCTGTTTTCTTGACACCTGTTCCAGGTGGATGAGTGGAACGCAGAGTGAGGTGTATGCAGTACAAGGCTACCATCACTGTAATCCAGCACAAGTCAACGTTCCTACAACACACTCCTATGGAGCATACAGCGGACATCGTTGAACTACGGAGCGAGTCAAACTTGCGAGATCCTTTTGGCTTTGACAGCGGCGGTCCGATTGAATTCGTAGATCGTTGTTCCAGTATTCCCTGCTTTGCTCCAGGCCTTTCAATCCCTGGGTGGTATCTTCTCAGGTCGCCTGAGTGATTTGTAAATCTTTAATAGAGAGAGTTCTGTTGGCTAGTATTGTATCGTCGTTTTTTTCCTCCTTGTCAGGGAGCCCCGTAGCGGCATCTCAGGAGAATTGTTGCTTGAGTGATTGCTCGTTGTGGCCGCTCCATCGCAGCTGCAGTTGCCTTGACATCACATGGATGCCAGAGATGTCCGATGAGTACTTCTGGATGTCAGACGCCATGCATGCGATTTATCTCATGCCCAACAATGTCATTCTTTAGAAACTGCAGCTGCAGTTGCCTTGGCATGACATGGATGCCAGGGATGTACGATGAGTACTTCTGGATGTCAGACGCCATGCATGCGATTTATCTCATGCCCAACAATGTCATTCTTTAGAAACTGCAGCTCTTGTTGCCTTGGCATGACATGGATGCCAGAGATGTCCGATGAGTACTTCTGGATGTCAGACGCCATGCATGCGATTTATCTCATGCCCAACAATGTCATTCTTTAGAAACTGCAGCTGCAGTTGCCTTGGCATGACATGGATGCCAGGGATGTACGATGAGTACTTCTGGATGTCAGACGCCATGCATGCGATTTATCTCATGCCCAACAATGTCATTCTTTAGAAACTGCAGCTGCAGTTGCCTTGGCATGACATGGATGCCAGGGATGTACGATGAGTACTTCTGGATGTCAGACGCCATGCATGCGATTTATCTCATGCCCAACAATGTCATTCTTTAGAAACTGCAGCTGCAGTTGCCTTGGCATGACATGGATGCCAGGGATGTACGATGAGTACTTCTGGATGTCAGACGCCATGCATGCGATTTATCTCATGCCCAACAATGTCATTCTTTAGAAAACTGCAGCTGCAGTTGCCTTGGCATGACATGGATGCCAGGGATGTACGATGAGTACTTCTGGATGTCAGACGCCATGCATGCGATTTATCTCATGCCCAACAATGTCATTCTTTAGAAACTGCAGCTGCAGTTGCCTTGGCATGACATGGATGCCAGGGATGTACGATGAGTACTTCTGGATGTCAGACGCCATGCATGCGATTTATCTCATGCCCAACAATGTCATTCTTTAGAAACTGCAGCTGCAGTTGCCTTGGTATGACATGGATGCCAGGGATGTACGATGAGTACTTCTGGATGTCAGACGCCATGCATGCGATTTATCTCATGCCCAACAATGTCATTCTTTAGAAACTGCAGCTGCAGTTGCCTTGGCATGACATGGATGCCAGGGATGTACGATGAGTACTTCTGGATGTCAGACGCCATGCATGCGATTTATCTCATGCCCAACAATGTCATTCTTTAGAAACTGCAGCTGCAGTTGCCTTGGCATGACATGGATGCCAGGGATGTACGATGAGTACTTCTGGATGTCAGACGCCATGCATGCGATTTATCTCATGCCCAACAATGTCATTCTTTAGAAACTGCAGCTGCAGTTGCCTTGGCATGACATGGATGCCAGGGATGTACGATGAGTACTTCTGGATGTCAGACGCCATGCATGCGATTTATCTCATGCCCAACAATGTCATTCTTTAGAAACTGCAGCTGCAGTTGCCTTGGCATGACATGGATGCCAGGGATGTACGATGAGTACTTCTGGATGTCAGACGCCATGCATGCGATTTATCTCATGCCCAACAATGTCATTCTTTAGAAACTGCAGCTGCAGTTGCCTTGGCATGACATGGATGCCAGGGATGTACGATGAGTACTTCTGGATGTCAGACGCCATGCATGCGATTTATCTCATGCCCAACAATGTCATTCTTTAGAAACTGCAGCTGCAGTTGCCTTGGCATGACATGGATGCCAGGGATGTACGATGAGTACTTCTGGATGTCAGACGCCATGCATGCGATTTTATCTCATGCCCAACAATGTCATTCTTTAGAAACTGCAGCTGCAGTTGCCTTGGCATGACATGGATGCCAGGGATGTACGATGAGTACTTCTGGATGTCAGACGCCATGCATGCGATTTATCTCATGCCCAACAATGTCATTCTTTAGAAACTGCAGCTGCAGTTGCCTTGGCATGACATGGATGGCAGAGATGTACGATGAGTACTTCTGGATGTCAGACGCCATGCATGCGATTTATCTCATGCCCAACAATGTCATTCTTTAGAAAACTGCAGCTGCAGTTGCCTTGGCATGACATGGATGCCAGGGATGTACGATGAGTACTTCTGGATGTCAGACGCCATGCATGCGATTTATCTCATGCCCAACAATGTCATTCTTTAGAAACTGCAGCTGCAGTTGCCTTGGCATGACATGGATGCCAGGGATGTACGATGAGTACTTCTGGATGTCAGACGCCATGCATGCAATTTATCTCATGCCCAACAATGTCATTCTTTAGAAAATGCAGCTGCAGTTGCCTTGGCATGACATGAATGCCAGAGATGTACGATGAGTACTTCTGGATGTCAGACGCCATGCATGCGATTTATCTCATGCCCAACTATGTCATTCTTTAGAAACTACAGATCCAGTAGTGGCTGTTCCTCTTCGACTATGCTGGATATCAAAATAGTTCTTCTGTTACAAATAATTTGCAAATTCATTCTATTCTCTTCATTTCTACTGACAGATTATTATAATCTTTAAGGTTTGTTTGGTGTTCTCGTCATCCTGTTGTGAGGAACATGTGAGTTTTCGATCGTTTCCTGTATTATTTTAATTAATCCTCAACTATGCATTTTATTTGATTACTTCAATGCAAATAGATGTTCAGAACAATGCTATGCTACTTCTTTCGCATCCGCTTCTACGATAGTACAAAGTTTCACAAATACAAATACAACTCAAACCGTCGAGCGTCCGAAAGCTCGCTACGCAAGTTATATATTTCAAGAACTGTTCTATTTTGAAGATCTTTATAGCCAAAAAGTAATTAAACCATCCTTTTCAATCAATCAATATAGTACCCTGGAAACGCAAAGGCATACGATATTTTAACCGTCAGTTTAAGACGACGTCCACCGTATGCTCCCCAGCGTGATAATGCAGGGACGGTTACTTCCGTGTTTATTAGTTTTTAGTGATAGCAAACTTGCGCTTCAGCTACCGCAATCTCTCCCCTCCCCCCTCCTGAGCCCGGTGTCATGACAAGGTCAAAAATACCGGAGGCGGGAGAGAGCGCAAGTGGTTGGGGCGGCCGGAGCCGTCCCTTAGCGTCCCAGCAAACCTGGCTTGGATCCCAAGTAGTGGGAATGCCATAAAGGCAACATTAAGAAGGAACCATTTCAGCCTCACTCTCAGTTAATCTGTCAGCCACTTCACACAAACACACACTGGGCTGGCCGCACGATCCGAATTATCTCGTCAGTTGCCAACCTTCCATGCCACGGCTTTTAACGCAATGTGATCGTTTCAAGCGCGTCAGATTGTTTATGGTGAGGAAAATGTGCTGAGCCGTTGACCTCACTCTCTATTCCCAGACCCCAGCCACCGTCCGAAGCCAGTCAGTGAACTGGTGCGGGGAATGGGTGCAGCTGCTGATGACCTCGTCTACGCGTACCATGTACACGACCTTGTCCCCAAACACAAGCCCCAGGATTTCACATACCAGAGGGTGAGTGGCTCACATTTCACATGTGTAGAAGTACCAGAGGCCAAATTAAGGAGTCATCGCAGCCTGACTCAGGCCACCAGTCGGTCACTCAGCTCAACACACATTGGAATGACTGCAAACGCATACACTAACGTTTCAAAGGCACTTTGCAACTTACTAGACCTCGTAGACCTCTCTAACCCAGCAAACAATGCTAACCCAAAAGAACATAATGGATACCGTTAAAATAAGGGTAAGAATTGAGGGTTAGGGTTAAGTCAGTGTGTGGATAAGTTTGGATACGTAGGAGTGTGTTACAGCCTGATTGAATGCGAAAAAACCAAATTAATTGACCGATGACGGTGGATATATAATTTGCTCTTTTATTGCCAACTCGTTACCACCCGTTTTCGTCCTTTAAACTGCCCATATCCCTATTGCTACCGTTCCCGTATTTCACGTTAATTGTGGCCTTAAGGGCATTCGTAGCCGCTCTAGGGGCTCTTACGAGCAGTCTTTGCTGACTTCCTCGTTGCCGAAGAAAATTGTAAGCTTATGACTGCGTCTGCGGATTATATTCCAGTTTTTGGGCGTTAACAAGCCTCTCAAAATGTGACATTGGAAAATATTTTATTGCTGACAAGTCTTCGCGCCAAAAAATTACATAAAATCGTCTTTTCTCAGATCAAGCACATCTCTAACGATGCCACTGCGAAAACCTCCCACACAGGTTCTGCTAAACATTAAATAATTTATTGGTCGCTTCGCTGCATATGACACTTAGTATCCGATGATATTAGGCCGGAGGATTTCGAAAAAAATGATTTGTTAAACATTGCTGTGATTATGCTATTTTTGTATTGAGTTGTTTGGAGGAGGACAGGCATCATGGCATAAGGTTTCGCGTGTTGGATGTTTAGGTTTATCAGAAAAAAACTGCTTTTTAAACCAACCTGCTGTTCTTCTAGTGCTTTTGTATTTTATTTAACTCAAAGTCCCTGGGTACTAACTGAGTGTTTTTGTTCGATGTACCGCAGCAACTTTTAAGCTTTTTGCGTAGTTCACGGTGTTTTTGCTTCACGACTGTAACTTCGAGCCTGACAGAAGAGGGTGGAAGTTACGTCTTGATGCAATTCGTGGAAATGGAAAGGACGCAAATAGACACGCTGCCAATCATGGTTATGCCAAACTATCCCTTCATCAAGCCAAAATCTAATCATTACCTACTCAGATTTCAAAGTTCCACTGTGCATTGGTAAGCTCACGTCAAAAGCCAGAAACACCACCCGCATTAGGCAGATTGAGACCAGGGCTTTTACGGTAATCCAGTTGTCATCATGGTGATCATTTTTGAGTGGGTGGATACAAATGTAGTTGCACTGAGGTGTGTCAAACTCCGCGAATCAAATTAAAGTATGTGACTTAGCTGATTAAATATTCCTAAATAAGCGAAAAATCCTCAACTCATCTGAAACTTGTGCGCACTCATCCATCAAAACGCCAAACTAATAATAAGCGATCTTCAAGTAAGTGAAGATGTCAAATAAATATTGCAAGTACCATTTCCTTGATTGGGAAAAATAGTTCGCTTAAGAGAAAATTCGTGTTATCTCAGTAGAAAAACGTTTTTGAAGTACATAATATCAATCAGTACAAATAACTGATTAGATAAAATGTTATAAGCACACCAACGTTTAAAAAAATATTTTTTTACATATATTTTCATTACATATACGCTCATAATTATTGGTGCATGAAGTTTGGTACAAAGCCAAGTGTATTATGTCCGGTCATGTGTTACAAAGGTTTTATGTGAGAAATGTATATACTTTTCCCGTTTTTTATAATGTCTGAGACTTTGTTGCTGAAAGTAAAGAGGGTTGTGATTGCGTGCACAGACGGATACTTCATAAGAATATAATGTTTCATAAAGTCAGGTCGGTTCATGGCTATTTTAGTTTTAATAGAGTTTGGCAGATGCAACCATATGCGAACCATTTTGTGTATATTAAGACAAATATTTTTCCGTCAAATTTATGTGCGGTTTTTCTGACGGTGGAGTTGAGTTGCGTTTCGGAGTGTACTTGAAGTATTAAAAATACATTTCACTTTTTAATGCTTTCAAAAGCTTGTCCGTCAAGATATTTCTGGGTAGTATTACTGAATTAGCGTGTGTTTGGCTTCTTTTTCTGGTAAATGGTCACTTGGATCACATTTAACGACCCACGCAAACATGAAACCTCAATTCCCAAAAATGAACGTCCACCCCGTCGAATATACTATCGATAAATTCACAAACTTTCATTTATAATTTACCTATTTAAGCAGTGTTTTAATATGGCATTCCGCGGAATAATTTTTGCGTACATTGCGTTTTTATACAGTAAAAATGGCACCTCCGACCTGTTTTTTCACTTTACTGAAAAATAGTGATAATTTATTCCTGGACTTAGTTTTCTGTTTATATTTCAGCTATTTTCGCTAGTTTTGCATAGAGTTAGGCTCCGATATACGAGTATGCATCCACAGAAAGTAAACATATTGATACTGGAATATTGTTCAAACTGTTAATATTCTGCACATTCAATTTCTCCATAAGGTACGAGCAGAAATTAAACCACCGACAAGCGTTGCAGAAATAAAAGTTTCCATAGAGTAAAATGCTTACAGACCAGTTAGTGGCTACTAAATTCGAACAGAATTGGTAGATGTAATCGCAAGCATTAAATTTTGAGCATGCTAAGAGAACCTTTCTTGCGTCAATAATGCGTGCGGTTTTTACTGACGAAGGGTGACGTTAAGTTATGCTTAAGAAGTTTAACTGATGAAGTAAATTAAACGACATTTTTTGAAATCGGTCAAGCGAATAAGGTAAATGTACGACGTTTTACTGTCAAGCGAAATTCTAAAATGCATTTTCGAATTGAAAAAAATACTTAAGTGTATTATGGGGTACAGGTGGAAGCATATTGACAGCACAAGTTCTAGTCAAAAGGCCAGACACGTTTTTCGCTAGTATTCTGCCGCGGCTTGACCCAGCTGCGAGGATACGGTTCACTACTGGGTCCCTCAGCGTTCCCTGCGTGTTTTCTCGTAGGTACTTTGGTTTAGAACTTGCTGCTTTTTAATTTCCTCATAAATCAATCGCTAACTTGGAATCTACGCCTAAAGACCGTCAAATAGACTGATTTACTCCAAGTTGGCGATGGGTTTCTGAGGAAATTAGAAAGCAGCAATACAGTTGAAAAATTTGTTATCTTGCAACCTAATTCCAAGAGAGTTCCTCCACTTCAACATGACAGCTTTTTAACAAGCCTCTTTCTCGCCGCCTGAGAAAAACAACAGCAAAGACTGCTTTATTAGTTTGCTTTTTTCTCACTAGTTTCTGATGCCCTCATAAATGCAAATATAGTTTATGGAAAATATTACAATATTCGCTCTCATACTCGTTTGGTATCAAATTACCTCTTCTCTGGTGATTATACTTGAAGAAAGTGTAGCTTTTGGTTTTAAAAACTTTCCCATTCCTGAATACGTTTGACGCCGACCTGTCTTTGCACATGCATTTAATATTTCCAAACTACATACTGTAAGCATTCCCTGTAAGGAAAATCCCATAGCTCTTACGCTGTGAGTAAGACGTCACATACAACTCCGAAAATTTTGCATTGGATGTTGTGCTGGTTGTATATATAATATATATATATAGAACGTATTCAACTTCAAATATATATATATAATTAAATGTGCCCACGTGATGCTCTATGAATGGGCGTTTCAAGGTCTCGAGAAATCTTTTAATTATAAGCTTCTTAAAATCACAAGGCACACTTTGTTCACATATTAGCTTTGAAGAAGACGGACTTTTTCACCAAAAAAGAATATTCTTATGTGTTGTTTTCTATACAAATCAGTTCAATTTTAAGGGCATTGAAAAGCATTCAGAAAAAGCCCAGTAATTAAGTTGTTGTTTTTTTTTCTAGAGCGTTAATTTTGATGGATGGACCATTCACCGATCGTTTACGGGACTCGCTCGTCCCGTTGGGCCTTGGGGCTTATTTTCGCGCCCCACCAGCAACCGCAATGGGGCTAATAGTAAAGGTAGATAAGCATTACCGACAAAGATAAAGGATAATGGAATAGCCGTTTCTGAATTATTAAGCTTCATCAGCCAACCATACCCAACACCAAGTGGCGCAACACCCAAGGATCGAACACATGACCCGTTGATAAGACGTCAAACTCGCTAAAAATTGAGTTTGGGATTAGGCTGCATGATAACAAATTTCACAACTATGCATAACTTATTTATTTTCGAATCTTGGTTGACATTTAACAAGCTAGGTAATCTACTGTATATGCCCAAAATAGCTAATTGCAGTTTCCGTTATCATGCCAACTCAGCCATGTCTCATGAGAGGAGTGCTAAGTTATCTATTTTGGGCAACAGGGAAGGATCGCGCATTGTAATAAAAGGACATAAGAGTGTACTAGGGAGGGAGAGAGAGCGATAGAGAGCACTGTAGTTAGTGAACCGTGCACACCATGAAGAAGTAGGCTGAGATCATTTGCCATAATGCAGCAGTCCAACTTCTACATTTGATTTTATTGAAGTTCCCTATTTTTGTATCTGCATCTGTTATTGAACTCACTCCGAGAATACGTACTTGATCAGTAATCGATAACCGCGCAATGCACTACGGATCCATGTCGCTTCGGCCGGTGGTCGGAATATTCTATCACATGTGACTGACCTGTACACTGGTCTATTCTGCTTACAGGGTGGGACGGAATATTTCCAGAAGAACATTAAGAAAATTGGAATGACTATTGCTGGCTTATTAACCGTCTTCAGTCAGTCATACCCAAACTCAGGTGTTGCGTCACCCGAGGCTCGAACCCGTGACCTTTTGAGTAGAAGTCTAACACTAAACACCGGGCCTCGGATGGCGCGACACCCCTGGAATTGGGAAGAGCTGGCTGATGACGGCTAATAGACCAGAAAGGGCCACTCCAGTCTCCTTAGTCTTTGTCGGTAATGTTCTACTACCTTTAAGATTAGCCACTCTGTGGCTATTAGTGGGGCTCGAGAATGAACCCCTAGGCAGAATGGGATGAGTGCGTCCCATAACCGATCGGTGAGCGCCTACCAACCAGCTAATATTTCCGTTCCAGTCTTAGCACACCCTTTGGTCCTAGCGTTTTTCCTGCTAGACTCAATGATTTATATCGTCAAAATGCTAGTTAAAGGACTACCGAATAGTGGTGGTTAGCAGACATGTTGATGTCTTTTTCGTTTCAATTTCCCTATACCGTATGTATCACCGGAGTAAAATGTTGTCTTCTGTGGCCCTGACTGTTACGGCGGAAATCTGCGAGTTCACCGACTGAGGATCTTCAAAAGCCGTTAGTGAGGAAAAGGCCTTTGTGGAAGGTGCAGGCTGGATGCGTTTTTCCTCTTGAATAGTTGGGTTTGTAACAAAACAAAGAAGGGCCATCTTTCGGTTTAAAACAGTTTCTACCTATGCAATTTTTTGAGAACATGCAGTATTCATTCGAAGCGTCGTATCTGTGTGTTTATGAGTTCACCGCGTGAAGTGTAAAAAACAGCTCACATCCATTGGAGACTTTTAGGAACACTAGATGGTATCTTCTTGATGCTATTCTTTACACCGAAAGCATGCAGTTTGTGGACTGGAAATCCTAAACACAAATGCAACGACGGATTGAACTCGAAACTATTTGGACATTGAAAATGTTGTTGAAAACCTAAATATAACGTTTCTTTGAGTATAAAATTTGAAAACGGGATTTTTTGCCAAATGACTACATGGAACTCAAAATAAAATAATTCGCACTACTCAGCCAGTTGTTTATCGAGTGTGGCTTTTGCGGGCGGTCGCATTGACGTGCATTCGAAACCTGCTATCCTGGCGTGCCTTAAACACCTTGGGACCATGCTGCAGGATAAAAATCATAAAATCCCGCCTAAAAAATCCTTGTTAATCGAAAATATTTTTCAGCATTTTTCGTAACATTGCATGAGATCGGTCACTGGCTGCACATTGCCCTCAGGCTTGTGCACTCGGTTGCCAAGTGAAGCCCTAAAATTTCCGTAGAAAGCCTGTCTCCACACTATAATGAAAAACTAAGGACTGTCACTTCGTGGTCTACGCGACTGATCTTTTTAGTTCAACGTTCCTGCAGTCAAACACAATGGCCCGTTGCTGTCATAAAGTGAAAACTGACATCATTTATGCGGACTGGTTAGCCATATACATATGAACATCTGATTTTACGTATTCTAATCCTCTATCGACAGAGGAAGAGTTTTAAGTGGGCTTAGTATTAGACTTGAATTCTAAAATAAAACAATGAGCATAGGTTTTACAGCTGGGGTTTGGCTGTGTCTGACTGATGAAAGCTAATAATCCAGAAACTGTTGTTTTTATTGATAACACTTCTTCATGATACGAAACAGAAATACTATTCATGTGACTCAATTATGCAAAAGTTGGCGGCCTCGGTTGGATTTTAACCCATAACAGCAAAGCCGGGCTTAAGTATGGCAACGCTCCCAACCAACTGAGCTAGGATGCCTCACATGGAGTCATCACTTTAATCACGCTGGCCTCAGCTTACCCGCCCAGTGGAACAGAATGACGGGTAGATACAGTGCATGTCTACTCTCACTTTAATCCAGCATAAGTCACCGTCCCGACATCCCCCTGATGTGGAGCATTTGATGGACATCGTTGGACTATGACGAGCGAACTGTCGGATGTGTGTTGGTGCTCCTGGGACTGGTTTGCTAGGCTCCGTGTGATGGTTTCACAAGTGACCGACCAGGCCATTGCGTGATGTGCGTTGCAGTGTTGGCAACATAGATCGGAAGCTGCAGAGTCGGTTATGTTAGTAATATTGCTAGTATTGACCGCACACTGGTGGATGGGGAGTTGGCGCTGCTGGAAGTGAAAGAATTGTCGAGTATGCATGGTGCACTTGGTGTGTCTTTACTGTGCTCAACGCCGCTGCCTTATATACGAATGATGAACAGTGTGGATAGTGAAGTCAGATGCGCCGTCCTCGTGCAGTGAAAGGTTGGTGAACGGTGGAGGTCGATGACGTTGACAGTGGCGGCAGGGTATTTAGATTACGATCACCGATGGCCGCGCTTCTGGTGGTGCCGTGCAGGTTGGGTGGCCGCCGTGCAGGTTGGGTGCGTTTATGAAGGCAGCAGTTGGAGTTGAAGATTTGTTGTTGTATCTCTGCGGAGTTTTTCCACGAGGCCGATCTGTATGCTGAGTGCTCGATTGGGCATGTTGGAGCGGGTTGGGTGTTGACGTTGTGGATCGATGGTGCTGGAGCCTTGCAAGCCGCTCCTTTTGCCTTCCGAAGTGGCGAGCCTTTGGCCTCGTCGATTGCTGCTCCTGCCTTCAGAGCTCTTCTCCAGGCCGGCTGATCCTGGACGAGGCCGTCCCAGGTCTCCGGCTTGATATTTTACTGTTCGTATAGATCCCTCAAATCGAGCTTTTTACTCCCCGAAACTTTGAAGTTGCACTTGCCACCTGTCGTGGTGACGTTTTAAAAATGTTAAACCAGACGCTTAGGAATAAGAGACGAATGAAGCTCTTGTTGATGCAAAACAGAAGTCTGGTTGTAGGTAGGACGTGCGCTAAGCACGGAAGGCAGTACAAGCGGGAATTCGTAAAATACACGGTGGGATATAGACCGTTAGAGGAATGTTATAGGCTGAAGGGTGGCCAGACAGCACTAAGGAGGTCTGAACGTGCCTCTGTGACCTTGAACGTTCGCTTGTCACGTGTGCGGTCAGAAATTAACTCGCCAAAACAGGCTCCCGCAGGTGGTATACAATCTTTCCGCCACCGCCGAAACTACGTAGCTCACCATAATGCCCACCTTGGGAGTTTTTAGCTGGCGGAAGGCAAAATACTGGAGAAGTGAGACACCAGCAGTTTGCGAAGAAGAAGAAGAAGACGTGATCACTTTGGGACAATAATTTGATTCGCTTAACTTTTCGGATTCCAGCTTGAACCCGTCTTTAGAGATAGCATCAGATACAGGTGACTACAGTTTTTCTGCCAGCGATCGCATCTAATTCTTCTCAATTACTTTTAAGGCCTCACATTTTCGCTTGTATCGACATCAACAGTTTTTCAGCCGTTGGGGTATCCAGTCTTGACCACGAAGAGCATGCGAGCACCAATTAATCGGTACGACACGGTAACCACGCCAGCATCCTATTTTTGTTCTTGTGGGCTGTGGGCCAGGCAGTTATGCCATTCTACTGCATGAGAAATTCGAGCCAAATACCCCCTATTGAGAAAAACCTGATATGTTGTGGGATGGTAGGTCGTGTGTGACACACCAGACGACAGTTAGACCGTCTTAGTCTGACGATGACCACCGTATGCGTCCCAGCATGGTGGTGCAGGTATGGCGATTTGCGCGTGAATTAGTTTTAAGTGACTTGCACTGCATCTACCGCACTCTCTCTTCCCTTACCCGCCTGTGCCCGGTGTCAAGACAGAGTCAAGAAGACCGGACGCAGGGTCGGACGCAGGTGGCTGGCGCGTTCGGAGACGCTCCTGGCCGTGCCACCACGTATGAATCGGAGCCATAAATGACAAGCGCGGCGGGTGTGGCGTGAGCCTGCACCTACGCGTGCCACCATGCCCCCTTCCCCCATGTTAGGCATTTGTTATGGGAGCTCAGCCCAAATAACGTCTCCTGCACCCTGATTTGACCCCGTGTTAGTCCAGCACATCTACCACGAAGCCCGTTTAAGGGACACGGCCCACCCAGACATGCTGTTTAGTACTGCCATTCACTTGTGCCGAATCCCCACATCCGTTGTCTGGCCAGCTCGGCCTATGAACTAATGACTGGTATAGGGAAGAGAGACAGAGAGAAGTTAACAACACCAAGCGCTTACTCCTCACTATAAACGATCTGGTGCGCATAAAAATAGCCTGGTGCGCCAAATCCGTAGCTTGGAAGGCTGCAAACTGACGTGCTAACTCGGTTTTCTTCTCAGGACGGAGAATAAGGTTGAAAGGGCTCCTTCTAGACGTGGCCTCTATGGCACTCCCACTCAATTAGGATCCGAGTCGCCCTCTGTTTATGGTCTGTTAAACCCTGATCCACTATGCACGGGCCAGACGTGTGTCTGGCACGCGCATACAGGCTCATTAAACTTGTCAGTCACTGCGATTGATCCCGCCTCCGGTCTTCTTGATATTGGGATGGATGAGGCGGGCGAGAGAGCGACAAACGCAGTGCAATTTTGCGATCACTATAACTGACTGACATGGACTTTGCAAACTGTTGGAATGTACACTTTTCCAGCTGGCAGCAGCTCGGTTTGGGGCGAAGGCCTACCAAATGATTTGTCAGCAGAAGAGTGAGCAGTATTCAACGTGCCGACAGGGTGTCTGAGGAACTTGTGTAACTATGGTGAGGCAATATACCGCGCGCTACGGTGTATAAATTTTAACGAACACCATTCAGCGTTCTACTTGCACCCAGTGCGTGTCTGCGCCTGTTAGCTTATTGGTTGGCGGTTTAGGAGTAGGTCTGAAGTTTATTTTGTGCGCCAACTTGGGTGATTCGGACTAACGCGCCCGAGTGGCGGAATAGCCTTGGTGCTGTTTACACTATCAGTGTAGGCCAATGCTCACACACACACGGCAGTTCGACCGTCGATTTCGACGAGGTCCACCGTATGCTCCACACCAGGTGGTGCAGGGACGGTGACTTGCGCGTGAATTAGTTTTAAGTGATAGTAGCCTTGCGCTGCAGCTACCGCACTCTCTCCTCCTCCCCACCTGAGCCCGGTGTCAAGACAGAGTCAAGAAGACCGGAGATGGGAGAGGGCGCAGGTGGCTGGCGCGGCCGGAGCCGCCCCTGGGCGTGCCACCACACCTGGCTCGGATCCCACGGAGTGGAAGTGTCATAAAGGCTACATTAAGAAGGAGCCATTGCAACCTGACTCTCAGTCCGCCAGTCAGCCACTCCACACAAAACACATTGGGCTGACCTCGCGGTCCGAGTTATCCCGTCAGTTGGCAACCTTCCAAGCCACGGCTTTTAGCGCACCGTGATAGTTTCAAGCGCGTCAGATTGTTTATAGTGAGGAAAAATGCGCTGAGCTGTCGACCTC
>WEDG01000935.1:0-22418 GCA_017591395.1 Schistocephalus solidus | reverse complement strand
TTTAATCCTAAAATATATTGGGAGCGCCCAGCACATATGGTTATTATATACAATTAAAACTGGCGAATCATAGTGCCTGTGTGGGAGTTGGTAGAGTGCTGCATAACGATCAAAGTCGACGCAAGTTCAAGCCTTTGCTTTTGCATGGTCTAGATGGCTATAGTTGACTGATAATGACTTAAAAGTCAGAAAAGACCCAACCCAGTCTCAAACGTTTCTGTTGGCAATACGATTTTTATTTTACAAGCCAGACTTAATCCGCGCCATAGGCCCCAGATCAGAGCCCCTAGGCACAACTGGGCGATTTATTCAAAGAATATATTTGGGAGCACTCCAGCACATATGGTTAATATATACAATTTAAAATGCCGAATCATAATGCTCGTGTGGGAGTTGGTAGAGCGTTGTGTAACAATCTAAGTCGTTGCAAGGTCGAGCCTCGTACACTGCATGTCTAGGATTGGCTTTGGCTGACTGATAATGACTATTAATTGAAGAATGCTTTATCCAGTCTCTTTTTCTCTTTTGGTAATACGATTTTGTGTCACTAGCCTCATTAGCCCCATGGCCCCATGAGCCGTAGACAGAGCATCTATGCACAACTGGAGGACTAATTCCTAAAAATATTGGGGAGCGCCCGGCACATATGGTTAATATATACAATTAAAACTGGCGAATCTAGTGCTCGTGTGAGTTGGTAGAGCGTTGCATAGCGATCAAAGTCGTCGCAAGGTCAAGCCCTCGTAGACTGCATGTCTAATGCTTTGGCTGACTGATAATGACTATGAAGTGAGTATACCCAATCTAGTCTCCATTTCTGCTTTTGGTAATACGATCAGTCACTAGCCAGACTACATCTGCGCCATGGGCCCCTAGATTAAGAGCTAATACTAGGCATAACTCGAGGAGTTATTCCTAGAATATATTGGGGAGCGCACAGTTCACATGGTTTTAAGACCCAATCGAAACTGGTAAGTCATCGTGCTCGTGTAGGATTTTCGAAGAGCTTTTCATAGCGATTAAAAATAATTGCAAGGTATAGTCTCGTACTCTGCATGTCTTGGGATGGCTTTGGCTGACTGGATAATTACTACAAAGTCAGAAATACCCAATCCAGTCTCAACCTTTCTCCGTTGGCAATAAGATTTTATGTCACTGGCCAGACAACGTCTCATGGGCTCTAGATAGAGCCCCAAAGCTCAACGGCACGAGATATTCATATAATATATCGAGGAGCGCCCAGCACACATGGTTTATAGACACAATTGAAACTGGCGATCTCATAGTGCTCGTGTGGAAGCTGGAAGAGCGTTGCGTAGCAATCTGAGTCGCTGCAAAGTCGAGCCTGTACACAGCATGTCTAGGATTGGCTTTGGCTGGACTGATAATGACCATTAACTGAAAAATGCCCTATCCAGTCTCCTGTTTCTCTTTGGTAATAGGATTCCTTTTGTCACTAGCCCCATGAGCCCCCATGGCCCCATGAGCCCTGTAGACAGAGCCCCATGCACAACTGGAGGACTAATTCCAAAAATATATTGGGGAGCGCCCAGCTCATATGGTTAATATATACAATTAAAACTGGCGAATCATAGCGTGCTCGTGTGTTGGAAGAGTGTTGCATAACGATCAAAGTCGTCGCAGCAGGGTCAAGCTCGTAGACTGCATGTCTAAGGATGGCTTTGGCTGACTGATAATGACCTATAAAGTGAGTATACCCAATCCAGTCTCTGCTTCCACTTTTGGTAATACGGGATTCTGGGTCAATAGCCAGATCTCACATCTGCGCCATGGGCCCCAGACAGAGCCACTCGTGCACAACTGGAGGATTTATTCCTAGAATATATTGGAAAGCGAACCGTTCACATTATTTTAAGACCCAATCGAAACTGGTAGGTCGCTGCTCGTGTAGGATTTGAAGAGCTGCACTCAGTATAGTCTTGGGATGGCTGTATTGACTGATAATGTCTCAACTGTCCGAAAGACCCAACCCAGTCTCAAACGTTTCATTTGGTAATACGATTCTATTTTTACAAGTCAGACTACGACTGCGCCATGGGCCCTAAACAGAGCCCCTAAGTAAAACCAAGGATTTATTCCTAAAATATTTTGGAGGCGCTTAGCACATATGGTTAATACATACAATTTAAACTGGCTAATCATAGTGCTGTGTGGAGTTGGTTGAGCGCTGCATAAAGATCAAAGTCGTCGCAAAGGTCAAGCCCTCGTAGACTGCATGTCTAAGGATGGCTTTGGCTGACTGATAATGACTCATGAAGTGAGTATACCCAATCCAGTCTCTATTTCGCTTTTGGTAATACAATTCTGGGTCACTAGCCAGAATACGTCTGCACCATGGGCCCTAGACAGAGCCACTAGGCACAACTGGAGGAGTTATTCCTAGAATATATTGGGGAGCGCACAGTTCACATGGTTTAAAGAAACAATCGAAACTGGTAAGTCATCGTGCTCGTGTAGTATTTGGAAGAGCTTTTCATAGCGATTAAAATAATTGCAAGATATAATCTCGTACTCTGCATGTCTTGGGATGGCTTTGGCTGACTGATAATGTCTCAAACTGTCAGAAAGACCCAACCCAGTCTCAAACTTTTCCGTTGGTAATACGATTCTATTTCTTACAAGCCAGGACTACATCTGCACCATGGGCCCCTAAACATAGCTCCCTCTAGGGTACAACTGGGCGATTTATTCCTAAAAATATTTTTGGGAAAGCCCAGCACATATGGTTAAAAATATACAATTAAAACTGGCGAATCATAGTGCTCGTGGAAGATTTGGTAGAGTGCTGCATAACGATCAAAGTCGTCGCAAGGTCAAGCCTCGTTTTTTGCATGGCTAGGGATGGCTAAGGCTGACTGATAATGACTAAAATGTCAGAAAGTCCCAACCCAGTCTCAACCTTTTCCGTTGGCAATACGATTCTATGTTACTAGCCAGACTACGTCTGCCCCACGGGCTCTAGACAGAGGCCCAAAGCTCAACGTTATGCGTTATTCGTATAATATATCGAGCAGCGCCCAGCACACATGGCTTATAGACACAATTAAAACTGGCGAATCAAAGTGCTCGTGTGGAAGTTGGTAGAGCGTTGCGTAACTATCGAAGTCGTTGCGAGGTCGAGCCTCGTACACTGGATGTCCAGGATTGGCTTTGGCTGACAGATAATGACTATTAATTGAAAAATGCCCAATACAGTCTCTTTTTCTCTTTTGGTAATAAGATTCTGTGTCACTAGCCTCATGAGTCTCATGGCCCGATGAGCCGTAGACAGAGCCTCTATGCACAACTGGAGGACTAATTCCTAAAAAATATTGGGGAGCGCCCAGCACATATGGTTAATATATACAATTAAAACTGGCGAATCATAGTGCTCGAGTGGGCGTTGGTAGATCATTCCATAACGACCAAAGTCGTCGCTAGGTCAAGCCCCGTTTTTTTGCATGGCTAGGGATGGCTACGGCTGACTGATTATAACTAAAATGTCAGAAACACCCAATCCAGTCTCAACCTTTTCCGTTGGCAATAGGATTCTATTTTACAAGCCAGACTACATCTGCCCAATGGGCTCTAGACAGAGTCCCAAAGCTCTACGGCACGAGTTATTCATATAATATATCGAGGAGCGCCCAGCACACATGGTTTATAGAAACAATTGAAACTGGCGAATCATAGTGCTCGTGTGGGAGTTGGTAGAGCGTTGCATAGCGATCAAAGTCGTCGCAAGGTTAAGCCTCGTAGACTGCATGTCTAAGGATGGCTTTGGCTGACTGATAATGACTATTAATTGAAAAATGCCCTATCCAGTCTCTTTTTCTCTTTTGGTAATACGATTCTGTGTCACTAGCACCATGAGCCCCATGGCCCCATGAGCACTAGACAGAGCCCCTATGCACAACTGCAGGACTAATTCCTAAAAAAATATTGGGGAGCGCCCGGCACATATGGTTTATATAAACAATTAAGACTGGCAAATCATAGTGCTCGTGTGGGAGTTGGTAGAGCGTTGCATAGCGATCAAAGTCGTCGCAAGGTCAAGCCTCGTAGACTGCATGTCTAAGGATGGCTTTGGCTGACTGATAATGACTATAAAGTGAGTATACCCAATCCAGTCTCTGTTTCGCTTTTGGTAATACGATTCTGGGTCACTAGCCAGACTACATCTGCACCATGGGCCCTAGACAGAGCCACTAAACACAACTGGAGTAGTTATTCCTAGAATATATTTGAAAGCGCACAGTTCGCATTATTTTAAGACCCAATTGAAACTGGTAAGTCGTCGTGCTCGTGTAGGATTTGGAAGAGCTTTTCATAGCGATTAAAATAATTGCAAGGTATAGTCTCGTACTCTGCATGTCCTGGGATGGCTTTGGCTGACTGATAATGTCTCAAATGTCAGAAAGACCCAACCCAGTCTCAAACGTTATCGTTGGCAATATGATTCTATTTTACAAGCCAGACTACGTCTGCCCCATGGGCTCTAGACAGAGCCCCAAAGCTCAACGGCACGAGTTATTCATATAATATATCGAGGAGCGCCCAGCACACATGGTTTATAGACACAATTGAAACTGGCGATTCATAGTGCTCGTGTGGAAGTTGGTAGAGCGTTGCGTAGCAGTCTGAGTCGTTGCAAATTCGAGCCTCGTACACTGCATGTCTAGGATTGGCTTTGGCTGACTGATAATGACTATTAATTGAAAAATGCCCTATCCAGTCTCTATTTCTCTTTTGTTAATACGATTCTGTGTCACTAGCCTCATGAGCCCCATGGCCCCATGAGCCGTAGACAGAGCCTCTATGCACAACTGGAGGACTAATTCCTAAAAAAATATTGGGGAGCGCCCGGCACATATGGTTTATATAAACAATTAAGACTGGCAAATCATAGTGCTCGTGTGGGAGTTGGTAGAGCGTTGAATAGCGATCAAAGTCGTCGCAAGGTCAAGCCTCGTAGACTGCATGTCTAAGGATGGCTTTGGCTGACTGATAATGACTATAAAGTGAGTATACCCAATCCAGTCTCTGTTTCGCTTTTGGTAATACGATTCTGGGTCACTAGCCAGACTACATCTGCGCCATGGGCCCTAGACAGAGCCCCTAGGCACAACTGGGCGATTTATTCAAAGAATATATTGGAAAGCGCACAGTTCGCATTATTTTAAGACCCAATTGAAACTGGTAAGTCGTCGTGCTCGTGTAGGATTTGGAAGAGCTTTTCATAGCGATTAAAATAATTGCAAGGTATAGTCTCGTACTCTGCATGTCTTGGGATGGCTTTGGCTGACTGATAATGTCTCAAATGTCAGAAAGACCCAACCCAGTCTCAAACGTTTTCGTTGGTAATACGATTCTATTTTACAAGTCAGTCGACGACTGCGCCTTGGGCCCTAAACAGAGCCCCGAAGTAAAACTGGGCGATTTATTCCTAAAATATTTTGGGGAGTGCCCAGCACATATGGTTTATACATACAATTTAAACTGGCGAATCATAGTGCACGTGTGGGAGTTGGTAGAGCGTTGCATAGCGATCAAAGTCGTCGCAAGGTCAAGCCTCGTAGACTGCATGTCTAAGGATGGCTTTGGCTGAATGATATTGACTATAAAGTGAGTATACCCAATCCAGTCTCTATTTCACTTTTGGTAATACGATTCTGGGTCACTAGCCAGAATACATCTGCGCCATGGGTCCTAGACAGAGCCAGTAGGCACAACTGGAGGAGTTATTCCTAGAATATATTGGGGAGCGCACAGTTCACATGGTTTAAAGAAACAATCGAAACTGGTTAGTCATCGTGCTCGTGTAGGATTTGGAAGAGCTTTTCATAGCGATTAAAATAATTGCAAGGTATAATCTCGTACTCTGCATGTCTTGGGATGGCTTTGGCTGACTGATAATGTCTCAAATGTCAGAAAGACCCAACCCAGTCTCAAACTTTTCCGTTGGTAATACGATTCTATTTTACAAGCCAGACTACATCTGCACCATGGGCCCTAAACATAGCCCCTAGGTACAACTGGGCGATTTATTCCTAAAATATTTTGGAAAACGCCCAGCACATATTGTTAATATATACAATTAAAACTAGCGAATCATAGTGCTCGTGTAAGAGTTGGTAGAGCGCTGCATAACGATCAAAGTCGTCGCAAGGTCAAGCCTCGTTTTTTGCATGGCTAGGGATGGCTAAGGCTGACTGATAATGACTAAAATGTCAGAAAGTCCCAACCCAGTCTCAAACTTTTCCGTTGGCAATACGATTCTATGTTACTAGCCAGACTACGTCTGCCCCACGGGCTCTAGACAGAGCCCCAAAGCTCAACGGCACGCGTTATTCGTATAATATATCGAGCAGCGCCCAGCACACATGGCTTATAGACACAATTGAAACTGGCGAATCATAGTGCTCGAGTGGAAGTTGGTAGAGCGTTGCGTAACTATCGAAGTCGTTGCGAGGTCGAGCCTCGTACACTGGATGTCTAGGATTGGCGTTGGCTGACAGATAATGACTATTAAATGAAAAATGCCAAATCCAGTCTCTATTTCTCTTTTGGTAATACGATTCTGTGTAACTAGTCCCATGAGCCCCATGGCCAATGAGCCCTTGACAGAGCCCCTAGCACAACTGGAGGACTTATACCTCAAATATTTTTTGGAGCGCCCAGCACATATGGTTAATATATACAATTAAAACTGGCGAATCATAGTGCTCGAGTGGGCGTTGGTAGAGCATTCCATCGCGATCAAAGTCGTCACTAGGTCAAGCCCCGTTTTTTGCATGGCTAGGGATGGCTAAGGCTGACTGATAATGACTAAAATGTCAGAAACACCCAATCCAGTCTCAACCTTTTCCGTTGGCAATACGATTCTATTTTACAAGCCAGACTACATCTGCACCATGGGCCCAAAACAGATCCCCAAGGCACAACTTGGCGATTTATTCCTAAAATATATTGCGGCGTGCCCAGCACATATGGTTTATATATACAATTAAAACTGGCGAATCATAGTGCTCGTATGGAAGTTGGTAGAGCGTTGCATAGCGATCAATGTCGTCGCAAGGTCAAGCCTCGTAGACTGCATGTCTAAGGATGGCTTTGGCTGACTGATAATGACTATAAAGTGAGTATTCCCAATCCAGTCTCTATTTCGCTTTTGGTAATATGATTCTGGGTTACGAGCCAGACTACATCTGCGCCATGGGCCCTAGACAGAGCCACTAGGCACAACTGGAGGAGTTATTCCTAGAATATATTGGGGAGCGCACAGTTCACATGGTTTTAAGACCCAATCGAAACTGGTTAGTCATCGTGCTCGGGTAGGATTTAGAAGATCTTCTCATAGCAATTAGAATACTTGCAAGGTATAGTCTCCTACTCTACATGTCTAGGGATGGCTTTGGCTGACTGATAATGACTATAAAGTCAGAAACACCTAATCCTGTCTCAACCTTTTCCGTTGGCAATACGATCCTATGTCACTAGCCAAACTACGTCTGCCCCATGTGCTCTAGACAGAGCCCTAAAGCTCAACGGCACGAGTTATTCGTAAAATATATTGGGGAGCGCCCAGCACACATGTTTTATGGACACTATTAATACTTGCGAATCATAGTGCTCGTGTAGTAGATGGTAGCGGGTTGCGTAACGATCAAAGTCGTCGCAACGTCGAACCTCGTACACTGCATGTCTAGGATTGGCTGTGACTGACTGCTTATGACTAGAAAGTCAGAAACACCTAATCCAGTCTCAACCTTCTCCGTTGGCAATACGATTTCTATGTTACTAGCCAGATTACAGCAGCCCCCTGGGTTCAAGACAGAGCCCCAAAGCTCACCGGCACGAGTTATCTTAAAATATATTGGGGAGTGCCCAGCACGCGTGTTTTATAGACACAATTAATACTTGCGAATCATAGTGCTCGTGTGGGAGTTGGTAGAGTGTTGCATAACGATCAAAGTCGTCGCTTGGTCAAGCCTCGTAGATTGCATGTCTAAGGATGGCTTTGGCTGACTGATAATGACTATAAAGTGAGTATTCCCAATCCAGTCTCTATTTCGCTTTTGGTAATATGATTCTGGGTCACTAGCCAGACTACATCTGCGCCGTGGGCCCTAGACAGAGCCACTAGGCACAATTGGAGGAGTTATTCCTAGAATATATTGGGGAGCGCACAGTTCACATGGTTTTAAGACGCAATCGAAACTGGTTAGACATCGTGCTTGTTTTGGATTTGGAAGAGCTTTTCATAGTAATTAGAATACTTGCAAGGTATAGTCTCGTACTCTGCATGTCTTGGGATGGCTTTGGCTGACTGATAATGACTATAAAGTCAGAAACACCTAATCCTGTCTAAACATTTTCGGTTGGCAATACGATTCTATGTTACTAGCCTGATGACATCTGCCCCCTGGGCTCTAGACAGAGACCCAAAGCACCACGGTACGAGTTATTCGTATAATATATCGGGGAGTGCCCAGCACACATGGTTTATAGACAAAATGGAAACTGGCGAATCATAGTGCTCATGTGGGAGATGTTGTGCATGGCTAGGGATGGCTTCGGCTGACTGATAATGACTAAAAAGTCAGAAACAGCCAATCCAGTCTCGACCTTTTTCCTTTGGCAATACGAATTTATGTTACTAGCCAGATTAAATCTGTCCCCTGGGCTCTATACAGAGCCCCAAAGCTCAACGGCACGAGTTAGTCGTATAATATATTGGGAAGCACCCAGCACACATGTTCTATAGACACAATTTTAAACTGGCGAATCATAGTGCTCGTGTGGAAGTTGGTAGTGTTGCGTAAGGATCAAAGTCGTCGCAAGGTCAAGCCTCGTGTTGTGCATGGCTAGGGATGAATTTGGCTGACTGATAAGAACTATAAAGTCAAAAATGCACAACCCAGTGTAACCTTTTCTGTTAAAAATACGATTCTATGTTACTAGCCAGACTACGTCTGCCCCATGGGCTCTAGACAGAGACCCAAAGCACCATGGTACGAGTTATTCGTATAATATATCGGGGAGTGCCCAGCACACATAGTTTATAGACAAAATTGAAACTGGCAAATTATAGTGCTCATGTGGGAGATGGCAGAGCGTTGCGTAACGATCAAAGTCGTCGCAAGGTCGAGCCTCGTACACGGCATGTCAGAGGATGGCTTTGGCTGACTGATAATGACTATTAATTGAAAAATTCCCAATCCAGTCTCTATTTCTCTTTTGGTAATATGATTATGTGTCACTAGCACCATGAGCCTCATGGCCCCATGGGCACTAGACACAGCCCCTAGGCATAACTGGACGAGGAATTCATAAAATATATTGGGGAGCGCCCAGCACATATGGTTAATATGTACAATTTAAACTGGCGAATCATAGTGCTCGTGTAGTAGTTGGAAGAGCGTTGCATAGCGATCAATGTCGTCGCAAGGTCAAGCCTCGTGTTGTGCATGGCTAGGGATGGCTTCGGCTGACTGATAATGACTAAAAAGTCAGAAACAGCCAATCCAGTCTCGACCTTTTCCTTTGGCAATACGAATTTATGTTACTAGCCAGATTTAATTATCCCCCTGTGCTCTAGACAGAGCCCCAAAGCTCAACGGCACGAGTTATTCGTAGAATATATCGTGGAGCGCCCAGCACACATGATTAATAGACAAAATTGAAACTGGCAAATAATAGTGCTCGTGTAGTAGTTGGAAGGGCGTTGCATAGCGATCAATGTCGTTGCAAGTTCAAGCCTCGTGTTGTGCATGGCTATGGATGGCTAGGGCTGACTGATAATGACTAAAAAGTCATAAACACCCAATCCAATCTCAACCTTTTCTTTTGGCAATACGATTCTATGTTACTATCCAGATTTCATTTTTGCCCCCTGGGCTCTGTAGACAGAGCCCCCAAAGCTCAACGGTACGAGTTATTCGTAGAATATATCGTGGAGTTTCAAGCACACATGGTTTATAGACAAAATTGGAAACCGACAAATAAAAGTGCTTGTGTGGGAGTTGGTAGTGTTGCGTAAGGATCAAAGTCGTCGCAAGGTCAAGCCTCGTGTTGTGCATGGCTAGGGATGACTTTGGCTGACTGATAATAACCATAAAGACAAAAATGCACAACTCAGTCTAACCTTTTCTGTTAGAAATACGATTCTATGTTACTAGCCAGACTTCGTTCGTCTCCATGGGCTCTAGACAGAGCCCCAAAGCTCAACAGTACGAGCTATTCGTATAATATATCGAGGGAGCGCCCAGCACACGTGTTTTATAGACACAATTAATACTTGCGAATCATAGTGCTCGTGTGGAAGTTGGTAGAGCGTTGCGTATCAGTCAAAGTCGTCGCAAAGTCAAGCCTCGTGTTGTGCATGGCTAGGGATGGCTATGGCTGATTGATAATGACAATAAAGTCAAAAATACCCAATCCAGTCTCAACCTTTTCCGTTGGCAATACGATTCTATGTTACTAGCCAGACTACGTCTGCCCCATGGGCTCTAGACAGAGCCCGAAAGCTCAAAGGCACCAGTTATTTGTAAAATATATCGGGGAGCGCCAAGCAGACATGGTTAAGAGACGCAATTATAACTGGCGAATCATAGTACTCATGTGGGAGTTGGTAGAGCGTAGCAGAACGATCAAAGTCGTCGCAAGGTCGAGCCTTGTGCAGTGTTTGGCTGGTAATGGGTATGGCCGGCTGATGATGACTAAAAAGTCAGAAATGTCCAACCCTGTCTCAACCTTTTCTGTTGGCAATAAGATTCTATGTTACTAGCCAGAATACATCTCCCCATGTGCTCTTGACAGGGCCATTGGTGCAATGGACGAGTTATTTCTATAATATATCAGGGAGTGCCCAGCACACATGGTTAATATATACAAGTAAAACTGGCGAATCATAGTGCTCGTGTGGGAGTTGGTAGAGTATGCATTGCGATCAACGTCGTCGCAAGGTCAAGCCTCGTGTTGTGCATGGCTAGGGATGGCTACGGCTGACTGATAACGACTATAAAGTCAGAAATACCCAATCAAATCTCTATTTCTTTTTTGCTTATACGATTCTGTGTCACTAGCCTGACTACATCTACCCCATGGGCACTAGACAGAGCCCTTAACCTCAACGGCACAAGTTAGTTGTAGAATATATCCGGGATCACCCAGCACACATGTTTTATAGACACAATTAATACTTGCGAATCATAGTGCTCGTGTGGTAGATGGTAGAGCGCTGCGTAACGATCGAAGTCGTCGCAAGGTCGAGCCTCGTACACTGCATGTCTAGCGATGGCTTTGGCTGACTGATATTGATTATAAAGTCTAAAAACACCTAATCCAGTCTCAACCTTTTCCGTTAGCAATACGATTCTATGTAAATAGCCAGATGACATCTGCCCCCTGGGCTCTAGGCAGAGCCCCTAAGCTCAACGGCACGAGTTATTCGTAAAATATATTGGGGAGCGCCCAGCAAACATGTTTTATAGACACAATTAATACTTGCGAATCATAGTGCTCGTGTGGGAGATGATAGAGTGTTGCATAACGATCAAAGTTGTTGCAAGGTCAAGCCTCGTAGACTGCATGTCTAAGAATGGCTTTGACTGACTGATAATGACTATAAAGTGAGTATACCCAATCCAGTCTCAAACGTTTCAGTTGGTAATACGATTCTATTTTACAAGTCAGACTACGACTGCGCCATGGGCCCTAAACAGAGCCCCTAAGTAAAACTGGGCGATTTATTCCTAAAATATTTTGGAGGCGCTTAGCACATATGGTTAATACATACAATTTAAACTGGCTAATCATAGTGCTCGTGTGGGAGTTGGTAGAGCGCTGCATAACGATCAAAGTCGTCGCAAGGTCAAGCCTCGTAGACTGCATGTCTAAGGATGGCTTTGGCTGACTGATAATGACTATGAAGTGAGTATACCCAATCCAGTCTCTATTTCGCTTTTGGTAATACAATTCTGGGTCACTAGCCAGAATACGTCTGCGCCATGGGCCCTAGACAGAGCCACTAGGCACAACTGGAGGAGTTATTCCTAGAATATATTGGGGAGCGCACAGTTCACATGGTTTAAAGAAACAATCGAAACTGGTAAGTCATCGTGCTCGTGTAGGATTTGGAAGAGCTTTTCATAGCGATTAAAATAATTGCAAGGTATAGTCTCGTACTCTGCATGTCTTGGGATGGCTTTGGCTGACTGATAATGTCTCAAATGTCAGAAAGACCCAACCCAGTCTCAAACTTTTCCGTTGGTAATACGATTCTATTTTACAAGCCAGACTACATCTGCACCATGGGCCCTAAACATAGCCCCTAGGTACAACTGGGCGATTTATTCCTAAAATATTTTGGGGAACGCCCAGCACATATGGTTAATATATACAAATAAAACTAGCGAATCATAGTGCTCGTGGAAGAGTTGGTAGAGTGCTGCATAACGATCAAAGTCGTCGCAAGGTCAAGCCTCGTTTTTTGCATGGCTAGGGATGGCTAAGGCTGACTGATAATGACTAAAATGTCAGAAAGTCCCAAAACCAGTCTCAACCTTTTCCGTTGGCAATACGATTCTATGTTACTAGCCAGACTACGTCTGCCCCACGGGCTCTAGACAGAGGCCCAAAGCTCAACGTTATGCGTTATTCGTATAATATATCGAGCAGCGCCCAGCACACATGGCTTATAGACACAATTAAAACTGGCGAATCAAAGTGCTCGTGTGGAAGTTGGTAGAGCGTTGCGTAACTATCGAAGTCGTTGCGAGGTCGAGCCTCGTACACTGGATGTCTAGGATTGGCGTTTGGCTGACAGATAATGACTATTAATTGAAAAATGCCCAATACAGTCTCTTTTTCTCTTTTGGTAATAAGATTCTGTGTCACTAGCCTCATAAGCCCCATGGCCCCATGAGCCGTAGACAGAGCCTCTATGCACAACTGGAGGACTAATTCCTAAAAAATATTGGGGAGCGCCCAGCACATATGGTTAATATATACAATTAAAACTGGCGAATCATAGTGCTCGAGTGGGCGTTGGTAGAGCATTCCATAACGATCAAAGTCGTCGCTAGGTCAAGCCCCGTTTTTTTGCATGGCTAGGGATGGCTACGGCTGACTGATTATAACTAAAATGTCAGAAACACCCAATCCAGTCTCAACCTTTTCCGTTGGCAATATGATTCTATTTTACAAGCCAGACTACATCTGCCCCATGGGCTCTAGACAGAGCCCCAAAGCTCAACGGCACGAGTTATTCATATAATATATTGAGGAGCGCCCAGCACACATGGTTTATAGACACAATTGAAACTGGCGAATCATAGTGCTCGTGTGGGAGTTGGTAGAGCGTTGTATAGCAATCAAAGTCGTCGCAAGGTCAAGCCTCGTAGACTGCATGTCTAAGGATGGCTTTGGCTGACTGATAATGACTATGAATTGAAAAATGCCCTATCCAGTCTCTTTTTCTCTTTTGGTAATACGATTCTGTCACTAGCCTCATGAGCCCCATGGCCCCATGAGCACTAGACAGAGCCCCTATGCACAACTGCAGGACTAATTCCTAAAATATATTGGTGAGCGCCCAGCTCATATGGTTAATATATACAATTAAAACTGGCGAATCATAGTGCTCGTGTGGGCGTTGGAAGAGTGTTGTATAACGATCAAAGTCGTCGCAAGGTCAAGCCTCGTAGACTGCATGTCTAAGGATGGCTTTGTCTGAATGATATTGACTATAAAGTGAGTATACCAAATCCAGTCTCTGTTTCGCTTTTGGTAATACGATTCTGGGTCACTAGCCAGACTACATCTGCGCCATGGGCACTAGACAGAGCCACTAAACACAACTAGAGGAGTTATTCCTAGAATATATTGGAAAGCGCACAGTTCACATTATTTTAAGACCCAATTGAAACTGGTAAGTCGTCGTGCTCGTGTAGGATTTGGAAGAGCTTTTCATAGCGATTAAAATAATTGCAAGGTATAGTCTCGTACTCTGCATGTCTTGGGATGGCTTTGGCTGACTGATAATGTCTCAAAGGTCAGAAAGACCCAACCCAGTCTCAAACTTTTCCGTTGGTAATACGATTCTATTTTACAAGCCAGACTACATCTGCGCCATGGGCCCAAAACAGATCCCCAAGGCACAACTTGGCGATTTATTCCTAAAATATATTGCGGCGTGCCCAGCACATATGGTTTATATATACAATTAAAACTGGCGAATCATAGTGCTCGTATGGAAGTTGGTAGAGCGTTGCATAGCGATCAAAGTCGTCGCAAGGTCAAGCCTCGTAGACTGCATGTCTAAGGATGGCTTTGGCTGACTGATAATGACTATAAAGTGAGTATTCCCAATCCAGTCTCTATTTCGCTTTTGGTAATATGATTCTGGGTTACGAGCCAGACTACATCTGCGCCATGGGCCCTAGACAGAGCCACTAGGCACAACTGGAGGAGTTATTCCTAGAATATATTGGGGAGCGCACAGTTCACATGGTTTTAAGACCCAATCGAAACTGGTTAGTCATCGTGCTCGGGTAGGATTTGGAAGATCTTCTCATAGCAATTAGAATACTTGCAACGTATAGTCTCCTACTCTACATGTCTAGGGATGGCTTTGGCTGACTGATAATGACTATAAAGTCAGAAACACCTAATCCTGTCTCAACCTTTTCCGTTGGCAATACGATCCTATGTCACTAGCCAAACTACGTCTGCCCCATGGGCTCTAGACAGAGCCCCAAAGCTCAACGGCACGAGTTATTCGTAAAATATATTGGGGAGCGCCCAGCACACATGTTTTATAGACATTATTAATACTTGCGAATCATAGTGCTCGTGTGGGAGTTGGTAGAGTGTTGCATAACGATCAAAGTCGTCGCTTGGTCAAGCCTCGTAGATTGCATGTCTAAGGATGGCTTTGGCTGACTGATAATGACTATAAAGTGAGTATTCCCAATCCAGTCTCTATTTCGCTTTTGGTAATATGATTCTGGGTCACTAGCCAGACTACATCTGCGCCGTGGGCCCTAGACAGAGCCACTAGGCACAATTGGAGGAGTTATTCCTAGAATATATTGGGGAGCGCACAGTTCACATGGTTTTAAGACGCAATCGAAACTGGTTAGACATCGTGCTTGTTTTGGATTTGGAAGAGCTTTTTCATAGTAATTAGAATACTTGCAAGGTATAGTCTCGTACTCTGCATGTCTTGGGATGGCTTTGGCTGACTGATAATGACTATAAAGTCAGAAACACCTAATCCTGTCTAAACATTTTTCGGTTGGCAATACGATTCTATGTTACTAGCCTGATGACATCTGCCCCCTGGGCTCTAGACAGAGACCCAAAGCACCACGGTACGAGTTATTCGTATAATATATCGGGAAGTGCCCAGCACACATGGTTTATAGACAAAATGGAAACTGGCGAATCATAGTGCTCATGTGGGAGATGTTGTGCATGGCTAGGGATGGCTTCGGCTGACTGATAATGACTAAAAAGTCAGAAACAGCCAATCCAGTCTCGACCTTTTCCTTTGGCAATACGAATTTATGTTACTAGCCAGATTAAATCTGTCCCCTGGGCTCTATACAGAGCCCCAAAGCTCAACGGCACGAGTTAGTCGTATAATATATTGGGAAGCACCCAGCACACATGTTCTATAGACACAATTTAAACTGGCGAATCATAGTGCTCGTGTGGAAGTTGGTAGTGTTGCGTAAGGATCAAAGTCGTCGCAAGGTCAAGCCTCGTGTTGTGCATGGCTAGGGATGAATTTGGCTGACTGATAAGAACTATAAAGTCAAAAATGCACAACCCAGTGTAACCTTTTCTGTTAAAAAAAATACGATTCTATGTTACTAGCCAGACTACGTCTGCCCCATGGGCTCTAGACAGAGACCCAAAGCACCATGGTACGAGTTATTCGTATAATATATCGGGGAGTGCCCAGCACACATAGTTTATAGACAAAATTGAAACTGGCAAATTATAGTGCTCATGTGGGAGATGGCAGAGCGTTGCGTAACGATCAAAGTCGTCGCAAGGTCGAGCCTCGTACACGGCATGTCAGGGGATGGCTTTGGCTGACTGATAATGACTATTAATTGAAAAATTCCCAATCCAGTCTCTATTTCTCTTTTGGTAATATGATTATGTGTCACTAGCACCATGAGCCTCATGGCCCCATGGGCCCTAGACACAGCCCCTAGGCATAACTGGACGAGGAATTCATAAAAATATATTGGGGAGCGCCCAGCACATATGGTTAATATGTACAATTTAAACTGGCGAATCATAGTGCTCGTGTAGTAGTTGGAAGAGCGTTGCATAGCGATCAATGTCGTCGCAAGGTCAAGCCTCGTGTTGTGCATGGCTAGGGATGGCTTCGGCTGACTGATAATGACTAAAAAGTCAGAAACAGCCAATCCAGTCTCGACCTTTTCCTTTGGCAATACGAATTTATGTTACTAGCCAGATTTAATTATCCCCCTGTGCTCTAGACAGAGCCCCCAAAGCTCAACGGCACGAGTTATTCGTAGAATATATCGTGGAGCGCCCAGCACACATGATTAATAGACAAAATTGAAACTGGCAAATAATAGTGCTCGTGTAGTAGTTGGAAGGGCGTTGCATAGCGATCAATGTCGTTGCAAGTTCAAGCCTCGTGTTGTGCATGGCTATGGATGGCTAGGGCTGACTGATAATGACTAAAAAGTCATAAACACCCAATCCAATCTCAACCTTTTCTTTTGGCAATACGATTCTATGTTACTATCCAGATTTCATTTGCCCCCTGGGCTCTAGACAGAGCCCCAAAGCTCAACGGTACGAGTTATTCGTAGAATATATCGTGGAGTTTCAAGCACACATGGTTTATAGACAAAATTGAAACCGACAAATAAAAGTGCTTGTGTGGGAGTTGGTAGTGTTGCGTAAGGATCAAAGTCATCGCAAGGTCAAGCCTCGTGTTGTGCATGGCTAGGGATGACTTTGGCTGACTGATAATAACTATAAAGACAAAAATGCACAACTCAGTCTAACCTTTTCTGTTGGAAATACGATTCTATGTTACTAGCCAGACTTCGTCTGCCCCATGGGCTCTAGACAGAGCCCCAAAGCTCAACAGTACGAGCTATTCGTATAATATATCGAGGAGCGCCCAGCACACGTGTTTTATAGACACAATTAATACTTGCGAATCATAGTGCTCGTGTGGAAGTTGGTAGAGCGTTGCGTATCAGTCAAAGTCGTCGCAAAGTCAAGCCTCGTGTTGTGCATGGCTAGGGATGGCTATGGCTGATTGATAATGACAATAAAGTCAAAAATACCCAATCCAGTCTCAACCTTTTCCGTTGGCAATACGATTCTATGTTACTAGCCAGACTACGTCTGCCCCATGGGCTCTAGACAGAGCCCGAAAGCTCAAAAGCACCAGTTATTTGTAAAATATATCGGGGAGCGCCAAGCAGACATGGTTAAGAGACGCAATTATAACTGGCGAATCATAGTACTCATGTGGGAGTTGGTAGAGCGTAGCAGAACGATCAAAGTCGTCGCAAGGTCTAGCCTTGTGCAGTGTTTGGCTGGTAATGGGTATGGCCGGCTGATGATGACTAAAAAGTCAGAAATGTCCAACCCTGTCTCAACCTTTTCTGTTGGCAATAAGATTCTATGTTACTAGCCAGAATACATCGCTCCATGTGCTCTTGACAGGGCCATTGGTGCAATGGACGAGTTATTTCTATAATATATCAGGGAGTGCCCAGCACACATGGTTAATATATACAAGTAAAACTGGCGAATCATAGTGCTCGTGTGGGAGTTGGTAGAGTATGCATTGCGATCAACGTCGTCGCAAGGTCAAGCCTCGTGTTGTGCATGGCTAGGGATGGCTACGGCTGACTGATAACGACTATAAAGTCAGAAATACCCAATCCAATCTCTATTTCTTTTTTGCTTATACGATTCTGTCACTAGCCTGACTACATCTACCCCATGGGCACTAGACAGAGCCCTTAACCTCAACGGCACAAGTTAGTTGTAGAATATATCCGGGATCACCCAGCACACATGTTTTATAGACACAATTAATACTTGCGAATCATAGTGCTCGTGTGGTAGATGGTAGAGCGCTGCGTAACGATCGAAGTCGTCGCAAGGTCGAGCCTCGTACACTGCATGTCTAGCGATGGCTTTGGCTGACTGATATTGATTATAAAGTCTAAAAACACCTAATCCAGTCTCAACCTTTTCCGTTAGCAATACGATTCTATGTTAATAGCCAGATTACATCTGCCCCCTGGGCTCTAGGCAGAGCCCCTAAGCTCAACGGCACGAGTTATTCGTAAAATATCTTGGGGAGCGCCCAGCACACATGTTTTATAGACACAATTAATACTTGCGAATCATAGTGCTCGTGTAGGAGATGATAGAGTGTTGCATAACGATCAAAGTTGTTGCAAGGTCAAGCCTCGTAGACTGCATGTCTAAGAATGGCTTTGACTGACTGATAATGACTATAAAGTGAGTATACCCAATCCAGTCTCTATTTCGCTTTTGGTAATACGATTCTGGGTCACTAGCCAAACTACATCTGCGCCATAGGCCCTAGACAGAGCCACTAGGCAAAACTGGAGGAATTATTCCTAGAATATATTGCGGAGCGCACAACCCACATGGTTTATAGACGCCATCGAAACTGGTAAGTCATGGTGCTCGTGTGGGAGTTGAAAAAGCTTTACATTAAGCTCAAAGACGGCGCAAGGTCGAGCCTCGTACTCTGCATGTCTAGGGATGGCTTTGGCTGACTGATAACGACTATAAAGTCAGAAATACCCAATCCAATCTCCATTTTATTTTTGCTTATACGATTCTGTGTCACTAGCCTGACTACATCTACCCCATGGGCGTTAGACAGAGCCCTTAACCTCAACGGTACGAGTTATTCGTATAAAATATCAGGGAGCACACAGCACACATGGTTTATAGACACAATTGGAACGGGCGAATCATAGTGCTCGTGTGGTATATGGTAGAGCGCTGCGTAACGATCGAAGTCGTCGCAAGGTCGAGCCTCGTACACTGCATGTCTAGCGATGGCTTTGGCTGACTGATATTGATTATAAAGTCAAAAAACACCTAATCCAATCTCAACCTTTTCCGTTGGCAATACGATTCTATGTTAATAGCCAGATTACATCTGCCCCCTGGGCTCTAGACAGAGCCCCTAAGCTCAACGGCACGAGTTGTTCGTAAAATATATTGGGGAGCGCCCAGCACACATGTTTTATAGACACAATTATTACTTGCGAATCATAGTGCTCGTGTGGGAGTTGGTAGACCATTGCGTAACGATCAAAGTCGTCGCAACGTCAAGCCTCGTGTTGCGCATGTTTAAGGTTGGCTTTGGTTGACTTATAATGACTATAAAATCAGAAACACCTAATCTAGTCTCAACCTTTTCCGTTTGCAATACGATTCTATGTTACTAATCAGACTACGCCTGCCCCATGCACTCTAGACAGAGCTACAAAGCTCAACGGCACGAGTTATTCATAAAATGTATTGGGGAGCGCCCAGCACACATGTTTTATAGACACAATTAATACTTGCGAATCATAGTGCTCATGTGGGAGATGATAGAGTGTTGCATAACGATCAAAGTCGTTGCAAGGTCAAGCCTCGTAGACTGCATGTCTAAGAATGGCTTTGGCTGACTGATAATGACTATAAAGTGAGTATACCCAATCCAGTCTCTATTTCGCTTTTTGTAATACGATTCTGGGTCACTAGCCAGACTACATCTGCGCCATAGGCCCTAGACAGAGCCACTAGGCAAAACTGGAGGAATTATTCCTAGAATATATTGCGGAGCGCACAACCCACATGGTTTATAGACGCCATCGAAACTGGTAAGTCATGGTGCTCGTGTGGGAGTTGAAGAAGCTTTACATTAAGCTCAAAGACGTCGCAAGGTCGAGCCTCGTACTCTGCATGTCTAGGGATGGCTTTGGCTGACTGATAATGACTATAAAGTCAGAAATATCCAATTAGGTCTAAACCGTTTCCGTTAACAATACTGTTACTAATAAGACTACGTCTGCCCAGGGGCTCTAGAAAAAGCCCCAAAGCTCAACGGAACGAGTTATTCGTATAAAATATCAGGGAGCACACAGCACACATGGTTTATAGACACAATTGGAACGGGCCAATAATAGTGCTCGTGTGGGAGATGGTAGAGCGTTGCGTAACGATCAAAGTCGTAGCAAGTTCGACTCTCGTACTCTGCATGTCTAGGGATGGCTATGGCTGACTGATAATGACTATAAAGTCAGAAATACCCAATCAAACCTCTATTTCTTTTTTGGTGATACAATTCTATGTAATTGGCCAGAAAAGATCTGCCGCATGGGCGCTAGACAGAGCCCCTAGGCACAACTGGAGAAGGAATTCCTAAAATATATTGGGAAGCGCACAGCTCCCATGGTTTTTAGACCCAATAGAAACTGGTAAGTCATCGTGCTCGTGTGGGATTTAGAAGAGATTTGCATAACGACCAAAGTCGTCGCAAGGTCGAGCCTCGTACACTGCATTCTAGGGATGGCTTCGGCTGACTGATGAGTACTAAACGTCAGCCGTAAGACACAATATGAATAGTGAGCTAATAAACCAAAGTGCCCAACGCATTTTCCCTTTTGTCGTCAATACGATTCTATGTCACTAGCCAGGTTAAGGTAGCTGCATGGGCACTATTGAGTGGCCCAAGGCACAACGGGACAAGTGGTCGTATAACACGTCGGAGAGCCCCACTGACATAGCCTATATATTCAATTGAAAAGGGAATGTCATCGTGCTTGTGTGGCATAAGGTAGAGTGATGCAATTTGATCAAAAACGTATCAAGTGCGAGCCTCATGCAATGCAAACCTGGGGTTGCTTATGGCTGGCTGATGAGAGCTAATAAGCCAGGAGTGCCCAACACAGTCTCCCTTTTCTTTGTCGTCAAAACGATTCTGTCTATGTCACTAGCCAGGTTAAGGTAGCTGCATGTGCACTAGTGAGTGGCCCAAGGCACAACGGGACAGGTGCGTCGTTTAAAACGTCGGAGAGCTCCCATATGACATGGTTTATATACCCAATCGAAAAGGTACTGTCATCTTGTTCGTGTGGAATTAGGAAGAGTGCTGCACTGCAATCAAAATGTTTCGAGTGTAAGCCTTGTGAAACGCAAACCTGGGGTTGTTTATGGCTGGCTGATGATATCTAATAAGCCAGAAGTGCAAATCAATTTCTCTTTTCTTTTTGGCAAAGCAGTCCTAAGGTTGTTTATAGCTGGCTGATTATGCCTAATAAGATAGAAGTGCGCATCGCAGTCTCTATTTATTTTTGGAAAAATGATTCCGTCTGTCACTTTTTACTTTATCGCTGCTGTTTAGGCTCTAGAGAGAGGCGTGAAGCACAACGGGACAAGTGACTCCTCCAGCACGTCTGAGAGCGCCCATTTGACATAACGCATATAACCAATCGAAAAGGAAAAGTCATTGTGCTCGTGTGGCATAAGGTAGAGCGTTGCACTTTGATCAGAAACATCGTGAGTTCGAGCCTCGTTTACCGTATCGCTGGGCTTGGAAATGGCTGGCTGATGATGCCTAATAAGCCGAAAGTGCCCATCCAAGTCTCCTTTTCCTTTGATAGCAATATGATTGTGTCTGTCACTAGCCAGTTTACGGCTGCTGGATGGGCTCGAGAGAGCCGTAAGACACAATGGGAATAGTGAGTCGCATAAACCTTGGAGAGCCCCAACTGACATGTTTTATATACCCAATCGAAAAGGGAAATATCATCGTGCTTGTGTGGCATAAGGTAGAGTGTTGCAATTTGATCAAAAACGTTTCAAGTGCGAGCCTCGTGCAATGCAAACCTGGGGTTGCTTATGGCTGGCTGATGAGAGCTAATAAGCCAGAAGTGTCCAACACAGTCTCCCTTTTCTTTGTCGTCAATAAGATTCTATGTCACTAGCCAGGTTAAGGTAGCTGCATGGGCACTAGTGAGTGGCCCAAGGCACAACGGGACAGGTGTCGTATAAAACGTCGGAGAGCCCCACTGACATAGCCTTTATATTCAATTGAAAAGGGAATGTCATCGTGCTTGTGTGGCATAAGGAAGAGTGTTACACTTCGATCAAAAACGTTTCAAGTGCAAGCCTCGTGCAATGCAAACCTGGGGTTGCTTATGGCTGGCTGATGATGCCTAATAAGCCGAAAGTGCCCATCCAAGTCTCCCTTTTCTTTGTCGTCAATACGATTCGATGTCACTACCCAGGTTAAGGTAGCTGCATGGGCACTATTGAGTGGCCCAAGGCACAACGGGACAGGTGCGTCGTTTAAAACGTCGGAG
>WEDG01000933.1:0-16261 GCA_017591395.1 Schistocephalus solidus | reverse complement strand
AAACATAAGACCCAGGTTCTTGATCCAAAAATTAAAACGTGCAATGACTTGGACAATAGGTTTATTTGCCCGAGCTTTCGGTCTCGTACATGAGACATACTTTTAGAGATTGCGAGCATACAATTACATGTAGTGGTTTTTGTCAGGTTAAGGGTGAAGGGGGATGGTGTTTGTAAAAGGGCTGAGTCCAGGCCGCGTCATGCCGTCGTGATAGCATGCGTTCCTGGCTGGGCACTGCGCCACCCCTTTCCATCGCACGAACGAAGCGCGTGATAAAAGTCGGGGGTATTTCAACGTGTCTGTTTATGCAGTTATTGACAGACACCCAGGCCTCCAACACGTCCCATCCTGTCTTCTTCATGGCTCACACCATTCACCGTGTGCTCACAAAGTTAAATGCGTGGCCTTTCTCCTGAGTGTGGGTAGTTATCGAAGAGTATGGGTCGCCTTGCAGCATTGTCCGCTGAAATGGTATATGAGATGTGTTAGTTGAATTTCTGTATTGAGCGTTGTTAAGCTCTTCATTGGCTCTGATTGCGACGAGGACATTCAGGAAAGGCAACTCTTTGGCATGTTCTTTTTCCCTTGTAAACTGTTACGTCCACCTCTCTAGGACGTCAATTACAGTGTGCCACCACCTATCTCAAAGTAGACATTAATTTGCTCATTAATATCAAACGAATGTAATGCCAGCCTTTCTTAAATCAAAACCCACTTCTTAATGCTATTTTTCTAATTATCAACACCTGCCCAAAAGCCAGAGCACGAACCTGTCTGATTTCATGAAATTTTACTCAAGAAAGGCATGCGAGTGGGCGGACGGCATATGAACACTCAGTTAACCAAGTGCTCGCTGTTATCAACCAGGTGGCCAACAAGGAAGAGATGGTATAGTTTTCTAAGTAATCCAGACCCGACAGTTCGATCGTCCAGCTCCACGTGTTACCGAAGCGTATTTGGTGAAGATAACGGGTGCAGTATCTACCGAGATCCCATTTGTCTCCCCAAACTGGCCCAGTGAAAAGATAGAGGCACGAAAATGGGAGGAGATGGAGGACGAGGAATCGGGCACAGGTAGCTGGTGCAGCGTGAGTCCGCATATTTACGTGGTACAATACCACTACCAAAGTTTCACGTTCGTTATGGGATTCGAAACTTCAATAAACCCTGTCATGCTGCGATCTTGACCCCGTGCGGTCCCAGAAAAGGTAATGTGGGGCTTATTTTAGGGATACTATACATTGCTAAATTTTGTTAATTAAAACATGGAAGGGTCAACTCCCGCATCCTTAATGCAACCAAATCTTTTAAATTACACCAGACTGCTAGATATTTGGAGGACTTTTACACAACCTTAAATATTGGAATTGATCCAAATTATTGGTCATTACTGTACTGTGTGCCAGCCATCATTAGCTCATACTTGCCGACAAACGGCAGGTTGACTATCGGAGGGAGCTGCCGAAGGGTTTAAAGAGAGAGTGAAGGCCGATGTAGACGAGATCTCACTATAGACGATGAACATGCAAACGAGCTAAAGTGGCAATGAAAAAGGAAAGGGAAACTTGAACAGTCAATTCTGGCTACTTAGCCGTCTCCACTGCGGTTTCTAGGCTCAAGTGATCCCAAGTCTGCAGTAAGGATGGAAGCCTGCCGGTAGTTAATAAACCTGAAATGACCAACCCATTCTCCCGTGTCCTCAGAGGTACGATATTGCATGTGCGCGATGCCCGTGAGTTGCAATGCATTTCAGGCTTCAGATTAGCCGCAAGTCTTATTCATAGAGACGTAAAGCTAATAGCAGTTTTTTACTAACATGCTTGCCTTGCTCCCCACTGCCAGACTTACGTTAGTGAAACATTTAAACACTCACGCTCGCCTCGACTGTATTTTGAGCAGATCAGTTAAGCTATCTTAATGAACTTCCCATAGAGCTCGCTGTCCGTAAATTGTTAGAATATCCTCATCGGGAAATAACAGGTTGGCAACTGAGACGTATGCGCAGAAAAATTGCAAGCCAACATACCATGCCTATCATCCTTTTAACTATGTAGACTACGCATAGGCATCAGACAGAATCTGTACCCACTGGTAGGAAATGATGCTCAACGAAGCGGTCGCGTGAGTTAGACTGCTAAGGAAAATTAAAATACAAGTGTTAAGCTCTTTTAAGAGTCTAAGTACACAAAAGCTGGACGCTTCTTACCAGTAGAACCATTCTGAAACCTCCACCAACATCATTTACATTGCTGATGGCATTGTAACTCCCAGGTCTCCCGGCTCTGTTTGCTGGACATGTTTTGGATGTTTTACGAAAACTTCTAAATTGTATGTTTTAAACTTAAAATTGCCAAAATGTCCTTGCGGCGTAGGCGCACAATGTAAGTATGAAACTTTGATGTCCCTTTGTGTACCACCTAGAACCCGCACGGGGAATCTGTGACGAAAACATAGATATGTTATCTTTGAAAATGTGGAAGGTTCCAACTAACAAGATGCAAGTCACTTTGTATCGTGAATTTTCTAAACATCAAAAAGTAAACTTTCTCACTACAAAGGCAAAATAAGAGACTTTACGGGTTGCTTTTCATGAAGACTCAAACATCACTGGATTTGGAGAGGGGTCAGCGAGAGGGCGGTCAAAGAGCAATTAAGGACAAATGATTGTTAAGAAACATCGTACGTGGTGGTGGTGGTGGTGATAGAGGTTAATGTTGTTGTTGTTGTTGTTGCTGAACAAGAACTTCTAACATCCAAGGGCGCTGCACAGTTGCAATTTTGCAATTTTGCAATTTTGACTGTCAACTGCTCATGGGTTGATAAAGTAGAGCGCAAAAGGCTTTGTCCACACCATTGCCTTCCTCCTCGGTCTACACGAAATATTCCAGCAGTTCCTTCTACTATCCCGCCTGCTACCTGTCATCTCAACCATTATCTTCACTTCTAGACGCCCCACCGTCTCGAAGTATTTTGCTGTATCGCAGCACACAAAGGGGATACATCGCGCCGTTAAGTAAAAAAACAACAATTGTACCCACATGAAACCTCAGGGAAACAGAATCGTTAGGCTGGTCTTCTACTCTGAACTGCAAAACACAAACAGCATCAGCTATTATAAAACGCTGAGAGCTGGACGGTATTGTTTCCAGCGTGTTTTGAACATGCTCGGCTATGGCCTGAATAGGAGAAGAAAATTCGATCAGTTTATTTGAGAGAAAGAGAGAGCTATGCTGTATTTTGAAATTAAAATTCCAAACATTTTAGCAAAAATGTCTTCCATTCACCGTTTAAGAGTCGTTCTTGAATGCGCTTCTTAATATCGATCAATTTGGACTTCCTTCAAAATGTTGCCAGCGTCTTGCGCTGATGACCTCATTTTTGTTGTTCGAATAAACAAATAGGGTTAAAATTCAGTTATAAATGGGTGAAATAGGCCAATCGACGTATATATAAGAGGATTCGCATGCACATGGAGAGCAGAATATATGGCGGCTTAATTTTAAAAGCCCGCCTTTGCCTGCCGTTTCTGATTCTCATTCGAACCCATCATTACAATCATTGGCAAATGAGCGTGCTAGGATCACAGGGTGTGCAGTTATTATAGTACATATTGACCATGCGATTAAATGCATACTAAAAGTAAATCCTCTCGTGAACGCCGCTTGGGGTCATAATTGAGGCGTAGATAGCTTGGCCATCCACTTCCGAGTCGGTAATTGTCGTGGTTTTATCATCCGTGTTGGATGTTGGCGTGATAATTCCTCGGCCAATTGGTTGGATGTCACAGAAAACCTAGGTTATACACTCCGTCCCCACGTGACTGATACGATGCCTTGACACCGAATATAGGAATGGGAGTTCATTGCGCTTATTAGCGGACTGTGGGCCTAAAATATATGACTTGAAAAGCTCGTTTCTCATGCGGTTATCATTTTTTGTGAGAATTTCGGCCTCGGGAATCTTGAAAAGATCACCGGGTCACGTCAAGTGAGCTGCAACCTGATTCTTACCATCTTTCATCCTTACCACAGCTGCATGCTCGGCCATTTGCGTCCGGAGTAATCTCCTGGTTTCTCAGGCGTAGTTCCTTTGTTTGTTTGCAAATAAATACTAGTTTCGCAATCACAGTCTACAGCGAATCACTTCATCCGTTTTAGCTTGCAGGTTGGCGGGGCTACAAAGGGTGGCCGCAAATCAGAGCTGAGTTTCGGGTAGTCACAGCTAGGTATTAAGTGTCGCCTACGACCACAAAGAGTATTTACCACCTGCAGAATGCAAATTCTGTTAGGTATCCTTTCATGAACGCAAATATTACCTAAATTTACACATCTACAGCTGAAAAAGCGATGCGATACCTGAAATAGGCAAATTGACAGCTCACAGCAAATTAGATGTGACCCTGTTCCCACTGTTCTAACCGATTAAAAACGACAGGGAGGCGTGAGAAGCGAGCCCCAAAGAACGTCATCGGTTTGGGTAGAAATGAAATAAGCAGTCGGCATGGGGGAATGACTTGGCAGCCAGGATGATCATTACTGCAGGAAACAGCTTACAACCTAGAGGGCTGACCTTGAAGTTGTAGAATTTCTGATTAAAATGTGGAAAGGTGGAAGCACATTAAGCGGGTCACAGAAACAATGCTATTGTTTTTGCTACTTAAAATCATACAGTAGGCTGTCTTGTTCAGATAAAGATCACCAAAATTATAATTGGACTGGTGTCAAATGTTCGTTTTAGTTATACGCTTTGGCATTCGGTGACCTTTATTCTGCTAGTAAACGGTTGGTTGGAAATCAGGTTCCCTTTTCCATAGTAAAAGTAGTAGTAGACGCAGTAGTATAGTAGTAGTAGTAGTAGTAGTAGTAGTAGTAGAAGTAGTAGTAGTTGTAGTAGTATCAGTAGTAGTAGTAGTAGCAGAAGACGCAGTAGTAGTTGTAGTAATAGTAGAAGTAGTAGTAGTAGAAGTAGTAGTAGTAGTAGTAGTAGTAGTAGTAGTAGTAGTAGTAGTAGCAGAAGACGCAGTAGTAGTTGTAGTAATAGTAAAAGTAGTAGTAGCAGTAATAGTAATAGCAGTAGAAGTGGAAGTTAAATAAAAAATATTAGTATTAGACGCAGTAGTAGTTGTGGTAATAGTAATAGTTGTAGGAGATGCAGTAGTAGAAGTAAAAGTTGTAGTGGTTGACGCAATAGTAGTAGTAGTAGTAGTAGTAGTAGTAGTAGTAGTAGTAGTAGTAGTAGTAGTAATAGTAGACGCATAAGTATTAGTAGTATTATTATTAGTAGAAATGGTAGTATAAGTAGTAGTATTTGTAGTATTAGTAGACGCAGTAGTGATAGACGCAGTAGTAGGGGTAGTAGTAGACGCAGTAGTAGTTGTAGTAATAGTGGTAGTAGAAATTGTATTTAAAGTAGAAGAAGAATTAGAAGTAGAATCAGCAGTTGCAGTAGACACAGTAGTAGAAGTAGTAATAGTAGTAGTAGTAGTAGTAGTAGTAGTAGTAGTAGTAGTAGTAGTAGTAGTAGTAGTAGTAGTAACAGTAGAAGTAGTAGTAGTAGTAGAAGTAGTAGTAGTAGTAAACGCAGTTGTAGTAGTTGTAGCAGTGGAAGTAGTAGTAGTAGTAGTACGGGCAGACTCAGAAGTAGTTGCAGTAGTAGTAGTAATAATGGTAGCATTAGATGAAGTAGATGTAGAATAAGTTGTAGTAGTAGACGCAGTAGTAGTAGTAGTAGTAGTAGTAGTAGTAGTAGTAGTAGTAGCAGTATACGGAGTATTAGTTGTGGATATAGTAGTAGTAGTAGTAGTAGTAGTAGTAGTAGTAGTAGTAGTAGTATTAGTAGTAGTAGACACAGCAGTAGTAGTATAAGTTGTAGTAATAGACGCAGAAGTAGAATAAGTACTAGTAGTTGTATCAGTAGTAGTAGTAGTAGTAATAGTAATGACATTTTTAGTAGTAGTTGTTGTTGTAGCAGTAGTAATAGTAGTAATATTATTAGAAGTAGAGGTAAAAGTAGTTGTAATAGTATTAGACGCAGAAGTAGGAGTATAAATAGTTGAACTAGTAGACGCACTATTAGTGGTAGTAATAGTAGAATTTGTAGTAGTAGTAATAGTTGTAGTAGTAGTGGTAGAAGACGCATGAAGTAATAGTAGTAGTATTGTATTAGTAGTAGTAGCAGTTAGATTGCTGACTTTGCTTTATAGTCTAGATCAAGCTTTCTGATGATTGACGCTCGTCCGGACGGTCATCCGGATGCTATCGTTGGGTATTCTACTAAATTGAAGTCTATGAGAGAGAGGGCAGACGCGCCATTTCTATTTCCAACGTGTACTCAATCTTATCTGAAAAGCTGCATGTCTAACCATATCTGCGTCGGCTACTGTTGTAGGGATTACGAAGATATCATCAATATTGCAAACGCTTATTAATTTTATCCATCAGTTGAAGTTAATCCAGAAGATATTTGATCATTGTAATCCATATTTTCTGCCATTTGTTTGAGAGGAATTTAAGTGACGGTAGTTTGCTTAACTAAGTTCTGGGACTTCTTATGAGAACCTCCACAAGCCCCTTAGGTCAAGGCCCCTGATGTCACCAATGAATGTAAGTGAATCTGCATAGCTACCTTGTGCTACGGGCTGCTGTACAAGCCTGATTTTTCCTGCTAAACACTGTCCAATTGCATGATATGGAGATTTTCAAAATCGATCGAGCTAACTGGCCGTCGTCCAGGAGTCCAGGGATAGGTGCGCTGACATCTGGTCAGTTTATCATATTCCCATTCCTAAAAGATGTCAAGTATTAGTTTTGATAAAAGTGCCATTCGCTTCTATAGTTGCCCGTTCATCAAATAGCATTTTTAAAATCCGCAAATCAGAACTTACCAACAAGGACGGTAAATGCAGGCATAAAAACGTATTAAAACATCGCACATCAGGTGAAAATGAACATACAAGAATGTCCAAGTTCGGGCTGAAAACGGACCACAAAGGACAGTGTATCTGAGTGTTAAGCATGTCAGCTGGACTTCTGACTCATCTGGCTGGTTAGGGTAGAACTCCAATCCTGTCAGAAGCTGGTGCAACATCAGCCTGCTCATAGGATGTGGGATGGTCGAAAGAGCAACGTACGAGTGAGTCCGCAGGAAGTCTCATTCTAACATAATTTTCTGAAATTCTTATATGCTATCATTACAAACTATCTCTCCGCGACCTGCCACTTGCTTAACTCAGCGACATACACGCTTACGGTATTCCAAATACGCACTATTAAGAATTATGTTGTCATTCATCAGATTGCCTGCGAGGGCTTAACTGTGTAATTATACAGACACTGAAGACAATGAACTAAAAAACAGCATCCAAACCACTAATGCATTCCCTTAGGGGACCAACGACTGTGAAGTAATTGTACTGTTTGACGTCTTTGCCGTAATTTTTCTATTAGCATATAAATTTTACATTGAAATCGTAAGTAAACCCTGACAAAAGACATGTTTTAGTCCAAGAAGTATATCCGGTTTAACTGGCATACTTTTTCAATCGATCTTCTCATAATTATTGGTCTAGAGATTTTGTGGGCAAACAGGTGTACAAATAAAAGGCAATGAATACCTATAGCCAGGCGTCCAAATAGAATTCCAGACCAAACCCCAACTTCTATTAAGAAAGTATCAAAACTCGTTAAAAGATACCTGAGATAACACACATTTCACATTTCGCATGCGTCTGATACGCCCCTAGGTAGAGCGCGGTTTTTTTGGTTAAAAAGAAGGTCAACTACGTAATCCCACGCGATGCCTCGGAAATCATTTATTGTGCCAAACCGGATATTTTACCTCTTATCACATTCAAAAACGCTAACTGAATTAAAAGATACGTAAACATATATCTCAAGCGGCAATGCATAACACGAAAAACCTCATTTTCAACACCTGTCATCTTAAGAAAGACTGAGAGTAGCAAGCCGACAAACGAAATAATTTGCTGTAAAATATTCTGGCAGACGTGAAACGGAAAAGATCCACTTGAAAGTGAGGAAGTAGACCGGTGGAAACTTAGAAATATATTGATGTTTGAAGCCCACTCAAGATGTGAATTGTATTTTGTATTTTTACTCCGTTCTGCGTCCGACGACTACCTGTGTGTCTGGTGTCGAACGTTAACAAAATAAACCCTTCTTCCCAAAGTTTTTTATTTTAGATTTTTGGGATACCTACATTTTAATTTAGATACGCCCTTAAGAAATGGACGCCGATTAAAGCATATGTGCAAAGATTTAATTTAAATGTAATTGGCAAATAAAATACAAATATATTTATTATGATAACCGTGTCTTACAACAGATTCATTAACGTCTGATCATCCGGTCGGTATGTCGCTTCATTCCTTAATAATTTTGCATGTGTCGTCAAAATCGAGATGCTGAGCGATGCCGGACTTAGTTAAATGCATTGCCTCCAGGAATTATTAGACACACATTCATGATCCCTGATAATTGTGCGCATGAATGCCTTGAATGCAAGATTTCGCCTTTTTTTATTATAAATAATAGCACGTTGAGAGCGATTCCTCAGTTTTGCCAAATTCTATGCCATCATAGCTGCTACATGGGTGGTTTTAGACACCGTTTTGATCGTAGAAGGCTGCTCTGTGGCATGGGTGTAAAAGCTGTTTTCATACACTTGTTGCGATTGGTGTAATCAATGGTTTTCAGACTTCGTTTGGCAAGATAACGTGTGGGCGAGTTGCCTCGATGATCGGTTTTGGTGAATGTGTGCCGTAGCTTTGAAAATATCCAAAACAAACTGAAAATGTAGTATTATGCAGGTACTTTTTGGCATCTGTCTTTTTATTCTTTTGATAGTTTGCCTGGTCCTATTTGAGGTTGTTTTCTATCACTCAGTCTTCTAACCTACGTCAATCATTGTATTACTAGGAGGGTAGCAGACGGTTTGACTGCATTGAGTTTGTGAGACGACGTGGAGCGACCGACGCTGGTTTCGCAAGTATTATTGTGTTGAGTTACCCTTCGGTAACCACCTGAACTTTTGTAATTCTCCTTATAATTTTCTTAAAATGTCTGGTTGGTATCATATCTGAGGGTTAGTGTGCTTAAAAATTTAGTTGCTGTGACTATGGCACATCGTTTCTACTACGCTTTGCCTACCTACATACTCTAGCATCTCAGAGGAGTAGAATTAAACGTCGGATTTTGTAGATATCAATCCGGCAAACAACGAAGGGTTTCAAAACTGCATAGATGTAATATATTGGGATGGTGCAAAATCAGCCCTCATGAGTAACGATTGACTGTATACAGTATCGAGAGAGTTCTGGCTATCTCGTATCCATATCGGCTAATGCTTGGTGCCTAACTTTATCTGCGTGCATGAACTTCGGGACTTCTAGGTTTTTTATTTTTGTCCAAGCTTCAGCAATGCGAAGGTTCTCCTACTCTAGGATAGCTATTGGAATAGATGGGTTCGTGTGATCAACGCCAGCCAATGCTTACCAGGGGTAGAGACTGATTCCGCAATTGGGCCACAATGCATGCTTCCTGGCATTTTTTAGACAGCCCTTATTGAACGAATTCTCCCAGCCATTTTGAGTTTTGCATGAAAGAAAACAATAAAGGTACCTTACACATTTACGTTCATTAAGAACCAAAATCCTGTCAAATGTAAATACGCGACCTGGAGTTATAAAGAAGTAAAGTGTAGTATGCCCGAAACGCTGAAAACCCCATATAAATGTGTCTGTACTTCATTCACCTCTGCTCGTATAAAATGGAAGGGTGTTATTGGTGATATTCCGGCAACGCTTATGCTAGAAATGATGTTCAGCAATTATCAACTGCTACCAAGCAAACGTATCAACTTGAGCTATTTGTGGTCATATTAACCTGTTTGTGTGAAGTTAAATGCAGCACTTACACAACTCTCCGTCTATCTAACAATACCGCGTATAAGGCAGAAAATTTGGCGGAAGTTAGAACATCTCAGTAGCTCTTCCACGAAAGTTGTTCAGTCAGTAATAGGACGCAATATATAGTCCGATAGAGTTATTTTTCTCATGTACTCCTTCCATTTATTTGATATATTATTGCCTACTGACAAAAAATCATTTCTCTCTCCTGCTGCAGAATATTTCCTCAGAAATAGTTTTAATTTAAATGGCAAATCAAATGCTTAGATATTTCTCAAAGTAACTGTGCCTTGCAACATAATCATTAGCGTCCAATCATCCGGTCGGTAGTTCGCTTCATTCACCCCGATTTTTCCTTAATCATTTTGCATGTGTCGCCAAAAGTCGAGATACTGCGCGGTGCCGGACTCATCTGAGTGCCTTGCCTCCAGGAATTCGTTATCCCTGTTATATGTGCGCATGACTGCCTTGAATGCACGATGAGAGATATTCCTCAAATTGACCAAATTCTATGCCATCACAGCTACTACATGGGAGTTTTCAGAGGACACCTTTCGATCGACGTTGGCTGCTCTGTGTTAAGGGTGTTAAAGCTGTGTTCATCCCCTAGTTATATTTAGTGTAGTCAATGGTTTTTAAGACTGCTGTTGGCAAGATCACGTATGGGAGATTTCGCTTGATGATCATTTTTGGGGAGATGGGGTGTCATAGCTTTGGAAACATCACAAATCAACTAAAAATATAGTACTATACAGGCCATTTTCGGCATCTGTCTTGTTTAGTTTTTTGATAGTTTGCCTGGTCCTGTTTGAGGTTGTATTCTATCACCTAGTCTATCACCCAGTCAGATGAATTTGTCCAGGCCATCATTACTGTTACATGAAAGTAAACAAAAAAGGCACCTTACAAAGTTACGCTCATTCAGAACCCAAATCCTGTCAAATATGAATACGCTGACACTGAGTAATAAGTAGTAAAGTGTAGTATGCCCCGAAACGCCAAAAAAACTCCTTATATATGTTTCTCTACTTCATTTACATATGCCCCTTTAACATGAAAGGGAGTTACGGTTGATATTTCTGCGAATATTCTGCTTGAAATTATTTTCAGCATTTATCAAATATTACGAAGCAAATTTATCAACTCGAGCAATTTGTAGTCATATTCACCTGTTCGTGTAAAGTTAAATGCAGCACTTGCGCAACTCTCCGTCTATCGACATAGGGACCAATCTTACAAGGTTCAATGTCACGTATAATGCAGGAAATTTTGCTGAATTAAGAACATCTCAGAAGCTCTTCCATAGAAGTTGTTCAGTCAATATAAGGAGGATATAGATGGTCCGATGGAGTCATTTTTCTCATGTACTCCTCCTATTTATTTGACATATTATTGCCTACTATCGAAAAATATCGTTATTCCCAACTGCAGCAAAAGTCTCCTGTGAGATACATTTTCCCATTCAGTAACAGCTCTTAAGTGGTCTGGTAGATAACCACGATTTACAAATTGGGCAATCACTAACCTTAACGTCAGACCGTGACGACCCCAAAACCAGCATATCATCACTACTGAGTCACGTTCCTAAAAATATTGAGAACGCTACCAGCAGGATCGACTCCTCAATCATTTCATTCCGTATTTACGTATATGTGCACTGCATTTCCTTCTAGGATCATTTAAGTGGGGAATCCTACCCCTGTATACATACAAAATAAGGGTTAAATTATCTGCCATAGCAAAGAAGTAAATCCTCGTTAAAGCACCCAGAGTTGTCACATTTCCCCTTTCTAACGTTTGTATGATAACCGATTCACAAGCAACGTCATTCAGATTAGCCTGCTTTCAAATTTTGTTAAATATTTATGTGGCCGTCTTTAAAAAAATAACGACGTCGTTGACCAAGTGGATTTTATAGTAAACAGGTAAGTATGCATTTCATGGATGTGGATAATTGTACTCTTGCCAAATTTTTAACCTTCACAAATAGTCGAATATTAGTTCAGTAACCTCCACTGGGACCCTACAAGTGCATGCAGTAGGTTCTAGAAACAGGAAAAGGTGCGGCAGGACTTATTTAGCAAACTTTACTAACTTTTATGAGAAACCTTGCTCCAAAGCATGCTACAAAACTCTCATTCGGTCTGTCCTGCTTGAATTCCTTTGACATTCATTTTCCCCAGTAGTGCTGCCTTGGTGCCGAAATTATGCTTTAAGTGACACGCAACCAACACCCGTATTGGATGCTATATCTTAAGATGGTTTGGATTTGGAAACCGAGAGTTATTGTCCCAGCGATCGCCCTTCCGCTTCTCAACTAACAAGTAACTCTGCTTATTCGCACCCTGTCCCTTTTGACGGTTTGCGTTCTCTACTTGGACACTCGGTAACGAACGGGCCTTTCGCCCCCGAACATATTTTGCCGTATTCAAAGTCGGAATCCTCTACCTGGCGCTAGCTTCAATTTCAGTGCCGAAACGTAGGTAACTAGGACGCTGAAAATTATTCAAAAACGTGTATTTCCAACTCCAAAAACTTCAGAAAATATAACTGGTGACAGTTTGGCGTCAGGAAGATGCCGAATAATAGCGGGCAAATGCCAAAGATAAGGACACTTTCAAAGTTTTGTAAAGTAAATTTGCATGCCTTTCAAACAAATATGCGTACAGTTGCCGTTAAAAACAACTTCAACAAGCCGTACAAATTGTCTGTGAAAACGTTTTTCGAGTGAAAGAAAGCGCCAGCAAAAAAGTAAATCTATAAATTTTTAGTTTGACAAGATGAAATGTAACACGCACACACGCATATATATATATATATATATATATATATATATATATATATATATATTGGGGAAATAATTTCTGAAATTATTAAGTGCAGGACATGGAGTCAGGTGCTTCGGACATGACGTTTTAGGGTCAGACCCGAAATTTCAATGAACATTTGGGTCGAAGACAATCAACCACTATGGAATAACCACGTAATGCCCATTCTACAAACAAGTAGTACTACAAGTAGTATGAATCTTATATGGCAAAGACGTTATACCGTACTTCCGACATAGGTACTAGCTAAAAGCCCAGACACGTGTTTCGCCGATGTTTCTGCTGCTGTGTGACACAGCAACGAGGGGTTCGGCTCCTCAGTGGGTCCCCAGCGTTCTCTATGCGGTTTCTGGTATATGGACTCCAGAGAATAATCGGGGAAATAATTTCTGAAATTATTAAGTGCAGGACATGGAGTCAGGTGCTTCGGACATGACGTTTTAGGGTCAGACCCGAAATTTCAATGAACATTTGGGTCGAAGACAATCAACCACTGTGGAATAACCACGTAATGCCCATTCTACAAACAAGTAGTACTACAAGTAGTATGAATCTTATATGACAAAGACGTTATACCGTACTTCCGACATAGGTACTAGCTAAAAGCCCAGACACGTGTTTTCGCCGATGTTTCTGCTGCTGTGTGACACAGCAACGAGGGGTTCGGCTCCTCAGTGGGTCCCCAGCGTTCTCTATGCGGTTTCTGGTATATGGACTCCAGAGAATAATCGGGGAAATAATTTCTGAAATTATTAAGTGCAGGGCATGGAGTCAGGTGCTTCGGACATGACTTTTTAGGGTCAGACCCGAAATTTCAATGAACATTTGGGTCGAAGACAATCAACCACTGTGGAATAACCACGTAATGCCCATTCTACAAACAAGTAGTACTACAAGTAGTATGAATCTTATATGACAAAGACGTTATACCGTACTTCCGACATAGGTACTAGCTAAAAGCCCAGACACGTGTTTCGCCGATGTTTGTGCTGCTGTGTGACACAGCAACGAGGGGTTCGGCTCCTCAGTGGGTCCCCAGCGTTCTCTATGCGGTTTCTGGTATATGGACTCCAGAGAATAATCGGGGAAATAATTTCTGAAATTATTAAGTGCAGGACATGGAGTCAGGTGCTTCGGACATGACGTTTTAGGGTCAGACCCGAAATTTCAATGAACATTTGGGTCGAAGACAATCAACCACTATGGAATAACCACGTAATGCCCATTCTACAAACAAGTAGTACTACAAGTAGTATGAATCTTATATGACAAAGACGTTATACCGTACTTCCGACATAGGTACTAGCTAAAAGCCCAGACACGTGTTTTCGCCGATGTTTGTGCTGCTGTGTGACACAGCAACGAGGGGTTCGGCTCCTCAGTGGGTCCCCAGCGTTCTCTATGCGGTTTCTGGTATATGGACTCCAGAGAATAATCGGGGAAATAATTTCTGAAATTATTAAGTGCAGGACATGGAGTCAGGTGCTTCGGACATGACGTTTTAGGGTCAGACCCGAAATTTCAATGAACATTTGGGTCGAAGACAATCAACCACTGTGGAATAACCACGTAATGCCCATTCTACAAACAAGTAGTACTACAAGTAGTATGAATCTTATATGACAAAGACGTTATACCGTACTTCCGACATAGGTACTAGCTAAAAGCCCAGACACGTGTTTCGCCGATGTTTCTGCTGCTGTGTGACACAGCAACGAGGGGTTCGGCTCCTCAGTGGGTCCCCAGCGTTCTCTATGCGGTTTCTGGTATATGGACTCCAGAGAATAATCGGGGAAATAATTTCTGAAATTATTAAGTGCAGGACATGGAGTCAGGTGCTTCGGACATGACGTTTTTAGGGTCAGACCCGAAATTTCAATGAACATTTGGGTCGAAGACAATCAACCACTATGGAATAACCACGTAATGCCCATTCTACAAACAAGTAGTACTACAAGTAGTATGAATCTTATATGACAAAGACGTTATACCGTACTTCCGACATAGGTACTAGCTAAAAGCCCAGACACGTGTTTCGCCGATGTTTCTGCTGCTGCGTGACACAGCAACGAGGGGTTCGGCTCCTCAGTGGGTCCCCAGCGTTCTCTATGCGGTTTCTGGTATATGGACTCCAGAGAATAATCGGGGAAATAATTTCTGAAATTATTAAGTGCAGGACATGGAGTCAGGTGCTTCGGACATGACGTTTTAGGGTCAGACCCGAAATTTCAATGAACATTTGTGTCGAAGACAATCAACCACTATGGAATAACCACGTAATGCCCATTCTACAAACAAGTAGTACTACAAGTAGTATGAATCTTATATGACAAAGACGTTATACCGTACTTCCGACATAGGTACTAGCTAAAAGCCCAGACACGTGTTTCGCCGATGTTTCTGCTGCTGCGTGACACTGCAACGAGGGGTTCGGCTCCTCAGTGGGTCCCCCAGCGTTCTCTATGCGGTTTCTGGTATATGGACTCCAGAGAATAATCGGGGAAATAATTTCTGAAATTATTAAGTGCAGGACATGGAGTCAGGTGCTTCGGACTGACTTTTTAGGGTCAGACCCGAAATTTTCAATGAACATTTGGGTCGAAGACAATCAACCACTATGGAATAACCACGTAATGCCCATTCTACAAACAAGTAGTACTACAAGTAGTATGAATCTTATATGACAAAGACGTTACTAGCTCCACCCTAAGGAAGGGAAAAGATATCGTTATCATAACCACACCAATAGCCCACACATCGACCCAAACCGTAGCTCCACGCTTAAATCAAACCCTTCTGTCAGCAATAACACTGCAGTTTGCACTTACCCTAACCATTACCTTACATTTAACCTTAAACCTAAATGTAAACTCTAACCCTAACCTCTAAGCTAACCCTTATTTATCTGGTAGGTAGTGCACAACTCGACGTAACGCACGCTGGTCCGTTGCAAAGGCCCTGCTAAAGGGATTGAGTTAGATATACTTACCAAACCTTGTTCTTTATTTCACGCCCTGAAGAAAAGGCACTACCGACAAAAAATACAATTTTTTGATTTTGTGAAGGATTTCAAGGGGTAGAGTTTTAACTATTACAACGAATACAAGCACAACATAGTCGACCTCCAAACAACCACCCAGCGAATACGAAAATTGACCAATGTTTGCTACGCTAGCGATACGCCGATTTTTATCTTCTTTCATTTCAGTACGTCGACGTTCGCCCTTGCAACACAACGATGCCTTCTGCTGTCGGTTTTCTTCATTTTTTGGTGTCCCGCCTGAGGGCAAAATTTTTTATCGTCTGTTTATTGCTTAGCCTATGGGGCTACTAAGTTATGATGGCCAACATATACTAGTGTCTCCGATGTTTAATGTGTTAGATCAGCCTATCAGCCTTACGTAGGTCAAGTTTGCTAAAACTGTATACCTTCAGGATTGTAGGATTGCGTGAATGTGCATCGAGTTATTAACGGTTCGTAGCTTAATGATTAAGTAGTTTTTAAAAA